>JABMCL010000949.1:462500-482500 GCA_018857735.1 Alviniconcha marisindica
GTTCAAACCCACGCCGTGAGCCGTTTCAGCCGTACAGCTATGCTGACAGACGATCTGTTCGAGATCAGGATCTGACTGTCGATCTCCTCAACCATACGGCCAAAACAGCTCGTGCATCACGTGTTTAGAGACAATTTAACCAACCCACGGACAATGGAAAATGGGGGTGGAGGGAAGGGGGGTGGGGGTGGAGAACGGGGTCAATTACATTTCTGGGCTGAATGGACATTGACAGTGTTGTTGTTAGAGTGGTGGTGAGAGTGTGAGAGGCGCGTGGAGGTTGGGGGGGGGGTGGAGGATGTGGGGGGGGGGGGGGGGGGGATGGATGGCTTGTGGTACTTACATCGTGGTGACCTGACACGGCGGATTAAGGTCGAACCGACCAGCGGCGACCGTCCGGTGGCTCAGCTGTTTCGGTTGTGGACGCTGCTGAAGCTGACCGCGGTCAGACTTGGCAGAGCCCCCGACAGCTGATGTCATGACGGGACTTTGTCGGTAAACAGCGCGTACGCACGCACTCGCTCATAAACTAGGCCGGTATGTGTGGCAAAAGTATCAAAAATGTCACTGATTCGACCTTTTCTGTTCTTCATTGGGAACGAGTAAACCAGCATGACTGCCCCTTAAGGAGCTCAAACTGTAAGCAAAACAAACAAACAAACAAACAAACAAACAAAACCAAACAAAAACAGAAAGGATTTGTTTTCTGTATTGATAGAACAAGCAACTGAAGCCTGCGGAAGGGAAAAAAAAAGCATTTTAATTTTTAATTTTTCAGACCAGCTTGCATCAGACGTCCTTCAAATCACCTCAGAGGCGGATCACTTCGAGAGAAAAAGAAGAAGAAAAAAGGGGGGAGGATGGGGGGCGGGGGGGGGGGGGGGAGACGCGAGGGGGGCGGGGCTGGGGGTGGGGGGTGGGAAGGGGGGCGGCAGACATCTGGGGGAACTAGACGGCTAGACGGAACTCCCGAACCTGGAAATGAAGGGGAGGGAAGGGGGAAAGAAAAAAATGTGGCCATGGGAGAAGCTGACATTGTCCGAATGATGAAACACCCACGTGGCTCTGACGTCATTGGACGCCCAAGACTGCGTAGAACTTTTGCCCATCGTCCGTTTCCACCGATCGATAGTCCAAGTGTTCGTGCTCCACGCTTTAGTTCGGTCTGGCTAACGCCCATCGTGGCTTCCCGCTGAACCGCTCGCTGATAAAAAGAGCAATGTCCTCTGGAGCTAGCGCCACTTGGTTCACAATCCGCCACCTGCAAGCAGACGACTATAACAAGTACACCACCGTACAGTTTCAGCTTAGAACTATAAGGAGCAGCGGCGACTGGGAAACCGTACACTTTCATTTTTCTTATGCTGACGAAGTGAGTATAATTACGCGTGTTTCGTGTGAGTTTTTTTTCTTTTTTCTTCTTTCCCCGGAGAATCTACGAAACAGTTTTTTGTTTTGTTTTTAAATAATTTAATTGACCTCAAACGTTATTTGTTTATTTAGTTCATTTGTCTAATGTCGATTATGTCAATCTGTCTTCACGTCTTCGTTTGTGTTCTTCAGCAAGAGCCTCGAACTACTATATTTACAAAGCAAATCTTTGCAAGCACGCCGAAGATTTATTTTATTTTTTAACTTCGTGTATGCATAGTAATTTTTTTGTTTTCTGCTTCTTCTTTGAATTTTTTCTTTTATATCTATCTATGTATCTGTCTACGTATCTGTCTATCTATCTATCTATCTATCTATCTAGCTATCTCTCTATCTCTCTATCTGTCTATCTATCTATCTATATTTTCTACTTCTTCTTTAAATATATATATATATTAGAGCTCATCTAATACACGTCACAGGCTACCAAAACTTCCTTTCTGATAGTGTGATACAGGCCTAATTACACGTATCCCGATGAACCGTAGAGGACAGGCTTCTTTTGCAATTCTACTGTTTTAATTCCGCATTTCAAACGTAATAACCGAACATTCATTTTTCCAGCTGCATATGACTGTACTTGCATTTTTAGTCTTCCTTCTATGCGCAAGCACTTACTTGGTCACAGGTCTTTTTAATAATAATAATAGTAATAACTTACATTGATAAAGCTCCCTTTCTCAACGGAGCTCATAGCGCATTACAATTATTAACATTTACAATAACAAAATACACAAGCGCCACAGACGCATGGAGTCATGCATATATAACCTGCTTCACACACACACACACACACACACACACACACACACACACACACACACACACACACACACACACACACACAGATATAGATATATATATATGCCGCACCGACTGGAACAATCCCTCTGTAAAGTTAGGTCATCAGTCTCTTCAGGCTATCCTGAAAGTGTGTGTGTGTGTGTGTGTGTGTGTGTGTGTGTGTGTGTGTGTGTGTGTGTGTGTGTGTGTGTGTGTGCGTGCGCGCGCGCGCGCGTGAGAGAGAGAGAGAGAGAGAGAGAGAGAGAGAGAGAGAGAGAGAGAGAGAGAGAGAGAGAGAGAGAGAGTTTATTCCATGTTCTGATTCTTTGGCACTCTTTATTTTGTGATGAGCTATGTGCTCCAATTTGAAGAACTAGCACTTAAACGAATGCATTATTATAATACCTCGTTCAAGCTTCAACTATCATATTGTTTCTCGTCCATGGGATCTGAGCCCTGCTATTATACGTGTGTGTTCAAATATTACCTTGCCACATGTATGGAAGTGTTGCGTGCTTCTTAAATTTCATTATTCAGCCTGTTTGGGCAAGATGTGTTCCATTGTTACTGCTGTGTATGAATGTGTAATATGTTTCTTGAATTTCATTATTTGGGAAAGTTTTATTCCTTTGTTAACACACACACACACACACACACACACACAACACACACACACACACACACACACACACACACACGCACGCAGGCACGCAGGCACGCACGCACGCACGTACGCACGCACGCACGCACGCACGTACGCACGCACACGCACGCACACACAAAACACACACACACACACACACACACACACACACACACACACACACACACACACACACACACACACACACACACACACACACCTGCACACAAGAAAAGAAATGAAGAATAAGTCAGCTATTGTTTATCGCTTTTGTCATCTCTGACCAAGATTAAATCATTCTTGATTCTCGCTCCCGCCCCCACCCCTGTACCCCGCCACCACCACCACCACCACCACCACAACCACCGCCAGCCTACAGCTTACAAACCAACGCCTAAGATCCAGAACCATGGCCAAAGCGTGTGCCTTCCTGCGGAAAGTGCCCGAGATCCTGGGGAGACAGAAACGTCACACCACCACACTCAGCCTCCAGTCTCCCGCGCATGCGTACTCGTTATTGAAGGCGGAAACGGAAGGCCACGTCACTTCCGGCCCACTGCAGCTGACCGACATCCCGGGGCCCCGGAGCCTGCCCGTCATTGGAGCCATGTGGCAGTACCTGCCCGGAGGTACGTTATATCATGTCCAGAAGAGTAGTTATAAATCGCCTTCACGTAACGTCCCCCCCCCTCCCCCCCCTCCCCTCTCCCTCTCCTCCTTCTCTCTCTCTCTCCTCCTCTCTCTCTCTCTCTCTCTCCTCTCTCCTATTCCCTCTCCTCTCTCCCCCTCCCCCCTTCTCTCTCTCTCTCTCTCTCTCTCTCCTCTCTCTCTCTCTCTCTCTCTCTCTCTCTCTCTCTCTCTCTCTCTCTCCCTCTCTCTCCTCTCTCTCTCTCTCTCTCTCTCTCTCTCTTCTCTCTCTCTCTCTCTCTCTCTCTCCTCTCTCTCTCCCCCTCTCTCCTCCCTCATTTCACCTCTCTCTCTCCCCCTCCTCTCTCTCTCTACCCCTCTATTTCACCCCCCCTCTCTCTCTCCCCCCTCTCTCTTTAAAGTAGCGAAGAGCGGGACTGGGTAACAGAGAGGTGGGCATTTTCTGTTCAGAGAAGTTACATCCCTCCCCCCATAAAGACAACAATCGGTTTCGACGAGTTGTAGAGGGTAGCGGGTGGTTGACTGCAGAATTACCCGTTCTGTCTGTTGATAACAGGAAGATACTACGGCCTTGACCTGAACGAAGCCCTCCGACGAATGAACACCATGTACGGAGACGTTGTGCGCGAGGAAATAGTGCCAGGACTCAGTCTGATCCGCCTGTTCAACCCCAAGCACTTCGCGGATGTGTACAGAGCGGAGGGAGAATGTCCCCACCGGGTGTTGTTCGGCTTGCTGTCCCACTACAACGACGTTCACAACGACGGAGTGCAGGGTCTTTTAACCAGGTAACAGAGGTTAGCAAGGACTGAGAAAGCCCATAACGCTGCCCCTTTACGTGTTGAGACGTGTTGGTGAGAGCGCGAAAGAGAGAAAGAGGGGTAGGGTGGGGGTGGGGGGATATGCATGTTAAAATATTTTTTTTTACTGAGAGGGTGCGTGGTTTCTTAAGGCCTGTGTGTGTGTACGTGTGTGTGTGTGTGTGTGTGTGTGTGTGTGTGTGTGTGTGTGTGTGTGTGTGTGTGTGTGTGTGTGTGTGTGTGTGTGTGTGTGTGTGTGTGAAACTACGTTCAGAGGACATTAAGAACAACAGAAAAGTAAACAGGGGAAAGGGGGCCAAGATGAGGAGACGGGGTGTAGGAGTGGGGGGCGGGGTGGGGGTGGGGGAGGCGGGGGGCAGGGGGGTACTGATAACTGCGAACGACACAACTCTGTCGAACAGGGAGATTTAAAAGAGCACAAGACAATGAAATAAAGCACAAATGTGTTTACGTCTCTCTCTCTCTCTCTCTCTCTCTCTCTCTCTCTCTCTCTCTCTCTCTCTCTCTCTCTCTCTCTCTCTCTCTCTCTCTCTCTCTCTCAATAAATAAATAAATGTTAAAATTTGCAGCCAAAATTCCGATTGGAAACGATTACGAAGTCAAGTGCAGCAACCCATACTTCAACCCAAGGCTGTGATTGGCTATGCAAATGAGCACGTGAACATCGCCAATGACTTTGTTGAACGAATTTCAACGCAAAGAGATGCATCAGGCAGTATAGAGAACTTTCTTCCAGAAATCTACAAATATGTCACTGAAGGTCAGTTAATAGTATGTAGCTGATGTTGACTGGACCTGAACTGCAGGCTTAACAATTACGCGAAGAAACAGCTCTTTAATTTGAAGTGACGTTTGTAGACAAACTGTAAAAATATCGTTTCGTGACATAAGTGATGTGTGTGTGTGTGTGTGTGTGTGTGTGTGTGTGTGTGTGTGTGTGTGTGTGTGTGTGTGTGTGTGTGTGTGTGACATCTCAAAGCGAAATTTGTGAATATATTTGATGTTTATTGTTTAAGTGAATATACATTCCTGCTTTGTTGTGCATAAGAGGGGAAAAAGAGGGGGGGGGGGGGAATGGCCCCGTCCCCATGCCCAATTAACAAATGAATGAATAAATAAATAAAATTCTTCTAACAGACTCCATAAACCAGCGACATAAATTGTTATGCTTGACCATGTACATTGTACCGTTTAAACCCTGTCTCTGTTTTGCGTTATGCTTGACAATGTACATTGTACCGTTTAAACCCTTTGTCTGTTTTGCCTTCGTGGAGAGGGGGGAGGGGGAGGGAAAAGTTTTCTATTGCTGGGACGGTTTTTGTACTGCTGGGTTGGTCTGTGACACCCCCCTCCCTTGCAAAGTGACATAAAGAGGACATCACACACACACACACACACACACACACACCACACACACACACACACAACACACACACACACACACATGCACTTACATCTATACACAAGACTGTAAATCAGCTCTCACTTCTGTCCATCCTTATTTCAGCCGTAGGAAGCGTGTGCTTTGACAGAAGACTGGGGCTTCTCGACGACCGGAACACAGTAGGGGAGCGCTTCATCCGGGCAGTCGGCGAGACCTTGACCATGACCCAGAAAGAACTGCAACTCCTCCCCTTGTACCGTCACGTGACCACGCCGCTCTTCGCTCGCTACTCGTCGTCGCAGAACTTTATCCGACAGTAAGTCAGCAGACTTTTTCTCTCACGTGAGCCGGTTTGGCCTAGCGGTAAGGCGTTAGGCTGGTAAGCGTAAGGACCTCGGTTCGATACCGCTTCGGCTCTCCTTTCTCTTCAAAAAGGTTGTGGTTTGTGGACACTGTCTTGTGACTTTGTCCATCACTTCCTACTGAAACATTAAAATGGCTCTCATCGCTGCCCATCTTAATGCAGAAGTCATTCTGGTGGTGACAGTGTAGCGATAGGTATATAATCTCCCTCTCCCCCCACCTCCATACCCACTTCCTTCCCTTCTCCCCGTCCCTAATAAGCCGTACGGTTTCTGTGGACGTTAAGCACCATGTTTACATACTTTTTCTTTTTCTTTTCGTTTGTTTCGTATAATTGTGTAATTCTTCATATTGTCCCAGTTTAAAAAAATGATTTTAGGAGTGGTAACTTGATTTTGTACGCCCAGTCAAACAGGACGGTATTATCAGGGCGAAATAATTTGTGGATAAAATAATCATAATAACAACTGAGTTTATATATAGCTCCGAAACAAACTATATGAGCTCTCAGGACTGTACAAATCAACAAACGTAATAACTGTTTCAAAATACATCGATATATTATATGAATTACGTAAATTAGCCTCAAACAATCATTAAAATGATAAACTCAGTCAATTTGTTTATCAGTACACACATATTCAATTTGTTTTTAATATCAGTATCAGTATATATCCAAACATACGTTTGCAAATCCCCACCCACCCCTTTCTGCACATACAACACACACACGCACACACACACACACACACGCACGCACGCACGCACGCACGCACGCACGCACGCACGCACGCACGCACGCACGCACGCACGCACGCACACACACACACACACACACACACACACACACACACACACACACACACACACACACACACACACAAAGGCCTCAAAAAGCACACACTCTCGCTTAATATACTCAGTGCAATGAGTTTTACTCGTGTTAGAGAATGGCGCTTTATAAGAACTATCTATTTTATATTTATATATGTGTTTCTCTGTGTGTATTTATGTGTTCACCAGGGTATCCGAAAGGTATTTGCAGCAAGCAACGCAGAACAACGAAAACACATCCCGCGCACAACTGGTGAAACACCTTCTCTTCTCGTCCAAGCTCACGCAGCGCGAGATTTCCACTTTCCTCTCAGAGTTCTTTGCCGCTGGGGTTGATACGGTAAGATTAGTGATATGGTGTGTGCGTGCGTGCGTGCGTGCGTGTTGTGTGTGTGTGTGTGTGTGTGTGTGTGTGTGTGTGTGTGTGTGTGTGTGTGTGTGTGTGTGTGTGTGTGTGTGTGTTTGTGTGTGTGTGTGTGTGTGTGTGTGTGTGTGTGTGTGTGTGTGTGTGTGTGTGTGTGTGTGTGTGTGTGTGTGTGTGTGTGTGATTTGTGTGTGTGATCTCTTTAATTTCATTTTTTTATTTCTGATGCGGTGACAATAGTGGGTGAATTCACACATACATTGAATCGGTAATTGTAATGGACATACCTTGCTTTACACGCAAAACAGAAACTGAAGAGACTGCTCCTAGCTTTCTAAAGAAAAGAAAACTATAGCCTATCGTGCTGACACATTCTGTTTCGCGGCTTGTTCTGTTCAGACGGGCCACTATCTTGCCTTCACACTGTATGCACTGGCCAGGAACCAGGGGGTCCAGGAGAAACTGTACAACGAACTGAAGGACGTCACCGATGATGACATCACTTCCGGCGCATTGGAGGCAACTCCTTACCTTAGAGCCTTCTTGAAAGAATCTCTCAGGTAGGTATTACGCAATTCCTGCCAGGAATCTTACCTCGGTGGGTATTGTGTACGGTGTACCTGCCGAGAATATAGCAATAGAGCATTGACAAGTTGGAGGCCGTCCAGAGACGAGCTGCCCGATTCGTGCTGAACCGATACCACAACACTTCTAGTGTACGTCGCATGCTGGACTTGCTCGGATGGCCGTCTCTGGAACAGCGCAGGAAGACCTCACGCCTAGAGGTGGTGTATAAGATCTGTAATGGACTAGTCCAGTGCCCCATCATCAAGACCAAATAGTCCCCCCCCACCCTCCCCCCGCCAGCGTCGCACCCACTGTCAACAGCTTAGCCTCATCACCACCAGAACGCAGTACTGAGGCGGTTCCTTTTTACCCCGCACCATCAGGGACTGGAACTCACGACGGCTGTTGACACTTATGTGTCACGTGCCTCCCACTGACCAGTCAGCTAGTTTTTAGATGTTGTTTTGTTGTTTTTTGTTGTTGTTGTTTGTTTTGAGAGAGAGAGAGATAGACAGACAGACAGACAGACAGACAGACAGACAGACAGAAAGACAGAGACAGAGAACTTGAGACAGAGTGACAATTTAATTTTAAGGACTTGTGACCAGAGCTAAAATGTGGACTTTGCGAACACCACCTAAAGTGCCGGAATAATCATCAACATGATTGTGGGCATCTAACTCTAAGGAAAGAAGAAGAGAATCTTACCTCGGTGGGTATTATGTACGATATACCTGCCAGGAATCTTACCTAGGTGGGTATTGTGTACGATATACCTGCCAAGTATCTTACTTCGGTGGGTATTATGTACGATATACCTGCCAGGAATCTTACCTCGGTGGGTATTGTGTACGATATACCTGCCAAGTATCTTACTTCGGTGGGTATTATCCCGGAATCTTATCTCATTCATAAGTGTAATAATGTGACCGTAATTATAATATGAACATTTTCATTTTTACAACAACAACAGCACCACGCAGCAGCAACAGTAGCAGAAACAGCAACAGCAGAAGCGATAAAAGCTTTACAAAATTAAACGTCTGTCTAAATTATGTCCTTACAGTCATTATATTCGTAATTGTTAGTGGTGGGCATTTTCACGAAGCTCTTTATCTGGCATTGTTTCAGAATGTATCCTGTAGCTCCAGGCCTTGGTCGAACCTTACAGAGAGACGCAGTGTTGGCCGGGTATCATGTGCCCGCTGGGGTAAGTCGCTCTGTTACGGTTATCGCCTATCGAAAGTCTGTATGACGAAAAGAATGTCTATGCTTTTGTTTCCACCTCTGTTTCATGTTTGATACTTACACCCTAACTCTGTGGACATAAAGACTGGGTATCTAAGTTCAAACTGTACGATACTTATGCAGTGCAAGTGACACGGAAATGCCTATAGGCAGTTGAAGATCGAAGAGGAACAGAGCAGGTCTACTGCTTTGCGAAATGGTTAGAAAACGCCGGTTCCGTGACGAGAGGACGTGTTATGACGTGTCACGTATTCCCACAGCCCAGGTTTTTGTTCGTCCCAACACTACCCCACGTCCACCAGTCTGTGCCGTGGAAACATTGAGCCTACCACCAACATAGTCACAACCAAACCAATATGCGTACGTTTTGGTTACTAGCTCAGGTCAGTTCAGCAGTAAGTAAGTAAGTAAGTAAACATGGTGCTTAACGTCCACAGAAACCATAAGGCTTATTAGGGACGGGGAGAATGGGGGGACGCCGGGGTATGGAGGTGGGGGGAGAGGGAGATTATATACCTATCGCTACACTGCCACCACCAGAATGACCTGCATTAAGCTGGGCAGCGATGAGAGCCATTTTAATGTTTCATTAATTGTGAGGGACAAAGTCACAAGACAGTGTCCACAAACCACAACTTTTGAAGAGAAAGGAGAGCCGAAGCGGTATGGAACCGAGGTCCTTCCGCTTACCAGCCTACCGCCTTACCGCTAGGCCAAACCGGCTCTCTTGGTCAGTTCAGCATAGTATCTACGCGTTATGTACGCTCCGGCCAGTTTCTCGGGAGTTCCTCCAACGTTGCCTTTGAAACAGTTCCAGTGTTCGTCTGACTGACGATGACCCTCTCTCGTCCTTTCAAGGAAGACCGTCGAGCGTTTCCTCTTTCCACGCTTCTCTCCTCGAAAAACGTTAAATTACAACAACAGCAAACATCGGGTTAAAAAATTCATTGATAAATAAACACGTGAGAAATCCAACCGATATCAAGCTGCACATATCACATCAAAAACTGCATCTTTACGAGGTCTACCTCATAAATATTACCGTTTTACTTACAACTGCATCTTTACGAGGTCTACCTCATAAAATATTACCGTTTTACTTTAAATTTATACATACGTGTGTATGCAATTCTTGACGTTCACTCGTCACGACGTAACATGGGACAGGTGTCTTTGTTTCCAACAGACGAACATAGTGATGCAGTACGACATGGCGGGAAAGGACAAGCGTTTCGTCTCCAACCCTGAACAGCTGCAGCCGGAAAGGTGGCTGCGGCAGAGCAGCGAGAAGACATCTGCCTATCTGACCTTGCCCTTTGGTTTTGGGCCTCGCTCCTGTCCTGGACGCCGCCTGGCGGCGCAAGAAGTCGGGATTGCAATTGTCAAGGTAGACAATTAACCGACGCCTTTGATTTTAAATGTTGGAGTGATTGATTGGCTGAGTGACTGGTTGAGTGATTGATTGGTTGAGTGAGTGATTGGTTGAGTGAGTGATTGGTTGAGTGAATGACTGGTTGTGTGATTGACTGGTTTGATTGATTGGTTGAGTGGTTGAGTGATTGACTGGCTGAGTGACTGGTTGAGTGACTGACGGGTGGATTGATTCATGACAAGATGGATCGGTGAACGGACCGAGAGATTCCAGCAGGGAAGAAGAAACTGACAGCTGCACGAGGCCACAGGCGTATGCAGTTTTACTAGCATAACATCTCCAGAATATAAATTACGTTTCGAAGCTCTGTAGTCTGGAGTAGACTCGCTAGCAGACTCCTTCAGTGGGTTCCAACACCAAGGTGTTGGTTTTGGTTTCCTTCAATGATTTATTGAATGCGTTTTACCAGCATAAAATCTCAAGAATAGAATGTAATTAAGTTACGAAACTCTGCAGTCTGGAGTATCTCCTGTAAAGTTTTTTTTTTAGAAACACCAGACAGCTAGCAGACTCCTGTACTAGGTTCCAACACCCCAGAGGTGGTGGCTTTGGTTTTCTTCAATCATGCATTGAAGAACGTTTGTTTTTCTGTGAACAGATACTCCAGAGATTTCGTGTCCACTACAGCGGAGGAGAACTTCCCATTAAAATGCAGATTGTCAACACCCCTGACCAGCCGATGAACTTCCGATTTGAAACGCGATCTTCCTGATTGATTGTCTGTTTGTGCTACTGATGAAAACTGCTCAGATTCCTGGATGAGCTATCGGTGTCTTACGCAGCAGCTACCGTTTACCTTTTGATATAACACAACATTCTCTTTACCTACCTCGTGAACTTGCAGTGTGAAAGTGCAATGACCTCCCTTTCGTAATATAGTATAGTTTATGTGCAAAAAGCACTTTTGAAAAGATTCTTTTACCCAAAGACAAATCTAATTTTTCCGAGTATTTCCCACTAACATAATTATTGTGCCTTACCATATTATAGTTTTCAAAGAGCAGAAACGTACGTAAAACCTAACCTGTAGAAGATCCAAACACATCAAAGGTTAAAAAGAACGCTAATTATTGTATTGTCAAATTACATAAGCGCGTTTTTTCTTCTTCTAATTTTTCTTAACCTTTTATGTGTTTTGATCTTGTTTTAGAATGCTATTGCCTTGAGGAGACCCTATGCGGTTAACAGACCGTTAAAATCCAAATACTAACCACCTAACTATAGAAACCTAGGAGTTTTCCTTGTTTCAGAGTTTTTCTAACCTGTAGAAACTTGCGCAGGCTGCGTCAGACCTTGAAATGACCATGCGTGAACCTCCCAGGGATTGTCCCCAAAGTGGCTGGTTTGTTTCACCACCAAAAGGGTCACTGCCTAGAAAAGTATACATTACCGTACACGTAAGCACGAAAGAAAGAACGGAGTAGTGACAAACCTTCGCTGTTTTGCGTGCAATGGAGTAACGAGGGTGGAGCGAGAGAAGGTTTGGGACCTTTTGATAAATATCAAATGACGGGAGCGCTTCCACAGTTCTATACTGCAACAGAACCAATGAACTTTGATGTTCCTACGTTGGGGGCAAAATGTTGAATTTTTGCCTTTTTTTTTTTTTGGCCAAGCACATCATTGTGGGGCGTTTATTCAGAAACATTCATCCATCGTTACAGTATTCCTCTCACTCACGCATTCACACGTCTTTGTATGATTTTCCCCCTCACATGTGCATCCCGCACTATTGTTCAGCTCAGTTCAGTCCAAGATGGTATTTACGCGCTCGTGAAAGCCCGCACACATTCCACCTCAACTCTCAAAACTTTCCTTATATGGTGCTGCATTTAAGATGGTTACAATTTCGGTCTGATTGACAGTGCTTTCTCATCTCTTCAAAGAGATGTCTTCAATGCCAGCGAGTCGTTTCTCAAGCCCAAAGTGACCGTTTCTTTTCCTTTTTGCCCCTTTCATTTGTTCTTTTTTCGTCAGCACATGCATACAATTTACACCTCAAGTTAGTTTTCCTCAACACGCAGTAACCTAATGGTCAAAAGGCTGATCTTCATTACACAAAACTTAGGCCATCAGCCGTTTGGGAAGTCTTATTGTGCAATAAATGTCCTTGTGAAACCCTTAACATTAAATTCAAAGAGCATTCAAACTTCTAGAGAAAAAGAGAAACCTATATATATATTTAAAGAAAAAAGAAAAGAAAAAAAGAAGAAGAAAAAAAGAGAGTAAAAAACGTTCCCCCAAAATTGCAAATGAGCAACATTTCACCGGAAACAACTGAACAAAATCAATGAGTATCAATAAACAAGAAAGCATTACATAAAAAAGCTTTCACATGCAATGCTTTCGTTTTAGTTTGCAAAACGCTTTCGAGCCTTTTCTTGAAGCTGTATGAAGAAAGATGTAGTCGCAAACACAGAGTTGGCTACCTCTGACATGTAGAGAGGTTTTCTCTCTAAACCAGTCGCTTCTAGAGATAATTTTCGTTACCATGTGTTTGTGTGTTACTGTGCGTACGTGCGTACGTACGTGCGTGCGTGCGTGCGTATGTGTGCGTGTGTGTGTGTGTGTGCGTGTGTGTGTGTGTGGTGCGTGCGTGCGTGCGTGCGTGCGTGCGTGCGTGCGTGCGTGCGTGCGTGCGTGCGTGCGTGCGTGCGTGCGTGCGTGCGTGCGTGCGTGCGTGCGTGTGTGTGTGTGTGTGAGAGATAGAGAGAAAGTCAGTCTACGTGTGTGTGTGTGTGTGTGTGTGTGTGTGTGTGTGTGTGTGTGTGTGTGTGTGTGTGTGTGTGTGTGTGTGTGTGTCTAATTGTGTGTGTTCAACTGCGTATATCCAGTTGTGCGTGTGTGTTCAATTATGTATGTGTCCAAGTGTGTGTGTGTGTGTGTGTGTGTGTGTGTGTGTGTGTGTGTGTGTGTGTGTGTGTGTGTGTGTGTGTGTGTGTGTGTGTGTGTGTGTGTGTCCAAACTGAACTGTTCCCACTACGAGGGGTACCAGGCACTACTTTCCATCGCATAGTCCTCGCAGAACGAGAGGTCCGTTCCATTTTCTGTCTGCGGCACAGCATCGATAGCGGGAATATATTTGAAATAATTTATGAAAAGAGCGTTTCCGCTTGAGATTTAAAGCAATGGACTTCTGTTGTTGTTGTTGTTGTTGTTGTTGTTGTTGTTGTTGTTGTTGTTGTTGTTGTTCTTCTTCTTCTTCTTCTTCTTCTTCTTCTTCTTCTTCTTCTCTCTTCTTCTTCTTCTTCTTCTTCTTTTCGGTTGGGGGGGGGGGGGCATGCAACGGCAATCATTTTGGGGATAATATGTAAGGTTCTGGGATAAAATAAAGTTTTAAATCTTTGTGACGTGTGTGTGAGTGCGTTCGTGCGTGCGTGAGTGTGTGCGTGCGTGCGAGTGTTTGTGTATGTACGTGTGTGTCTGCGTGTGTGTGCGTGCGCACGTGCGTGTGTTCGTGCGTGGGTGCGTGCGTGAGTGCGTGCGTGTGTTGCGTGTGTGTGTGTGTGTGTGTGTGTGTGTGTGTGTGTGTGTCGTGTGTGTGTGCGTGGGTGCGTGCGTGCGTGTTTTCGTGTGTGTGTGTGTGTGTGTGTGTGTGTGAGAGGTGGTGTGTGTGTGGTGTACGTGTGTGTGTGGTGTGTGTGTGTGTGTGGTTGTTGTGTGCGTGCGTGCGTGTGCGTGCGTGCTGTGCTCGTGCGTGGTGCGTGCGTGCGTGCGTTGTGCATGTGTGCGTGCGTGTGTGTGTGTGAGAGAGAGATGTCGAATAGTCATATTCATCACCCCACAATTCTAATCTCTTTCATTCCTTATTCAACAGCCATTCAATTACAGTGTGTTGTGCTGTGGTGTGTGTGGTGTGTGTGTGTGTGTGTGTGTGTGTGTGTGTGTGTGTGTGTGTGTGTGTGTGTGTGTGTGTGTGTGTGTGTGTGTTGTGTGTGTGTGTGTGTGTGTGTGTGTGTGTGTGTGTGTGTGTGTGTGTGTGTGTGGTGTGTGTGTGTGTGTGTGTGTGTGTGTGTGGTGTGTGTTGTGTGTGTGTGCTGCGTGCGTGCGTGCGTGCGTGTGCTCGTGCGTGTGTGTGCGTGCGTGCGTGTGTGTCGTCCGCATGTGTGCGTGCGTGTGTGTGTGTGAGAGAGAGATTGTACGAATAGTCATATTCATCACCCCACAATTCTAATCTCTTTCATTCCTTATTCAACAGCCATTCAAATTACAGTCTGTTTGCGCGAGTCACCAAGCAAGCAAACTAACAAACAAACAAACAAACAAACAAACAAACAAACAACGTCCAGGCTATTTTCCTAATAACAAAACAGTTGAAAGATGAGAACGTCTTTAACACGACATACTCCACATCGATATGTTTGAGGATTTAAAGTGATGAGCAAATTAAACAAACCATAGCGTATAATAATACCCCAACCCTTACCATTAAAACAATTCCTAAGACAGCATCATTATAGACCCCCTCTTAAGGGGAAGATTCTAAGGGTTCATTTACATAGAAACATGAAAGAAAAAGACACAGAGGTTCATACACACACGTAAAACGAGGGGAAAGGTCAAAGTAGTTCATTGACGTGGAAACATGAAGGGAAAGGTCATAAGGGTTCATTCACATGGAAACATGAAAGGAAAGGTTATAGAGGTGGATTCACATTGAACCAGAAAGAGAAAGGTTACAGAGGGGTTCGTTCACATGAAACAGAAAGGGAAAGGTTACAGAGGTTGATTCACATTAAAACGTAAAGAGAAAGGTCATAGGTTCATTCACACGGAAACAGGAAAGGAAAGGTTATGGATGGTCATTCACTTTGGAAACATAAATGGTAAGCTTCAAGCTGTTCAATCACATGAAAACAAAAAGGGAACTTAGGTTATAGAAGTTTATTCGCATGGAAACATGAAGCCAACAGGTTTAGAAATTCAATAAAATGGAAACACGAAGTGAAACCTTTCAATTCTTTCACGATGTGAGCATAAAGGCAAAGGTTTCCGGGGTTCATTTACTACGAATATGGAAGCAAACGTCTTAGAGGTTCTTTCCTGCTCCTGGCAGTCTCATTCAATGCATTGCATTCATTATTAAAATGACTACATTCTAATACATTTCAGTCTCTCAACAGTTGTTACATTTGTAGACAATCGTGAGACTCCAGGTACAGATCAGCTGGCTTTAGATGGCGATAAGAAAAATCCCAAGAAGTCACCTTGGTTAGCGAAACTTCGTTGAAGTACATTTTTCATATCAGGGTAGTCACTAGAAATTTCTATTATATTCGCGCGCGCACGCGCAGGCGTGTGTGTGTTGCCTGCGCGTGCGTGCGTGCGTGCGTGCGTGCGTGCGTGTGTGTGTGTTGCTTCCTTTCTTGTTGACTGCGTAAAGAAAGAATAAAGTTACTCTCTTTTTTCTCTCTCTTTTTTATTTTTTATTTTTTAGGGGGGGGGTGTCTTTAGTTTGTTTTGTTTTTGTTTTGTTATTGTTTTTCTTGAAAGAATGGGTCGTTCCACAGCTGGTAGATTTGTTTCCTATCTTGAGTGTAAATATATATATTTTTTTTAAGACTTGTTAAATTCTTTGGGTCAATTTGGATAGCGTGACATCTTTCTTATTCTTCCTCTTAGTAGTAGTATTAGTATTGGTGGTAGTGGTAGAAGTAGTGGTTGTGGCACTGGTGGCAATAGTATCAGAAAAAGGGAAAACATCGTTTTCTAATATCATCTTGATTTTTTCGATACATGTATTCATGATTATTGCTCGAAACATTGAACTATGATGGTATTATCTGGGTCATAGTAATGACTAACTACGCCGAGCTTTCTCACTTCTTTTTCACGTGTCATAATATTAGCAATCAGCAACAATCAACAATCACGATCTTCACGACACTATGATTACACGAATACAAACGAATTACTAAATGGTCTGATTAGTTGAATTGTGTGTTATTTGCCAAAGAAACTATCTTGTTGCTATTCAGTTTTCGTAGAAAAACAGACAAAAACAAAAAACAAAACAAGAAGAACAAAAAACAAAAGAAAAACAACAACAGCTGAGAACTGCAGAAAAAGAAGAAAAAAATTGCCGGAAGTTTCGAGAAGCAAGTAAAAAAAACTTGTTGCTTAGAGACAAATAGAAAGAGAAAGCAGGTGTCGGACACCCATAGCCAGCCGTGGGATTACTTGAATAACAGTAGCGATGGGCTATCCAGGTCACAGCATAGGTTCTCTCTCTCTCTCTCTCTCTCTCTCTCTCTCTCTCTCTCTCTCTCTCTCTCTCTCTCTCTCTCTCTCTCTCTCTCTCTCTCTCTCTCTCACACACACACACACACACACACACACACACACACCACACACATACATACACACGCACGAAGGCACGCAAGCACACTCACACGCAGACATGCACACACATAAGAGAGAGAGGGAGGGAGGGAGAGAGAGAAAGAGAGAGAGAGAGAGAGAGAGAATGGAAGAAGAGAAGATTTAAGAGAGAGAGAGAGAGAGAGAGAGAGAGAGAGAGAGAGAGAGAGAGAGAGAGAGAGATTCATGATACAAACAAAAACTCAACAGAGCAAACATAAAACGAAGTTTGAGCAACTTGCAAATATCATGATTATCTTACAGCATAATACTCCATAGCATGGCACTTGAAAACAACACGACGATAATCAAAGAATATTACGCCAAAATATTTTATGTGATAGCAGTTTGATAGTGTTTTTTTCGTATTATAGACAGAAGCAACGTAGAATACAAAAGAAAAGATCACACAGAAATGATGGCATTCGTCGTATGATTCGCTCGTGAAAGAAACTAATAACAGGAAGAAAATAGTAAGGAAATTAACTCCTTTCAACAAAAGAGCAAAACGGCAAAAATAATACTAATGAAAGAACAAACAAACAATCGAAAAAAAGAAGAAGAGAAAAACAACAACTAAAACACCAAACAACAACAAACAAACAAACAACAACAACAACAACAAACCAACACACACACACACACACACACACACACACACACACACACACACACACACACACACACACACACACACACACACACACACACACACACACACACACACACACACACACACACACACACACACACACACACACACACACACACACACACACACACACACACCCAAAAAAACAAAACAACAACAACAACAACAACAAAAACAACGTTTAACGCCATGTAAGTCGCTGTTTGGTCGTGCAATGATCACATACTGTATATAATAGTAACTGACTGACAGCGAACTCCTCCCATCTGTCAGCACAGCTGAGCGGACAACCAATCAAATTGCAGCGATCAGTGGAATGACACGCCTACGGTTACTGCATGGAACCCAAGCAGCGAAACCTCTCGCGTGTACAACCCTGTCTTGAAGTAATCGATCACAGTTTGCATAAGAAAATGTCCTGTCCTGCACATGGTGCAGGACTTCCTTTACAATACAATCAAGTGAGTTTACCTTACTCCTGTTCACTATAGTCCAAGTGAAAATAGTTTGCGAGGCAACCAGGTGCGCTTACTTTATTCCTGTTCACTTTAGTTCAAGTGAAAATAGTTCACTATACAATCAAGTGAGTTTACTTGATTCCTGCTCACTTGAGTTCAAGTGAAAGTAGTTCACCATACAATCAAGTGAGTTTACGTTACTTATGTTCACTTTAGTTCAAGTAAAAACAGTTTCCAAGCGCCTAGGAATGCCATCGTGCGCTCAGCCCTTGTGTATGGACGAGAAGCTCATCCAGCATTGGCCTAAGACAGCTTAAAACTCAAATGACGGAATGGCAAGCCCTCAGCCCTTGTGTATGGAGCAGAAGATCATCCAGCACAGCTTGTACTGAAATGACGGTTCAGTGGCGGGAATCCAAACGACCGTGACCGCTGCCGATCACCAAAGTCTTTCGGAACTCTCTCCATCAACGCGAGTGCTGCCTTCAGAGTGAGCAGCTGTTGCTTCATGGTGGTGTATATACAATACTACACTACACTGGTCTGACACTCTCAGCGTAGTGGAAGGCCCCGCAAAGCAGTGACGAACTCACTGGCCCTGAGCTGCACCCGAATGAGGATCTTTTTGATGGTTTCGAGTGATGATCTGCTGCACACCTGGTGAAGGCATCGCCAATCTCTTACTGAATAACTGGTGAAGCCTTCGCCTATCTTTTGCTGCATAACTGGTGAAGCCTTCGCCTATCTCTTGCTGCATAACTGGTGAAGCCTTCGCCTATCTTTTGCTGCATAACTGGTGAAGCCTTCGCCTATCTCTTGCTGCATAACTGGTGAAGCCTTCGCTTATCTTTTGCTGCATAACTAGTGAAGCCTTCGCTTATCTCTTGCTGCATAACTGGTGAAGCCCTCGCTTATCTTTTGCTGCATAACTAGTGAAGCCTTCGCTTATCTCTTGCTGCATAACTAGTGAAGCCTTCGCTTATCTCTTGCTGCATAACTGGTGAAGCCTTTGCTTATTATCTCTTGCTTCATAACTGGTGAAGCCATCGCTTATTTCCTGCTGCATAACTGGTGAAGCCTTCGCCTATCTCTTACTGCATAACTGGTGAAGCTTTCGCCTGTCTCTTGCTGCATAACTGGCGAAGCCTTCGCTTATCTCTTGTTGCATAACTACTGAAGCCTTCGTTTATCTCTAGCTGCATAACTGGTGAAGCTTTCGCCTGTCTCCTGCTGCATAACTTGTGAAGCCTTCGCCTGCGTCTTGCTGTATAACTGGTGAAGGTTTTCTCTCTCTCAAACGACAACTTTGACGGCAGTGGCTGCTGTCAAGCTTGAGTTGACGATCGCAGGATGACAGCAGTGGTGTGTACTGCAGCACGGCTGAAGGAGAGGGAGGGTGAGCGAAACGAGTACCGTGGCTCTGATGATCTGCATACGGGCTCTTTGATGACGGCCACTTCCGGTAAAATGGACAGCCGTGGCGGTTGTGGTTCCTACGTGATGTATAGCATGATTATGGAACTTGATTGTCAGTTTCAGGAGGGCGGATTGTAGCAGCGGCCAGTGTCATGTGGAGATGATGATGAAGTGATGCTTAATGTCCTCAGATGTCAGTTGACGTATTAGGGACAAGTTGTGACCAATGCCGAAGCACGGTTCAATAATTCTTTACGTCCACAAAAACCAGAAGGCTCGTTAGGACGGACAGCTCAGGGCGGCCACCGCGACTCTCACACAGCTCCTGAACTATGATGTGGAGATGTTGATCGCTTTTATACAGCGCTATTCTCCGCTCTCGAGCAGACCCACTCAGAGATGACGAGAGTGGAGATCTAGCTCCTTGATGGCGGCTATTATACAACGTCCAGCTAGTGAGACGAAGCTGGTGGCTGGTTGGTGCTTGCTACGTAGTAGGAGGCTACACTCGTATACAATATCACACTTGAATTGAAGGCAGGATCATCAACATGTACAGAGCATTTACAGGCATGAGATGGTGCTGAGCTATAATA
>JABMCL010000949.1:490000-502500 GCA_018857735.1 Alviniconcha marisindica
AGAAACGAAAACAAAAGAATACTTTTCTTCGTTTTCTTGTAATAAAAGAAGTCAGTATGTCCAGCAGTCGCGTTCAGGCTTTAACCTTGTGTGTGTGTGTGTGTGTGTGTGTGTGTGTGTGTGTGTGTGTGTGTGTGTGTGTGTGTTGTGTGTGTGTGTGTGTGTGTGTGTGTGTGTGTGTGTGTGTGTGTGTGTGTGTGTGTGTGTGTGTGTGTGTGTGTGTGTGTGTGTGTGTGTGTGTGTGTGTGTGTGTGTGTGTGTGTGTGTGTGTGTGTGTGTGTGTGTGTGTGTGTGAGTGTGTGTGTGTGTGTGTGTGTGTGTGGTGTGTGTGTGTGTGTGTGTGTGTGTGTGTGTGTGTGTGTGTGTGTGTGTGTGTGTGTGTGTGTGGTGTGTGAGAGAGAGAGAGAGAGAGAGAGAGAGAGAGAGTGGTGAGTGTGGTGGTGTTGTGT
Organism: Alviniconcha marisindica; assembly: GCA_018857735.1. Classification (NCBI taxonomy): domain Eukaryota; kingdom Metazoa; phylum Mollusca; class Gastropoda; family Provannidae; genus Alviniconcha; species Alviniconcha marisindica. The sequence continues at coordinate 490,450 of JABMCL010000949.1, forward strand.
GTGTGTGTGTTGTGTGTGTGTGTGTGTGTGTGTGTGTGTGTGTGTGTGTGTGTGTGTGTATGTGTGTGTGTGTGTGTGTGTGTGTGTGTGTGTGTGTGTGTGTGTGTGTGTGTGTGTGTGTGGGTGAGTGTGAGGAGAGAGGGAGAGGAGGAGGAGAGAGAGAGGGGAGATGAGATAGAGGAGTGTGTGTGTGTGTGTGGTGTGTGTATGGTGGTGGTGGTGGTGTGTGGTGTGTATGTTGTGTGGTGGTGCTGGTGGTGCTGTGTGTGGTGGTGTGTGGTGTGTGCGTGGTGCGTGGTGCGTGCGTGCGTGCGTGCGTGTGTGTGTGTGTGTGTGTGGTTAGGATTTCAAACCAACAGTAATGATAACAAATGGGTCCACACTTGTTGGGGTTGATTCTGTTGAGTGTCTTGGTCACGCGGTTGGGTAGAGGTCTCAGGGTCGGTTCCTCCGCCCAGCACTCAAAGATCAGTGACGTCAGCTCCATCTCAAGGTGAAGGTCGCTAGGAATTGTGGGGCGAAACACTCCGCAGTTGGGGTGCTTGACCTTATTGATTATCTCTGGAGAGAGGAACAATTCAGGGTCGCAGTTGTTTATATCTGTTGACTAATACAAACCGAATTGTTTTTAAACTGATACTTTGCTCATCTCCATACTTACCAGGTAGGTATAACTACTACTACTACTACTACTACTGCTACTTCTGCTGCTGCTGCTGCTGCTACTACTACTGCTACTATTACTATCATTAAACCATTGAACCAAAGCACTACATTACAACACGCTAGCAATCTCACCAATAGCACACACACACACACACACACACACACACACACACACACACACACACACACACACACACACACACACACACACACACACACACACACACACACACACACACACACACACTCACGCAAGCACGCATGCACGCATGTACGCACACAAACACACCTTCAATGACCTTCACACTCTATCCCAGACCTTCAGCATTGACCTTCCCCTTCTATCCCATACCTTCAGCAATGACCTGAAGTGAAATCTCTATCCCATACCTCTAGCGATGACCTTCAGCGTGTATCCCATATCTGTAGCAATGACCTGAAGTGAACCCTCTATCCTATACCTTTAGCAGTGACGCCAGTGAATTCGGTGTAAGGCCCGGTTCGGGTGAAGACTTCCTTCATGACGATGCCCAGAGCGTAGACGTCAGCCAATCGCTTCTCGTGGTCGTGGAGAACCTCCCCTCGAAGAATCTCAGGCGCCGTCCACAGGTCTCCTGAACAGAACAGAGGGCAGCTAGATCAGACCCTCCCAGTAAACATGCCGGATCCGATTATCGATTCGGAAGCGTTTTGCTTACCGCCAGTTATAGCCATTATTATGGCCGGCATGCAGCCAGAATCGGGCCGGATCGTATATGCCGGATCCGACTTCCCGAATCCGATTCGGTTCCGGTCTTCCCAAGAAGGCCCGGATCATATTGTGCATACCCGGCCACACGACTTACCCTTCTACAGTATAATTGTTATAATTTACTCTCGTACACTCTCAAGTTACCGTCCACAACTTACTGCCATACGACTTATTCCCTTTATGATGATGTCACAGTTGTTCTATATTTATAACTATAACTGTGGCTAAAGTAAAACTCTTTTGTTGGTGGTGTTGTGTTTGTTGTATTGTTCTCTTAACTTTATGCATTATTATTTTACGAGCCCGCCACGACCACAACAAAATTGCCCCTTGTGGGATGATTAAAGTTTTTTTTAAATTGAATTGAATACTCTCCTACAGTCTAACTAATCTCAAACAAATTTTAGTCTTACAACTTCTTGTCATGCGTGGCTTCTACTCTCGCACACTCTCAACTTAATTCATACACCTTACCACCATACGCTGCACTTTCCTACAGTCTAATAACTCTCAAAAACAAATTAATCTTACGATTGCTTTCATACGCAGCTTTTTCTCTGAAACCACTCACTCTCGTAAAGGGCAGCGGAGTCCTCCTCCACCAGTTTGGCCCTGGTCATCGCCCTCAGCTCGGGCACACCGAAGTCCGTCAGCTTGCATGTCCAGCGAGAGTCCACCACGCAGTTGGACGACTTCAAGTTGCCGTGGTAACCCACGTAATTCTTGTGCAGAAAGTCCAGGCCCTGTGGAACGAACGACGTGAAGGATCAGTCAGTGGGACTGCTACATAAAAAAATAGAGAAAAAAAAAAAAAAAACCGAAAGAAAGAATATGCCAGCTTAATACCTTTAACAATTAGGTTGAATAGTTAGTTCTTCAGGACAAATAACAGTCAAAATTCTGCACGACACGGCTGTTTTCGTATTCTTCTGAAAGGCTAGACACCCAGTCCCACTTTCCCAGCCGGAGTTAAAGACAAAGTACAGTTCAGGCCCGGATTGAACGAGAGTCGACTGGGATCCGCGCAGTGCAAAATTCTATGATAGAAGATGAACACCATCAGTTCAGCCGATGAACATCCTCAGTGCAGCAGATGAACATCGGTGTAGCACATAGACATCATCAGTGCAGCAGACGAACATCGGTGTAGCAGTTTCAAGATTCAAGATTACTTTATTTCTCATCAGAGAAATTAAACATGAACATCAGTGTAGCAGATAGACATCATCGGTAAAACAGATTAACGTCAGTGTAGCAGATGAACATCATCAGTGTAGCAGATGAACATCAGTGTAGCAGATATACATCATCAGTGCAGCAGATGAGCGTACGTGTAGCAGATGATCATCAGTGTAGCAGATAGATATCATAGGTGCAGCAAATAAACATCAGTGTAGCAGATGAACATCATCAGTGTAGCATAACATCATCAGTGTAGCAGATGAACACCAGTGTGGCAGGTGCACATCCGTGAATTTGGCCACGTCGCCTTTCAACTTCTTTGTCTCAGAGCAGCGACCCAGTTTATTCAGACTTCCGTGACAGTAATTCGAGATTAAACAAACAAACAAACAAACAAACAAAAAAATAGCCGCAGATGAAGACCGCCGAAACGGCTGCTGCTTACCTTTGTGACATCTTGGCACAGAGCGAATTTGAACAGCTTGTCCAGCTTGATATTGGTGTTGAAGATAATGTCCTGAAAACAAAGAAAACAGCCACTGTAACGAAGAGCAGTCTCTCTACCTCTCTGTGCGTGTCTCTGCACCACCCATCGGGGGAATAACAGATTTACGGAAAACCCGAAAGTTAAATAATCCCCAAAGGACTACCACTACTGCTGCTGCTGCTGCTGCTGCTGCTGCTGCTGCCTTCATGATACGTTTTCGTTTGGTAACCATTTAAAACTCATGTTAGCATTGCACCATGCAGATTCACTGCCCAAATGTAAAGCGGCATTACAAAGGCGCGACAAATCAGAGGAGGAGGAGGGGGGACGGGGGGGGGGGGGGGGGGGGCGGGGGGTTGAATGTTGTTTAGACTCACCTGTAGACTTCCTTTGGAGCAGTACTCCCAGAGCAACATGTAGTAGCGGTCGTTGTCCATGATGCAGCCCAGGAATGGGGTCAGGTTCTGGCACTTTAAGTCTAGTAACTGGCGGGAAAAGACAACAACACTGAGCAATCATTATGTGTGTTTTTTATTCCCTGTAGTTAATGTGCTTATTTACTAACCGACGGCAACTCTGTGTGTGTGTGTGTGTGTGTGTGTGTGTGTGTGTGTGTGTGTGTGTGTGTGTGTGTGTGTGTGTGTGTGTGTGTGTGTGTGTTGTGTGTGTGTGTGGTGTGTGTGTGTGTGTGTGTGTGTGTGTGTGTGTGTGTGTGTGTGTGTGTGTGTGTGTGTGTGTGTGTGTGTGTGTGTGTGTGTGTGTGTGTGTGTGTGTGTTGTGTGTGTGGTGTGTGTGGTGTGGTGTGTGTGTGTGTGTGTGTGTGTGTGTGTGTGTGTGTGTGTGTGTGCCTGTGTCTGTGTCTCTGTATGTGTGTAGCCGTACGTCGCGTGTCTGTGAAGGCTGAGCTACACTGATCAGGAAAATAAGAGCAGCGACGAGAATTGTAGAATGAGGATCGAATGGATATATTGATGCAACTCACATGGTTAAACTGGCTGATGAGTTCTTTGCTGAGGCTCAGTTTGGTCACTCGTTTCACGGACACAATGGCTCCTGCACATGGAACACACCACACACACACACACACACACACACACACACACACACACACACCACACACACACACACCACACACACACACACACACTCACACACACACACACACACACACCACACACACACACACACACACACACACACACACACACACACACACACACACACACACACACACACACACACACACACACACACACACACACACAAACAAACAAACAAACGTGAAGAAACTATAAAGATCCTGTGCAGCGCATGACAACTTAATAATAATGACTTCGCAGTATTCATAATAAAACTATTATAACAATCATAATAATAACTGGTGATATAATAATGACTTCGCAATGCATATAATATAATATGTATGCGCTTCGGTTGTTGTGTTGGTTTTGTGTGCATAATTATTTGAGGGTGGGTCTGGCTGACTGGGCATAAAACACCAAGTTACTTACATGTTGGTTGAAGGTCTGGGTTGGGGAGGTGTATCCCTTTGATTAACTAAACTGAATAGGTCAGGATTTGGCCATCATGGGCTCTGGTGATCTCGCTTCTCTTTGCAGCATGTTTGACAATACTCGATCAGCTGCGACTTCACCCACCTTTGACGACTACATCCACCTTTGATGACTACCTTTGACGTTTACACCCACCTTTGTTGACTACACTACACCCACCTGTGTTGACTACACCCACCTTTGTTGTCTACACTACACCCACCTATGTTGACTACATCCACCTTTGTTTATTACACACCCACCTTTGACGACTACACCCACCTTTGACGACTACAACGACTACGCCTACCTTTGACGACTACACTCACCTTTGACGACTATATACACGCGCCTTTCACAACTACAACGACTACACTCACCTTTGACGACTACACCCACCTTTGACGACTACAACGACTACACCCACCTTTGTCCACTACACACCCATCTTTGTTGACTACTCCACCTTTGACAGCTACACCCACCTTTGAAGTAGCAGACGATGGCGAAGCTGTTGCCCCCGTTGAGGTCGTGGTGCTGTCTGGAGATGGCTTCGTTGGGATCCATGAAGTTGAGGTTCTTCAGGTTGCTATGGCTCTGGGTCTTTGCCAGCTTCTTGTTGGCTGACGAGCTCTTCCGACGTCCCATGTTTCGGAAACTGGACTGTGGTGGGGATTGTAGATCTCTACAGTGATTCATTCATATTCCCGAGCAATCACACTTTTAAATAATTCACTCGTTTTCACAATGTCCCATAGTGGTGGATTGAGCATAGCAGTAGATGCCCATCGGGTCTTTTTTTGTTTTATGTTATGTCTCGTTTGCCCGGTCGTTATTAACTCACTCATGGTTAAAAAACAAATGCAAAAGAGGTGCTCGTGTGTGTGTGTGTGTGTGTGTGTGGGGAAGAGAGAGAGAGAGAGAGAGAGAGAGAGAGAGAGAGAGAGAGAGAGAGAGAGAGAGAGAGAGAGAGAGAGAGAGAGAGAGAGAGAGAGAGAGAGAGAGAGAGAGACTTTCCTTTCTGCTTTTGCAAGACCGATCGCACAAGAGATATACAAGTTGGTAAACGTATACATTTCACACTTACAATCATTCCTCTTACCGTTTTTTTTTTTTTCCTTTCTTTTTTATACTTAAAAAAATAAAATAATGAAGCCAGCCACTACCAGCAGTGCCGTCAGGTTCAGACTTACCCGCACGCTGTCGCACAATATGGCGGAGAGGAAGTCGACTTCCGCCATTTTGACTTGCCACATCATCCCTGCCCACTTTTGTTTGTTCCGCTGGTGTCTGCACAATGGGAACAAACCGACACACCCCATGCAGTCATCTCTTTTGATGTGACATGTTTGCCTGCCTTTGTTTTTGTTAATTCTGTAGTGTCTCGTATTTGAAAGGTCGGCTGAGATCTGGCGTATCCGTGATGAGGTCAGCCACCAAACAAAGAAAAGAGGACAGGTGGTTAGAAAGGGAGACGGGGAGAGACTGTGCGTAAGTACGTGTGTGAAAGAGAGAGTGACCAACAAAGAGTGATTGAGGCGGCGGAGAAAGAAGGTAGAGGAGGGAGACAGATAATCAGATAGACAGAAAAAGAAGCAGAGGCAGAGCAAACGAGCGAGCGAGAAACAAGATGATACTTTATTACACAAGTCGGCTTTTTATATATATATATATTTTTTTTTTTTTTACAAATCTGTCCCTGATAACAAACACAGCAACACTCAACACGTCAAACAAGAAGACAAATAATTCCGACAAACTAAAATACATCTTAAGAACGAAACAAAAAACTATTACTGTCTGAAACTTCGCAACATACAAACTCAGCAAAGTAAGGCAGATGCAAATCTGAATTTTCAGGAGAGAGAGAGAGAGAGAGAGAGAGAGAGAGAGAGAGAGAGAGAGAGAGAGAGAGAGAGGAGAGAGAGAGAGAGAGAGACAGACAGACAGACAGACAGACAGACAGACAGACAGACAGACAGACAGACAGACAGACAGACAGACAGACAGACAGACAGACAGACAGAAACATAAATACAGAGAAGGGGGGGGGGGGGAGAGACACAGACAAACGGAGACGTTGATAGACAGTCAGTTAATTATTGAATTTTGACGTCCGGTCCACTGCACACAGTCACATCAGGACGGTAAGTATACAGGCATAAGACAGAGACACGGGCACGGTGGGAAGAAGAAACACGGATACAGTGGACGAAAAACAGGGACACAAAGACAAGGGGAAGAAGACGGATTTAAACCTACCTAAAGTAACAGTGCATTGCAAAAGCCATGACAATGACCACGGTCGCTCCAATACTTCCTCCGATAGAAGCGAAAATTATCGGATCATCGGATTTTTGCTCGTCTGAAACATAAACATACAGATGTAACGGTCTGAAACATAAACATACAGACGTAACGGTCTGAAACATAAACATACAGACGTAACGGTCTGAAACATAAACATACAGACGTAACGGTCTGAAACATAAACATACAGATGAAACGGTCTGAAACACAAACATACAGATGAAACGGTCTGAAACATAAACATACAGATGAAATGGTCTGAAACATAAACATACAGATGTAACGGTCTGAAACATAAACATACAGACGTAACGGTCTCATTTTGGAAGAAAATGAAGCCAAAAGACAAGCAATCTTTTCCTCCATCCTTTTTACAAATCATTGCTCTGCAGTTGCCAAACTGATGGAATGAATTCTATCAGCCCTCCCCCCCTCCCACCTCCTCCCCCTCACCCACCTCTCTCAAAAGTTTCATGAATTTGCGTTGACAAACAGGCATGTCTTCTGTCAAATTTGTTTCTAAGATTTCTCGAAAGAGTAAGAAGCTTATACCTCAGATACAGCACGACAGGTAGTGATGTGTCACAATGTTTTCTAATGTTGGTGAACACTATTTCAGCGCTGTTTTGAGTCCCAAACTTGTACTGTTGTAAAATAATTACCTATCGTCGCACTTTATGCAGGACAAATTGTTAAACCTTCGACATTGTTTAAGCAGAGATATACTTTGTTTGCCTCGAGCACTGGTAAATTTGAGTACTGAATTAGAAAGAAAATGAAACTTGTTACATCACATACACTCGAAACAATGAATGAAAATGCACCAGTCAAATTGTGCAACCAATGGCAGCTCACCTTGTGTGCACAGCTCGCCTTCAAAACCACAGATGGGCGTGTCGGGGGGAGCGTTTCTATTACCCACTCTTCCATCGGGCCAGCGGACCTGGTGAAGCTACAGAAGCCAGATTTAAATCGATGATTAGTGGTTTGTGGGTAAGAAGTTGCTCGACCAGTCAGACAAAAGCCGGGAAGGTTGTTTACGTGCGGCAAAAATTTACAGTCAAAACAGTGTTGTTGTTGTTGTTTTTAACAGCTGTTAGCATTAATGTTGAAGCAGACTGCTGAGTTGGCAAGAACACTATTTAGAATTTAGAACACTATACAGAAATCAAAACGCACATCCTTTTATTCCAAGGAACCATGTTACTATGCTGAGTCTCCCACCATTGACAATGCCATGTACACTGACGATGTTGAACAGGTGTGTAAGTGACAATATGTTACCATGATGAGTTTCCCACCGCTAACAATGCCAGAGAGTCACAATCTGTTGACATGTACATTAAGGATGTTGAACAGGTGTGTAAGTGGCAATATGTTACCATGATGAGTTTCCCACCGCTAACAATGCCAGAGAGTCACAGTCTGTTGACATGTACATTAAGGATGTTGAAAAGGTGTGTAAGTGACAATATATTACCATGTTGAATTTTCCACCACTGACAGTGTCAGAGAGTCACAGTCTGTTGACATGTACATTAAGGATGTTGAACAGGTGTGTAAGTGGCAATATGTTACCATGTTGAATTTTCCACCACTGACAGTGTCAGAGAGTCACAGTCTGTTGACATGTTCATTGAGGATGTTGAACAGCTGTGGAAGTGGCAATATGTTATCATTTTGAGTCCCCACCAACTGAGGGTGTTGAAAATACTGGAGAGTCACATTCTGTTAACATGTACATTGAGGTTGTGGAACGGGTGTGGAGGTGACAATATTACCATACTGAGTCTGCCTCCATTAAGGGTGTTGACAATGCTAGAGTCACAATCTGTTGACATGTATATTGAGGTTATTGATCGGGTGTGGAAGTGACAATGTTACCATGTTGAGTCTGCCTCCATTCAGGGTGTTGACATGCTAGAGTCACAATCTGTTGACATGTATATTGAGGTTGTTGATCGGGTGTGGAAGTGACAATGTTACCATGTTGAGTCTGCCTCCATTCAGGGTGTTGACATGCTAGAGTCACAATCTGTGACATGTATATTGAGGTTGTTGATCGGGTGTGGAAGTGACAATGTTACCATGTTGAGTCTGCCTCCATTCAGGGTGTTGACGATGCTAGAGTCACAATCTGCTGACATGTATATTGAGGTTGTTGATCGGGTGCGGAAGTGACAATGTTACCATGTTGAGTCTGCCTCCATTCAGGGTGTTGACGATGCTAGAGTCACAATCTGCTGACATGTATATTGAGGTTGTTGATCGGGTGTGGAAGTGACAATGTTACCATGTTGAGTCTGCCTCCATTCAGGGTGTTGACGATGCTAACGCAGCGTCTGAAGCGCCCATCTGGGCCCATGTCCATGAACCAGTTGTTCAGCTGTCGGTCAGCGTTCACGTCCAGCACCAACGGACCCGTTAGTCCTGTCAGCAACAACCACGAGCAAATTATATTTTACATCATTAACGAACAAGTAAGAACGAAGAAGAAGCCAACCACAAAGCCTCATATAAGGTTGAAAAAGACGGAGTAGAAGGAAGAGGAGGGGAAATGCACAGATTACAGTAAGTGTACACAAGTTCTGTGGAGTAAGTTAAGGTGCAACAATACATATCGAGCGTGAGTGAAGAACAGCAGAGAACGATTGGCATGTGGAAGTAAGGGGGGAGCGAGAGAAAGGGACAGAGAGACAGAGAGAGAGAGACAGAGACAGAGACAGACAGACAGACAGAGACAGAGACAGACAGACAGACAGACAGACAGACAGACAGAGACAGAGACAGAGAGACAGACAGAGACAGAGACAGAGAGACAGACAGAGACAGACGGACAGACACACACACACACACACACACACACACACACACACACACACACACACACACCACACACACACACACACACACACCCCACACACACAGAGGGAGAGAAAGAAAGAGAAACACACACACACACACACACACACACACACACACACACACACACACACACACACACACACACACACACACACACACACACACACACACACACACACACACACAGAGGAAGAGAGACAGAGACAGAGAAAGACAGACAGAGACAGACAGAGAATAAGACAGACAGACAGACAGAGAGGCAGAGAGACGGAGAATAGAGACAGAGAAACACAGACAGCCACCATGAAGCTAAGAACGCTAAAGACACGAACGGAGAGGCATAGATATAGGCGACATTCACCGTCTGTCTCGATGCCCTGGGCGAGGTGGAAGAGGTAGGTTCCGTTCCTGGGGTTCTCGTTCCTCTCCAGGGTCTTGTTGATCAGGATGGCCCAGATGCTGGTCGCGTCGTACAGGTACGGCACGTAGGCATCCACGTACGACTGCAGGCAGCAGACAGATAGCACAGTCCAGTACTACATGGTTCACGTTACCTGTCAGTTCAAGCTGGTCTGTCTACGAGTTCTGGAAAGTCCATCAGTACACGCTTTACCCCGTCCCCAAGTGGACCGTTGCAAGTAAATATTCATGAGGTGAAGTCACAATGTAACTGAGATTAAAACGGACAAATACACACGAACATACACGCAATCGCGCACGCACGCACGCACGCACGCACGCACGCACGCACGCACGCACGCACGCACGCACGCACGCACGCACGCACGCACACACACGCACGCACGCACCACACACACACCACACACCACACACACCACACATACACCCAGTACACCACACACAACACCAACACGCAACCACCATTCATACACCCACCACCCCACACACACACACACACACACACACACACACACACACACACACACACACACACACACACACACACACACACACCACAACACACCACACACACCATACAACACACAACACACACACACACACACACACACACACACACACACAACACACTACATCACACACAGAGCACTCACCATCTGCACACTGAACGTTCTCGAGCACACACGGACAGCAGCTCGAACACTGTACGCTGGGCACCCACGCGCCTGTGCCAGCATCACCTCCAGCCACAGCTATATCACGTAAGGTGCTCTGTGCACCACTAGCAGCCCACACAGGGCTATATCAGTTATTATCAGCTAGGGCTAATGTATGTCATCACAGTCAGTTGGTGCCCTCAGCCCACTCAGCCATATAGGGTTATATCAGCTAGGGCTAAAGTCATCACAGTTAGTCAGTTGGTTTTTATCTGAGCCCACTCAACCACGTGGGGTTATATCAGCTAGGGCTACTGTCATCACTGTTAGTCAGTGGGTGCTCTGAGCCCACTTCACCATACACAGCGTTATATCAGCAAGGGCTAATATCTGTCATCACAGTTAGTCAGCAAGTGCTCTGAGCCCACTCAGCCATATAGGACTATATCAACTAGGGCTAATGTCACCACTGTTAGTCAGCTGGTGCTCTGAGCCCACTCAGCCATATAGGACTATATCAACTAGGGCTAATGTCACCACTGTTAGTCAGTGGGTGCTCTGAGCCCACTCAGCCATATAGGACTATATCAACTAGGGCTAATGTCACCACTGTTAGTCAGTGGTGCTCTGAGCCCACTCAGCCATATAGGACTATATCAACTAGGGCTAATGTCACCACTGTTAGTCAGTGGGTGCTCTGAGCCCACTCAGCCATATAGGACTATATCAACTAGGGCTAATGTCACCACTGTTAGTCAGCTGGTGCTCTGAGCCCACTCAGCCATATAGGACTATATCAACTAGGGCTAATGTCACCACTGTTAGTCAGTGGGTGCTCTGAGCCCACTCAGCCATATAGGACTATATCAACTAGGGCTAATGTCACCACTGTTAGTCAGTGGGTGCTCTGAGCCCACTCAGCCATATAGGACTATATCAACTAGGGCTAATGTCCCACGTTAGTCAGCCGGTGCTCTGAGCCCACTCAGCCATATAGGACTATATCAACTAGGGCTAATGTCACCACTGTTAGTCAGTGGGTGCTCTGAGCCCACTCAACCACATAGGGTACGTTATATCAGCTAGGACACAGGGTTATATCAGCTAGGACTAATGTCCTCACAGTTAGTCAGTTGGTACTGTGAGCCCACTCAACCACAC
>JABMCL010000949.1:507500-515000 GCA_018857735.1 Alviniconcha marisindica
CACAGAGAAGGTTATCACTGAAACACACAGAGAAAGTGATCACTGAAACACACGGAGAAGGTGATCACTGAAACACACAGAGGAAGTGATCACTGAAACACACAGAGAAGGTGATCACTGAAACACACAGAGAAGGTGATCACTGAAACACACAGAGAAGGTAATCACTGAAACACACAGAGAAAGTGATCACTGAAACACACAAAGAAAATGATCACTGAAATACACAAAGAAAATTATCACTGAAACACACAGAGAAGGGGATCACTGAAACACACAGAGAAGGTGATCACTGGAACACACAGAGACGGTGATCACTGAACACACAAAGAAAATTATCACTGAAACACACAGAGAGGGTGATCACTGGACACAGAGAAGGTGATCACTGGAACACACAGAGAAGGTGATCACTGAAACACACATAGAACATGGTCACCGAAGCTCAAAGAGAATGTGATCACTGAAACATACAGAGAAGGCGATCATGGAAACACACATAGAGCATGGTCATTGAAACACACAGAAAAGGTGATCACAGAAACACACAGAGAAATGATCACTGAAACACACATAGAGCATGGTCACTGAAACACACAGAAAAGGTGATCACTGAAACACACAGAGAAGGTGATCACTGAAACACACAGAGAAAGCGATCACTGAAACACACACAGAGCATGGTCACTGAAACACACAGAAAAGGTGATCACTGAAACACACAGAGAAGGTGATCACTGAAACACACAGCTGACGTTGCATGTAATCATTGAAACACACAGAGAAGGTGATCACTGAAACACACAGCTGACGTTGCATGTGATCATTGAAACACACAGAGAAGGTGATCACTGAAACACATAGATAAAGTGACCAATGACACACTCGCACGCACGCACACACACACACACACACACACACACACACACACACCACACCAACCACCACCACGACGCACGCCCCACGCACGAAACGAAACACACGCCGCACACACGCACACCCCCACACACACACACACACACACACACACACACACACACACACACACACACACACACACACACACACACACATTAACAACAGCTACGCAGACCTCTAGCGTATTTCCTGATCTGCAGGAAGATGTCCCTGATCTCGCTGTCAGGCTTGGAGGGGTTGACGCCGTGGGTGGAGGTGACCTTGTTGCCGCCGTCAGGACGACGCAGCAGCGTGGCGATGGCGTTGTGCACTGACCGGTACTCCGTGTCTGTGTCGTAGATCATGGCGAATCGGTCCCAGCGAAACAACGACTTCACGTAGCTCATCGTGTTGGCTGTGGACAAGACAGGTACATAAAACACCCTGTGTAGGTGGTGAACATGATACAGTAAATGGTGACGAGGAATGAAAGAGGGAGTGGAAGGTCCTTTGTGTCGTAGATCATGGCGAATCGGTCCCAGCGAAACAGAGACTTCACGTAGCTCATCGTGTTGGCTGTGGACAAGACAGGTACATAAGACACCCTGCGTAGGTGGTTCTTAGGGTACAATAAAGGGTGACGAGGAATGAAAGAGGGACTGGAAGGTCCTTTGTGTTGTAAATCACGGCAAATCGGTCCCAGCGAAATAGAGACTTCACGTAGCTCATCGTGTGGCTGTGGACAAGACATTTGTCTATAAAACACCCTGTGTAGGGGGTGATTAGAGTACAACAAAAGCTAAAAACAAAATGAAAAGGGAACGGAGTGGAAGGTCCTTTGTGCTGTAGATCATGGTAATTCGGTCCCAGCGAAACAGAGACTTCACGTAGCTCATCGTGTTCGCTGTGAACAAGACAGTTTCATAAGACACCCTGCGTAGGTGGTGCTTAGGGTACAGTAAATGGCGACAAGGAATAAAAGAGGGAATGGTAGGTTCTTTGTGTTGTAAATCATGGCAAATCGGTCCCAGCCATACAGCGACTTCACGTAGCTCACCGTGTTAGCTGTGGACAAGACATAATATATATCTATAAAACACCCTGTGTAGGTGGTGATTAGAGAACTGTAAAAGCTAAAAAGCAATGAAAAGGGAAGGGAGTGGAGAGCTCTTTTTTTTGTAGTTCATGGCGAATAGGGCCCAGCGAAACAGCGACTTGTCGTAGCTCATCGTGTTGGCTATGGATAAGAGATACATAAAACACCCTTTGTAGGTGGTGGTTAAGTACAGTAAATGGTGACAACAAATGAAAGGGGAAGTGGGGGCGGTGGCAAGGGAAGAGAATGGAGATCTCCTTGTGTCGAAGATCAATCATGGCCAATCGGTCCCAGCGAAACAGCGACTTGTCGTAGCTCTTCGTGTTGGCTATGGAAAAGAGATACATAAAACACCCTTTTTGTAGGGGGGGGGGGGTACAGAAAAGGGTAAAAAAAAGGGGGAAGGGGGGGGAAAAGGGAAGGGTTTTAGACCCCTTTGTTTTGAAGATAAGGGGGGGCCCAAATCGGTCCCCCCCGAAACGCGACTTTGTAGTCCCTCGAGAGATACAAAACACCATGTGTAGGAGGTAAGCAGAGTACAGTGAATCTTAAAGTTAACAAAATGATTCATCGCCCCCTCCCCCCCTCTCCCCCCCCGCCCATTTTTTTTTTTGTTTTTTTTTGATTTTTGTTGTTGTTTGTTTCTTCTTCTTTTTTTTCCTTTCTTTTTTTAAAACACTAAGATTAAAAAAGGGCCTACAGTATACTCACAGAACTTGTTGAGCGGGCCGAGGACCCTGATGAGTGTGGAGTAGGTCTGTCTGTCCTTCAGCTCGTGGTTGTTCGACACCCAGCCAAACACCGGCAGGTTCCAGTGAGACGCCAGCATGGCCACCCCACTCATGCCTCGACAACAAGCAAAGGTACCAAGTCAGTGTCATGGCTCGTACCCGATCATACCACAATAACGGACGTGGGAACCAATCTAGAGTCGTAGCGTGCGCAGATTTGGTTGGCGCATAACAATAATGATGCACGATCTCTCTCTCTCTCTCTCTCTCTCTCTCTCTCTCTTTTCCTCTCTCTCTCTCCTCTCTCTCTCTCTCTCTCTCTCTCTCTCTCTCTACACACACACACACACACACCACACACACACACACACACACACACACACACACACACACACAAAAAAAAAAAAAAAAAAAAAACACCCCAACACCACCACCACCCCCACCGCACCGCCCTACTTTCACTGCCACACGCTCTCCCTCTCTTTCTGTCTGTCTCTTTCACCCCCCCCTCTCTCTCTCTGCCACCTCGATTCCCCGGACAGACAGAATCGGAGCAGAACAGGCAATTTAAAGTATGCACAAGGATGTAGGGAGGGAAAGAGAGAGAGAAAAGAGAAAAAAAAAAAAAAACAGACAGACAGACAGACAGACAGACAGAGACGGAGATGGAAACAGACAGACAGACAGAAAAAGAAAGAAACAGTAGCAAACATGTCAGTCCCTAATAAGCCTTATGGTTTCTGTGGACGTTAAGCACCATGTTTACTTACTAGCAGCAAACGAGTATGCACTAATACAAAAACATATTTTATATGGCGAGAAGCTCATTGACCTTCAACCGACCATGGGAAAACTAAACACAGTCATGGCGAAGCCTATCCCTAAGACATGCCAACACACTGGGATTAACCCCGGCAGTTGTTCGAGTGTCCTTGTGGGACGTACAACACAATGTAAGTACATAGGCCGCCCACAGCTGCTCCTGTTTTGCTGCAGCAACGGATGCTTTTTCTCCCCTCGAGGGTATGTCCGAGCGTATGTGTTTGTCAATTTGTCTTTGAGAGTGACGAGTGCCTGCGTGTGCGTATGTTGTGGGATTCTCACACACATAAATCTGAGACAGTGGCAGCGCTATAGGTACGTCACGACACCAGCGTAGAATTAGACATGCAGCCAGGGACCAATGAGAGTGACGAGTGCATGTACGTGTGCGTATGTTGTATGTTGTGGGATTCTCACACAAATAAATCCGAGTCTTCTTCTTCTTCCAATGTTGCTTTACGTCCACAGAAACTATAAGGCTTGTAAATCCGAGACAGTGACGTACAGCACTATAAAGCTACGTCACGTCACCAGCGTAGAACTATAGATGCAGCCAGAGACCAATGAGAGTGACGAGTGCATGCATGTGTGTATCTTGTGGAATTCTCACACAAATAAATCCGAGATAGAGACGTACAGTACTATATAGCTACATCACGTCACCAGCGTAGGACTACAGATGCAGCCAGGGACCAGGCAGCTAGCTGCCATTAAGAGTATGGAATCTTTTGACGGATTAAGGCAAAGTTACTCCTTTCGAACTTTCGCTTTCCATCTTTTTTCACGGCTGATCTATGGTTGTTGTTTTTTTTAAACTTATCGAGAAACTGCGATTAAGTACCATGGGTGGATACCATGGGTGGGTAAACATATGATCTAGGCAAGACGGCCACAGAAATAAGTCATAGTCAACTCTCTCTCTCTCATCCTCTCTCTCCTCTCTCTCACTCTCTCTCTCTCTCTCTCTCTCTCTCTCTCTCTCTCTCTCTCCTCTGAGCAGGAAGAAATCAGGATCGACTGACCTTCAGAGCAATACAGTCCCTAGCAACGATCTCTCTCTCTCTCTCTCTCTCTCTCTCTCTCTCTCTCTCTCTCTCTCTCTCTCTCTTCTCTCTCTCTCTCGTCAGGAAGAAATCAGGATCGACTGACTCTCAGAGCAGACAGTCCTAGAACGATCTCTCTCTCTCTCTCTTCTCCTCTCTCTCTCTCTCTCTCTCTCTCTCTCTCTCTCTCTCTCTCTCTTCTCCTCGTCAGGAAGAAATCAGGATCGACTGACTCTCAGAGCAGTACAGTCCCTAGAACGATCTCTCTCTCTCTCTCTCTCTCTCTCTCTCTCTCTCTCTCTCTCTCTCTCTCTCCTCTCTCTCTCTCTCTCTCTCTCTCTCTCTCTCTCTCTCTCGTCAGGAAGAAATCAGGATCGACTGACTCTCAGAGCAGTACAGTCCCTAGAAACGATCCTGGTCGACTCACCTTCCGAGCAGGGTGGACCCAAGAAGAGGTCAGGATCGAAGTCCCGTCTTGCATCCACCGCGGCCGTCAGGGCTGCCTTGGCGTTACACTGACTGTCGTACCATTTCACTCTGCAAATACAGCATCCCTAATTGTCATGGGATATCTTTTTTTATGTAAAGAACATTGAGGCTAAACGAATGCTGCGGGGGAATTTGCAACACACGCACATACGAGTGCTTGCGGGGCATACGCAAGCATACAGGTGCCTGTAAACACACACACACACACACACACACACACACACACACCACCCCGCCACACCACCACACCACCACCACCACCGCACACACCACCACACCACCACCCCACCACCACACACACACACACACACACACACAGCCGCACCACCACGCACGCACGCACGCAACGCACGCACGCACGCACGCACGCACCACCACACACACACCGCACCCACGCACGCACACCACCGCCACAACACCACCACACGCACCGCACGCACACGCACGCACGCACGCACGCACGCACGCACGCACACACTCACTGATGAAAAGTATATTTCGTTCCTACAATCCAGCCTTGAAGGAGTACACCTTTGCCGGTAACCTAATTCTGGGTTTCTCAACAAACGGGGCTTTAATTTCGGTGTCCGCGGCGTCCCTACCGCGTTGAGCTTTAAATTGCGGAGGTGGACCTCCCATATACCTAGCTGGTGGTGGTGTGTGTGTAGGGGGGTGGCAGGGACTTCATCACTGCCTCTAGGTCAGCGTCGTTGACCACAAATCCCAACCGGGGTCTTCATGGTCACCTCACGCATCCCGTTTCCTGCTCTCAGCTTTAACCCCATCCATTAAACAATCGCGTCACCGCGTATCGTGGGGTACTGCGGACACGAAAATTAACGTTCCTCCTCCTCCTCCTCCTCCTCCTCTTCCTCCTCCAATGTCCAAGCATCGGTTTACGACATCCTTCCTCCAACCACTGCCATAACTAACTGGTTACGCCACAGGTCTGAGAAAACTGTCAGCTAACAAATAGTTTTTCGTTGGTGCTCAGTTTAATGGCAGTACGTTTGTAACAGATAATCCACCAGTCAAATTGCATTAGGTGTCTCTCTTATAGCCGCCAACAATCGAGACGAAACCTTTTTTCTTTTTTAATTTATACGGGGGAGGAGGACTTATGTGAGTGCTATGTAGCTTCCGCAGTCTTAGTAGCCTACTCAAACTATTAACTGACTTCACGGAAGGCCTCGACACTGCAAAACTTAGAGGCTGCTTTGGTGCTCAGTGTTGCTTCACGTCCACAGAGACCGTAAGGACTACTAGGGACGGGGAGCCCAGACTGCGGGACGGCCACCTCCACTTTCACACAGCTCCCGAGCCCCGATAGCACCAGTTACAGTTCAACGTTGCTTTACGTCCACAGAGATCGTAAGGACTATTAGGGACGGGGAGCCCAGGACGGCCGCCTCGACTTTCACACAGCTCCCGAGTTCAATGCTGCTTTACGTCCACAGAGATCGTAAGTACTAATAGGGACGGGGAACCCAGGACGGCCTCATCTACCTTCACACACCTCCTGAGCCCTGAAACGATTTCGGTGGACAGGTGCACGGAGATAAGGTGTGCATGCATGCATGCCTCTTCAGTGGCGTGGCCAATCATGACCGAGTTTGGAGGAAGGGTGGGTGCCGGAAAACCCAGATCTCTCACATGTTTCTTCCTTGAAAGCCTGGAGTCGTTCAGATTGTAGCTTTGCGTGTTTCGCCTACTGCCGAGAGAGTTTGTAGAGAATGTAATCTTTTCGCATTCTGCCATCATCATGAGGAGACTGTGTGGTTGACAGGACGTTGTTATACGGGGTGTGTGTGTGTGTGTGTGTGTGTGTGGTGTGTGTGTGTGTGTGTGTGTGTGTGTGTGTGTGTGTGTGTGCGTGTGCGTGTGCGAGTCTGTGTGTATGCGTACGTGTGTGTGTGCATTCATGTTGTATGCGTTGAATTTTGACAATATGTATTTGTAAAGAACGTGTAAGCGCTTAGGGCCTGTGCGGGTTAGGCGCTCTAAGTATTCATTATTATTATTATTATTAGATTCCAGTCACAACAAGCAACTCGCCTACTGCCAGATAAATTCTTCCTCTCTAATTTCTGCCACTCTGGTTCACTCAACTTCATTTTCCCCATCTCCTCTTCAAACATAGGACGGGGCGTGTGTGACAACGTGACAGTGACTAGACTTAAACTATGATCTGACGAATCACGTTTCGCCTCTGACACTTATAGCGTTCACAGTTGACTGCAGTTTGATTAACTAACTATGAGGTGAAACAGCTACGAAAACCCTTCCCGTCCCTGATCTTATCATTCCAGGCCCCGCTTTTGGTCCACGCTGGCCTTGAGTCGGTGTGCATGACCTCAGACACCTGGCAGACCCGACGTGTGATGGACGGGTCTGACCGGGACGAGCAGACAGACAGATAGGC
>JABMCL010000949.1:522500-535000 GCA_018857735.1 Alviniconcha marisindica
CATCAATAACAACACAACCCTGAGGCGAAGAGTAGGCGCGGCGGATATCCGATCAGGGCATTCACAGTATAATTTAGGAGGGTGGGTGGGGGTGGGGTGGGTGGGGGTGGGGGGGGGGGGGTAACTCGTGAACCTGTCTTAAAATCGTCTGTAAAATGTAGCAGTAGCAGCAGCAACAACAACACTGACAAAATGAAATAGTAAAAAAAATCAACAACAAAAAAATCACTGAAAACAAAACGCTGAGGCGACGAATGAAGAGGAGTTGCAGCAGGATCAGGGCATTCAGAGGACCTGGGAAACGATGGGGGAACCCGTCTTAAAATCGTATGAAAAATGCAACAACAACAACAACAGCAACAGTGACAGAGACGAAACAGCAAAAAAAAACCCATCAATAACAACAAAACGCTGAGGCGACAAACGAAGAGGATGTGCGGCAGATATCCGATCAGGACGCGAGAGGACCTGGGAAATAATGGCGGTAACCCTTGAACCTCTCTTAACGTCGTGTGCAAAATGCACACGAGCTATAAATGACATCATTCACCGTGAGTTGCTCTGAGAGGCACATCTGGCTGGAAATGAATGAGTGTGTCCGGGTGTTTTCAGAGTGGTAGGTGTGGCAATTCACTGCAGGGTTTTATTAGACGGCTCTTGACAGTAGACACACTGGACCGCGTGATGCAGGCAGGTAGATCCCCGAGCCAGGCCCCCCACTTCTTAACCCCTTCGCTGCCGTGATCTGCCTTGCACTAACGACCAGTAGCTGCGCGAAATTTGAAATTCGTAGCCTAAGCACTTTGTGTGTGTGTGTGTGTGTTGTGTGTTTTGTGTGTTGTGTTGCCTGCTGTGTGTGTGTGTGTGTGTGTGTGTGTGTGTGGTGTGTGTGTGTGTGTGTGTGTGTGTGTGTGTGTGTGTGTGTGTGTGTGTGTGTGTGTGTGTTGTGTGGTGTATGTGTGTGTGTGTGTGTGTGTGTGTGTGTGTGTGTGTGTGTGTGTGTGGTGTGTGTGTGTGCTGCGATGTGTGTTGTGTGTGTGTGGTGTGTGTGTGTGTGTGTGTGTGTGTGTGTGTGTGTGTGTGTGCTGTGTTCTGTGTGTCTGTGGGAGGAGAGAGTGAGAGAGAGGAGAGAGAGAGAGAGAGAGAGAGAGAGAGAGAGAGAGAGAGTGTGTGTCTGCGTGCGTGAGAGAAGGAGAGTGTGTGTTGTGTGTGTGTGTGTGTGTGTGTGTGTGTGGTGGTGTGGTGTGTGTGTGTGTGGGTGTGCGTGCGTGCGTGCGTGCGTGCGTGCGTGTAGTGTGTGTGTGTGTGTGTGTGTGTGTGTGTGTGTGTGTGTGTGTGTGTGTGCACTTTTCAGTGGGGAAATTTGCAAGTTGGGGCAGGAAGGGGTTAGGTGGTGGAAAACATTTGGGAGTCTGATGTCACACAATTTAAACCTCGTAGTACTAGGTTAAGCAAGGGTCACTTCCTGTCACACCTTATTTATCATTTAATAAGAAATCTACGTATTTTATTCACATTAGTCATTCATTTACTGACCTGTTTAGCTGGCGGACGGTGTAATAATAAATATTATTAAAAACAACAACAACAAAAGCACACGAGGCAATGTGCCTGTTGTAGCAACGTCTTCAACCGTAATAAAACAGAAGTCAAAACACTGAAGCCCAGCGAAATACATGTACAGTTGTCAAGACCGTGTGTCACGAAATAAAACTGTCGCAGCCGACAAGTGGGTCATTTTCTGTCTTATTGTTGTCAAAACAAAAGGTTCTGATAGCTACATGTAAAGAGCGAAACACCCGCAAATATAAAAACA
Organism: Alviniconcha marisindica; assembly: GCA_018857735.1. Classification (NCBI taxonomy): domain Eukaryota; kingdom Metazoa; phylum Mollusca; class Gastropoda; family Provannidae; genus Alviniconcha; species Alviniconcha marisindica. The sequence continues at coordinate 524,317 of JABMCL010000949.1, forward strand.
AGCGAACAACCCCCTACCCCCATTCCTACCCTCACCACCACCCACCAGTAACACTTGCTTCCGAACAAAGAGTACAACATAATATTTAACAATTGTTAAACATGCCTGCACTAACGATCACTGGAAAGGTATGCGCAAATACATGAGTTATTGCAAATTTAATGAATGCGCAGTATGAAGAATATTCACCAAGCAAAGAAGCCAAGGACTGAATGACTGATTCCGTAATCAATGAACAAGGTAGAGAATATAAATTTGAAAACAAATCCAAAACGTGTGTGTGAAACAATAACGGAATAAAAGTATTTTTTAAACAAACGCAAAATCAACATCAAGAACAACATGTGTATTGAGATATTTTGACCAGAGCCCAGAAATTCTGTGTTTTGAATAATGCTGTTTATAATCTTCATTTAAATGTTACGTGGGTTACGTAAAACAGCAAGTTAATTACTAACCTGTCAGAACTGACTATCCCCATTGCAGTAATGAAGAGAGACGGTCAGCACCGGCAGGTAATAGGCTAAACGTCGACAATATAATGTCAGTTCCACACACAACACTGTGCTTTGTGTGAATCTGTGTGTAAATTTGCATCTTAAACCTAATTAAGGAGAGCACTTTCCCGTATTTTCACCCACTTGATATGGTAACAAAGGTGCCTGGCAACGTAAGTAAATAAACATATCTAGAGAAGAACATGAACGTATCGGTTATAACATAACAACTACCACGATTTGGAAAGAGACCGAGGAAACGACGAGCAACCTAACTGATGGCTTAGAACCACACTGACATCAAAACAGCAGAGACAAAGACGGCCTGTACTAGCCGTCAGCAGGAACAATACATCATTTTTTTGTAGAACACAAGTCCCACAAGCAGCTCAAAGTGCTTTACAATTTCCATTAAAAACAACAACAGAAACGAGCATCACTCGTACATTCCACAACATTCATAAACACGCGACAAATGTAGACAATTAATCATGTAAATCAGAAAGTCAACAATTGCATACACAAATGCAGTTGAACATGATCAGCAAAAACGCCAGGGGGAATAGGGGCAGGTTGGGGGGTGGGGGGTGGTAGCGGGGCTTAACAGAAAACATTTTGAAAGATTTCAGGTGAGATTTGAAATCAGAAAGAGTAATGTTACGAATGTACTGAAAGGGAGTTCCAGACAAATGGTGCTTGGTAGGGGGTGGAGGGGGGGGAAGGGCGGGAGGGGGGGGGGGGGATAGAGGGTGTTAACGGAAAACGTCTTGAAAGATTTCAGATGAAATATGAAAGCAGAAGGAATAGTCATGTTACGACTGTACTGGAAGGGAGTTTCAGACAAAATGGTTCCTGGTAAACCACTGAAGACCTTTCACAGAAGTTTTTTTAATACTCAGTCGTGGGACAGTGACGAGTTTCTCCTCACTCGAGACCTACAGTCAAGAATTTCTCATCACTGGAGACCTACAGTGAAGCGGTTCTTATTAATGAAGATCTACAGTTAAATGTATTTCATACCTGGAGACCTACAAGGAAGAGTTTCTCATCAATGAAGATCTACAGTGAAGAGTTTCTCAACACTGGAGACCTACAGTGAAGAGTTTCTCATCAATGAAGACCTACAGTGAAGAGTTTCTCAACACTGGAGACCTACAGTGAAGAGTTTCTCATCAATGAAGACCTACAGTGAAGAGTTTCTCATCACTGAAGGCATACAACACACATAGCTAGTTCACCACCAAACATACACCAAGCCCTGTATTTAAGACCTACAATGAAGAGTTTCACATCAGTGAAGACCTACAGTGAAGAGTTTCTCATCATTGAAGATTTACAGTGAAGAGTTTCTCATCACTGAAGACCTACAACACACATAGTTCACCACCAAACATACACCAAGCTCTGTAGTAAAGACCTACAGTGAAGAGTTTCTCACCAATGAAGACCTACAGTGAAGAGTTTCTCATCACTGATGACATACAACACACATAGCTAGTTCACCACCAAACATACACCAAGCCCTGTAGTTAAGACCCACAATGAAGAGTTTCACATCAGTGAAGACCTACAGTGAAGAGTTTCTCATCATTGAAGATCTACAGTGAAGAGTTTCTCATCACTGAAGACCCACAACACACATAGTTCTCCACCACCAAGCATACACCAAGCTCTGTAGTAAAGACCTACAATGAAGAGTTTCCCGTCATTGAAGACCTACAGTGAAGAGTTTCTCATCATTGAAGATCTACAGTGAAGAGTTTCTCATCACTGAAGACCCACAACACACATAGTTCTCCACCACCAAGCATACACCAAGCTCTGTAGTAAAGACCTACAATGAAGAGTTTCACATCATTGAAGACCTAAAGTGAAGAGTTTCTCATCATTGAAGACCTACAGTGAAGAGTTTCTCATCACTGAAAACCTACAGTGAAGAGTTTCTCATTTCAGGAGACCTACACTAAGGAGTTTCTCATCACTGAAGACCTATAATGAAGAGTTTCACATCACTGAAGACCTACAATCACACACTGCTCTCCACCACCAAATATACACCAAGCCGTGCACTAGAAATTAAACGACCAGCAGTAGCAATGAAACGACCAGCAGTAGCAATTAAACGACTAGCCGTAGAAATTAAACTACCAACATCAGCAATTAAACGACCAGCAGTAGCAATGAAACGACCAGCAGTAGCAATTAAACGACCAGCAGTAGCAATGAAACGACCAGCAGTAGCAATGAAACGACCAGCAGTAGCAATTAAACGACCAGCAGTAGCAATGAAACGACCAGCAGTAACAATGAAACGACCAGCAGTAGCAATAATAATAATAATAATAATGTACAATTATCATGCGCTCATCAAGGCCCTGAGCGCTCACATGATACATATTAACCTAAATATGATATTCTATACACATGTAGAGCATAGTCCTACCAAAACAATTTACATAAAGTATTATAAAAACAACAACAACAAAACACGCACCACACACACACACACACACACACACACACACACACACACACACACACACACACACTGACTGTAGCAGAAACTGGGTACTGATATTAGTTAGGATGGAAATACTGTGAGAAGAGGAAGGTTTTCAGTTTGGCTTTAAAAGATGACAGGGTTGAGCAGTGTCTAAGGTCTTGTGGCCTACAGTAAAGAGTTTCTCATCACTGAAGTTTCTCATCGCAATGAAACGACCAGCAGTAACAATGAAACGGCCAGCAGTAGCAATGAAACGCCAGCAGTAGCAATGAAACGACCAGCAGTAGGAATGAAACAATGAAACGGCCAGCAGTAGCAATGAAACGGCCAGCAGTAGCAATGAAACGGCCAGCAGTAGCAATGAAACAATGAAACGACCAGCAGTAGCAATGAAACGACCAGCAGTAGCAATGAAACAATGAAACGGCCAGCAGTAGCAATGAAACACTACGTAGAATGACATGAAACGACGCGTAGATGAACGGCCAGCGGTAATAGGCACATAGCATACAATGAAACGACCAGCAGCTAGCAATGAAACAATGAACCACGTGCCAGCAGTAGCGACCCAGCTGAGTAACGACCAGCAGTAGCAATGAAGACGCACATAGCATGAAACGACCAGCAGTAGCAATGAAACGACGACCAGCAGTAGCAGACGACCAGCGTAGCATGAACAATGAACGACAGCGTAGCAATGAAACGACGCAGTAGCAATGAAACAGAGCGGTGAAACGACCAGCAGTAGCAATGAAACAATGAACGCAGTAGCAATGAAACGACCAGCAGTAGCAATGAAACAATGAAACACCAGCAGTACAGACAAGGTCATGACGCCAGGTGCATGACAATGAAACGGCAGCAGTAGCATGAACGACCGCAGTAGCAATGAAACAATGAAACGACCAGCCAGCATTGAACGCCATAGCATGAACGGCCAGCAGTAGCATAAACATGAAACGACCAGCAGAGCAATGAAACAGAACGGCAGAAGCGGAGTAGAACGACAGCGTGGCAAAACATGACGACAGCAGTAGCAATGAAACGACCAGCAGTAGCAATGAAACGCGACCAGCAGTAGCAGAAACGACCAGCAGTAGCAATGAAACGGCGTGCAATGGACGGCAGCAGTGGCAATGAAACGACCAGCAGCAGCAATGAAACAATGAAACGACCAGCAGTAGCAATGAAACGACCAGCAGTAGCAATGAAACGACCAGCAGCAAAACTCACCGTACGCTGTGGCCTAGAATGTGGCTCAGCTCCGCTGCCCTGAGAGACACCTTGAGAGCGTTCACACTGCTGGCGGCGCTGAACCCCCTGTGCATCTCCTTCGGTGCCAGCCAAGCCATTCTGAACTCCTTCCTCTTCCAGGTACCGCCGCCTTCTGTGGGCGACATCACCAACGACATCACAACGACCCATAATGTCACAACGGTGAAGCCCCACGGCGACGGCGACGATGATGGCGAAAATGTCGGTGCCGTTGTTCGAGTTGGGTCAGATCTCCACGTGGATACCTGTCTCGTGTCCGTTGAACACTGACGTGCCATGATTTGGAGATGAAATGGTGGTTGTGTCAAAATGGTGGTTTCCTCAGTCCTGCCTGCTTTCTGAGTAATTATCACTGTTTGGAGCTTCCCACCTGTAGCATCATCGATTTCATCGCTCTCGGAAAGTCCTCGTGTTTTCTCGTTGAGACAGAAACCAACCAGCCGATCTCTTCCTCTTTGAAGCGTCGTGATGTTTTCCCCGAAATGGAAACACAGTAAAGCTCGTCGGAACAGTGATTTATATTCTTGGTCGCATGGTTAGCTGGAGCTCATCAACATCAGTCTGTGTGGGTCTAACCTTAGACCCTTATTATTTCTTTTGTTGACGATTTTTATCTCTCATAAACCTACCTTTTCGGGTCCTTTCTTCTGTCTCGAAAATCCTCATGTAAACTCCAGCGAAAGCGGAAATGTTGTATTCAGACAATATACTTTTCTCCCAAGATTCCACACACCAAATATGGAAACATCCAACGGAGGACTAGAACAATGAACAAAAACAACGATTTTTTAATGTGCGCGTGTGAGTGTGTGTGTGTGTACGTGTGTGTGTGTGTGCGTGCGTGAGTGAGAGTACTGTTGCAAGCTATGAAGGCAAATGGCTCGTGCGCAATGACAGGACCAAAGAGAGCGAAGCGGATGTGGCTAGGAGGGTAAGAGATGGTTGAGGGGACGATGTCAGATAATACATCATCCCCACGCCGTGAGACAAGACATCCTCACTCGGCATGCAAGTAAGCCTCATCACCACTCCCCCCTTACCCCCCCCCCCCCCCCCCCCCCCCCCCCCCCCCCCCCCTCCGCGCCCTAGCAAACCCCCTTTGTCTTGTGGGGACTTCACCTCGGCTCATCAGCTTGCTCACTTGCTCGCTCGGTGAATTGCTCAAGGGGTACATGACGCCGGTGGCAAGTTGTATGTACGTGCAACATGGAATGCGTGTGGTGAACAACCGATTTGTTCATCGTTGGACAAAATGACTCTGCGTCCTGGTTCCTAGAGAGAGAGAGAGAGATGGAGGGATGAAAGAGTGTGCCCTAATGGACGTATGGCATTTCACGTTTGTTTGTTTGGTTGTTTGGTTGGTTGGTTGGTTGGTTGGTTGTTGTTGTTTGTTTCGTTGGTTGTTTTTGTTTGTTTTGTTGTTGTTGGTGGTGGTGTTTTTTGTTTAATGATGATTTCTAAACTGTTTTTCACAGCTGTGCCTATCCCCTCGTCCAACGCGTGTGTACGTGTGTGTGTGTGTGTGTGTGTGTGTGTGTGTGTGTGTGTGTGTGTGTGTGTGTGTGTGTGTGTGTGTGTGTGTGTTGTTAGTGTTATTGTAAAGCGCCCTGTGCTCACACCTTGTGCGGTGGATAGGCGCTCTAGAAGTCCTCTTTATTATTATTATTATTGTTGTTGTTGTTGTTGTTGTTTTGTTTTTGTTGTTGCTGCTGTTGTCGTTTTTTATGGCTGTGACTTCATGCGTCGGCCGTTCAAGTCCAGCTACATACACTTCCATTTTTTTCTATACTATGGAGGGTAAAGTACGTCCGCGATTGTGACGAATGCATGAACTCTATCCGCATACCACTATGTCACCATCCCTCCGCACGTCCTCCCCACCCCCACCCCATTTACCCCTACAAGTCCTCCACCCCCTCCCATTCGTCGTTGCTAGTTTGATTGCTGGTTTCATGCCACATAATTAAGTTATAAATAACACTGTGAAATAGGTTGTATTGGCTACAGGTTTTAAACCTGCAGAACAGCTTATAATTCTCAAAGCATCAGTCACCTGCATCCTTTATTTGTGTCCAGGAGCATGCATGGAAAAAGGAAACCGAACCGAAGAAACATCCCGGGCTGTATCGATAGGAATGGCATACAAAATCGATACACAGCACTTTTTCACTCGGTTTCTCGTCCTGTTGATTAAAAATCGATGTATTAGTAATGATCAACAGTCATGCAGCTACAACAACTTAGTGACCAACAGTCAGCCACAACCACACAGTGATCAACAGTCAACCACAACACAGCGCGACTAACAATCAGCCACAACCACATATAGTGACCAACAGTCAGCCACAACCACACAGTGACCAACAGTCAACCACAACAACTGCGCGACTAACAATCAGCCACAACCACACAGTGACCAACAGTGTACCACAACCACACAGTGACCAGCAGTCAGCCACAACCACACAGTGACCAACAGTCAGCCACAACCACACAGTGACCAACAGTCAGCCACAACCACACAGTGACCAACAGTCAACCACAACCACACAGTGACCAACAGTCAACCACAACCACACAGTGACCAACAGTCAACCACAACCACACAGTGACTGACAGTCAACCACAACCACACAGTGACCAACAGTCAGCCACAACCACAGCGCGACTAACAATCAGCCACAAACACACATAGTGACCAACAGTCAACCACAACCACACAGTGACCAACAGTGTACCACAACCACACAGAGACTAACAGTATACCACAATCACACAGTGACCACAGTCAACCACAACCACACAGTGACCAACAGTCACCACAACCACACATGACTACCACAGCCACAAACACACATAGTGACCAACAGTCAACCACAACCACACAGTGACCAACAGTGTACCACAACCACACAGAGACTAACAGTATACCACAATCACACAGTGACCAACAGTATACCACAGCCACACAGTAACCAATAGTATACCACAACCACACAATGACCAGCAGTATACCAACAGTATACCACAACCACACAGTGACCAACAGTATACCACAACCACACAGTACCAACAGTATACACAACCACACAGTGACCAACAGTATACCACAACCACACAGTGACCAACAGTATACCACAACCACACAGTGACCAACAGTATACCACAACCACACAGTGACCAGCAGTATACCACAACCACACAGCGACCAACAGTATACCACAACCACACAGTGACCAGCAGTATACCACAACCACACAGTAAACCAACAGCATACCACAACCACACAGTGACCAACAGTATACCACAGCCACACAGTAACCAACAGTCAACCACAACCACACAGTGACCAAAGGTATACCACAACCTCACAGTGACCAACGGTATACTACAACTACACAGTGACCAACGGTACACCAAAACCACAGAATCACCAACGCTATATTACAACCATACAGTGACCAACAGTATACCACAACCACACAGTGACCAAAGGTATACCACAACCACAGAATGACCAACAGTATACCACAGTGACCAACAGTATACCACAACCACAGCGTGACCAACAGTCAGCAACAGCCACACAGTGACCAACAGTATAGTACAAGCACACAGTGACCAACAGTATACTACAAGCACACAGTGACCAACTGCATACCACAACCACAGCGTGACGTACGTTGGAGAGTACGTTGGAGAAGGCCCGAATTGTGACCGGTGTCGTTGGAAGTAAAACATGCCAAGATGGATCACGTGCACTCACAGGGTGGGGTGCGATTTTGGCAATTTGCCCCGAACGTTTTGTCTGCTTTGGTAGGTCACGTTGTGTGTCTCAGTCGAAGAAACGCTTTTAGAGCAAAGTAAGAATACAGTGGACCATTATTGTGAATAGAAATGCTGTAGAAACTATTTTGAATCATACTGCTTCGAGAATTTTCCAGAGGTAAAGCGGCATCTCTCTCTCTCTCTCCCTCTCTCTCTCTCTCTCTCTCTCTCTCTCTCTCTCTCTCTCTCTCTCTCTCTCTCTCTCTCTCTCTCTCTCTTCTTCTTCTTCTCTCTGTCTCTCTCTCTCTCTCTCTCTCTCTCTCTCTCTCTCTCTCTCTCTCTTCTTCTTCTTCTTCTTCTTCTTCTTCTTCTTCTTCTTCTTCTTCTTCTTAGTGCCACTATTCTAGTGTGCGCTTATATAGTTCTTTTTCAGAAGCAGACCTCGTCATCGTGGCTATATTTTCGCAAAACGATGACGTGAATTACGTAAAACATCATGACCGTTTGAAGCTGCTTCACACACAAACTGTCCAGTGCACGTGAATTTGTGCTCTCCTCTCTCCACCTGTGTGTGGCGTGTGGCGTGTGTCAGCGAATAAGAATCGAGGAGGAGCCATTTGTCTTCTCTCTCCTCTCGGTCCTTCCTTCTGTGTACGCGATGACGTCACTATCACACAACCAGTCAGTATTAGCGTTACGTTTCTGTTTCGAATATGGCGAATCGGCGACAAGCGTGCAGAAGGTATAATATTCCCGTAGACGTTGATATGCATACACTTGAAATTGTAGCGAGCACGATTTGTTCACAATGAGGTCTTCTTTCTGTCTGTCTGTCTGTCTGTCTGTCTGTCTGTCTGTCTGTCTGTCTGTCTGTCCCTCTCTCTCTCTCTCTCTCTCTCTCTCTCTCTCTCTCTCTCTCTCTCTCTCTCTCTCTCTCTCTCTCTCTCTCTCTCTCTCTCTCTCTCTCTCTCTCTCTCTCTCTCTCCCATTCTCTCTCTCTCCCCCCCCTCTCTCTCTCTCACAACAGTCTCGACTAAATAAATTACACTTACTGTCAAAACAATTCTAACAGACAAGAACTTGAGAGGTATATATAGTATGTGTGACTGCATGTGTGAGAGAAGGGGGGGGGGGGAGGGCGAAAGACGCAACAACATCAAAAAACATAACAAAGTTGACGAGGATGCATGCTAGGTCATCTTCAGCTATTGCCATTAAAGAATAAAGAAAACACAACAAGGAAGAACTGGAACAGAAAAATATGAGGAACAACATCTATGTCGTGAATACTCCCTTGTCCTTTTTATACTATTTGTGTCTGTGTGTGTGTGTTTTGTGTGTGTGTGTGTGTGTGTGTGTGTGTGTGTGTGTGTGTGTGTGTGTGTGTGTGTGTGTGTGTGTGTGTGTGTGTGTGTGTGTGTGTGTGTGTGTGGTTTTTGGTTTTTTAAGTTCATTTTTCAACCAGATAAATATGTGAGCATTGAGTGTCGTTTTTGTCATCCACTGTCTGGCATTGTGTTGGGTGAGAGCGTTTTCATTGTTCTGTTTCAGTTTATATCTCCTGCGAGCAAATTACTTTTTAAGTTCTGACATTTACTGCACAAAATGAGGAACGTTCGGACACCGTGCCGGGTTGACAGTGCCGCAGCCCTGCTCGCTCTCTTAACTGCACCAAGCGACACAAACCATCTCGCACAAAACAAGGGCAGTAATGTAGCATGTTGATACAAACAACGCGTTCAGGGTTTGCCCCATCCACCCTCTTTCCAGTCCCGTCACTGCCCAGTAGTGTGACTTACTTAACTGTGGCTGCTCCCTCTTTTGAAGGACAGACTTTCCCAGAGCTACAACGTAAGTTTTCGCGCGTGCAGTACTTCAGTTACGTCAGAATGACGAAGTATCCGGACCCCCTAAAGTGACTCGCACGGAGTCTTCGTTGAACGGCTAAGACGGTTGCAGCTGCGTAGACAAACGGCTGGAGATGTGCAAACAGACCGCTATAGTTGTGCGGACAGACGACTGTAGGTGTGCAGGCAGAAGACAGACGACTGTAGTTGTACAGACAGACGATTGTAGGTGTGCAGACAGACGACTGGAGACGATCAGACAGACGGCTACAGTTGTGCAGACAGGTGGCTGTAGATGTGCAGACAGACGGCTGCAGTTATGCAGACAGACTGCTACTGTTGTGCAGATAGACTGCTACAGTTGTGCAGACAGACGGCTGTAGATGTGCAGACAGACTGCTGCAGTTGTGCAGACAGACGGCTAGAGCTGTGCAGATAAACAGCTGGAGATGTGCAGACTGATGGCTACAGTTGTGCAGACAGACGGCTACTGTTGTGCGGACAGGTGGCTGTAGCTGTGCAGACAGGTGGCTGGAGATGTGCAGACAGACGGCTGCAGTTGTACAGACAGCTGCGGTTGTGCAGACAATACAGGGAGACTACTTTGAAGGAATGTCCTAGTCAGTCATCAAAAGTATGGTCAACCGGTTTTGTGTTTTGAACGTTTGATCACTCATTTTTGAACATCATTCATATTGGATTAGTGTTTATTGTTACTGTTTGGTTTCTGGTTATTTTCTTATGTGTGCATGTATATGAGTTTTGGGGTAGGTATTCACAGACTCAAGATAAAA
>JABMCL010000949.1:537500-540000 GCA_018857735.1 Alviniconcha marisindica
GACTTTCCTTTCAGAACTTGACTGGACGGTTGGGTTAGAGAAACAGTTCAACTTTCCTTTCAGAACTTGACTGGACACTGACTTAGGAAATAGGAAAACCAGAAGAAGAATAAAAGTGTCAGACTGAGACTCTCATCAGTTGATGAATATTTTGATGGCTTAACCGTTCCAATCCTTCTGTCTTTCGTTATTTCTTCACTTCTTTTTTTAACATGGATTTATGTGTGTGTATATATATATATATATATATATATATATATATATATATATATATATATATATATATATATATATATATATATATATATTAATATTATTCACACACACACACACACACACACACACACACACACACACACACACACACACACACACATATATATATATATATATATAATATATATATATATATAAAATATACATAAACAACCAAACAACATCCAAAACTCTCTCTTCGTTTGATGGCTTCTTTCTTCGTGTGTCTTTCCTTCTTCCCTTCACACGCCATTTATTGCTTTCTTTCCGATGATTAAATCTTGCTATACACGCATGTGCAGTCAAGAACTATTGTACTCGGGGCTGTAGGGGTGGGTGGGGGTGTTCCTTCCGTTTCGTTTGATAGACACTATTATACTCGAGCTCAAAAGTTAAGCAACTGTTTCCAGCAATGCCCAGACGTTCAACCTCAGCAAACAACGTCCACACAGCCTCTACAGGTGGAAGACTTTTACCCAGGTCTACCTCCATTCAACATGCAATTTTCCCCTGGTCTACCTCCATTCAACATGCAATTTTCCCCTGGTCTACCTCCATTCAACATGCATTTTCCCCTTGGTCTACCTCCATTGAGAATGCATTTTCCCCCTGGTCTACCTCCATTCAACATGCAATTTTCCCTTGATCTACCTCCATTCAACATGCAATTTTCCCTTAATCTACCTCCATTCAACATGCAATTTCCCCCTGGTCTACCTCCATTCAACATGCAATTTTCCCTTGATCTACCTCCATTCAACATGCAATTTTCCCTTGATCTACCTCCATTCAACATGCAATTTTCCCTTAATCTACCTCCATTCAACATGCAATTTTCCCCTGGTCTACCTCCATTCAAGATGCAATTTTCCCTTGATCTACCTCCATTCAACAAGCAATTTTCCCTTAGTCTACCTCCATTGAGAATGCAGTTTTCCCATGGTCTACCTCCATTCAAAATGCAGTTTCCTCCTGATCTACCTCCATTCAACATGCAATTTTCCCCTGGTCAACCGCCTTTCAACATACAATTGTTTCACACGTACTGTATGCCTCATGGAGAACACATGAGAAACGGGACCGGTGGGTGTAAAAATTAGCATTTTTTCAGCATTGCATGCGAGTGAAACAATAAAGGATCAGGAGCCATTTAACTGACACTACCGGATGACTAACCTTTGCCTAGTTCACCAAGCAGTAGCTATTGACAGTTTTAGGTATTAGCTTGCAGTCAGCAGGCTCGTTGCCAAGTATATGAACAGCCAGAAAATGTCAAAGATATCCACAAAAGTCAATTGTTGTGTGTTGTTGTTGTTGTTTGTTTGTTTGTTTGTTGTGTGTGTGTGTGTGTGTGTGTGTGTGTGTGTGTGTGTGTGTGTGTGTGTGTGTGTGTGTGTGTGTGTGTGTGTGTGTGTGTGTGTGTGTGTGTGTGTGTGTGTGTGTGTGTGTGTGTGTGTGTTGTTTGTTTGTTCACAGCAAAGTGATATTAGACTATCCACAAAAGTGACCGTCGACGATGTCAATGATTTGACAAATCAGTGTCGATTTTTCGTGAAATCGTTATATGACTTTATTTGACGAGAACAAAAAACGTATTAGTCTTTCTTTCTTAGCGTTGCTTAACTTCTTGGGCTGAGTGTTCCGAGCAGTAGGGCCAAGGAACACTCCTACTAGCAATGTACACGAGACACAAACATTGCCATAGACAAGGGAAGCAACCAAGTGTAAGGATAATAAAAGTAAAGATCCTGATCTGTGTTCATTTGCTGATGACTAGAAAGATTATTTCTTTTCTCTCTGTTGATGTAAACATACACGAAAGTATATTTAGGGTCATAATTTAGTATGCTTGAAATATCCCTGCTATTTTTTTCCCTGGAATACAATGGTTGTTTCGGGATGATTACTATTTTGTTAACAGTGTGTGTGTGTGTGTGTGTGTGTGTGTGTGTGTGTGTGTGTGTGTGTGTGTGTGTGTGTGTGTGTGTGTGTGTGTGTGTGTGTGTGTGTGGGCGCGCGCGCGTGTGCGCGTGCGTGTGCATGTGTGGGCATGTGTGTGTGTGTGGTGTGTGTGGTGTGCTGTGTGTGCGTGCATGCTGTGGTGTGTGTGTGTGCGTGTCTGTGTGTGTGTGTGTGTTGTGTGTGTGTGTGGTGTTGTGTGTTGTGTGTGTGTGTGTGTGTGTGCGTGCATGTGCGTGTGCGTGCTGTGCTGTGTGTGTGTGCATGTGCTGCGTGCGTGCTGTTG
>JABMCL010000949.1:562500-565000 GCA_018857735.1 Alviniconcha marisindica
TTAAGCATGCCCTATCGGCCTTCTACAGCTGATAATGTACCCACCGCCTGAAGGGTTGCGTGTCGGCTTTTGACACTTTTTATAGCACACTCCAAGCAGCGACAACCGACCCACATTTCTGGACGCCGCAGACCCAGATGGCTTCATTAATTTAGCCCCGAATGTGCTACCGAGCCTTTTACGTAGCCTGCAATTCGATGCTTTGGAATTTTTAAAAGGAAAGAGCGAATCTGTCTGCTTTGAAACATTATATTGGTTTGTTTGCTATTATTTATTTAAAATCCATTTTTTCTTCTCTCTCTCTCTCTCTCTCTCTCTCTCTCTCTCTCTTCCTCTCTCTCTCTCTCTCTCTCTCTCTGTCTGTCTGTCTGTCTGTCTGTCTGTCTGTCTGTCTGTCTGTCTGTGTCTCTTTTTTGTCTGTCTGTCTCTGTCTCTGTCTCTGTCTGTCTCTCTATCTCTGTCTGTCTGTCTCTGTCTGTCTGTCTGTCTGTCTCTCGTCTGTCTGTCTCTCTCTCTCTCTCTCTCTCTCTCTCTCTCTCTCTCTCTCTCTCTCTCTCTCTCTCCTTATTTATTTCAGAAGATTTTCAGTACCCATTTGCAGTTTAATTATTTATTTGTTTCCGTGTTTGCGTGCCTGTATCAGTAGTTATTTATTTCCTTGCTTTTGTATCCATTATTTTGGAACTCGTTGAATTGTTTATGCTTTTCCACTCTTTTTTCGATTTTTCATTTTCTATTCTTGAATTCATTAATTTATTGATTACTGATAATTCTTTCTCCATTTTTGTGTCTGTTTATTCATATTTCACCATTCGCTGGGTGTTACAGTGGGATGCAATGTGTTGCTGTATACTGTCCTTTTCCATCCTGCTTCCCTGTCATTGCTGGCTATTGTCACTGTCGTGGACGTTGTTATCGTTGTTTTGTTTTTCATGTTTTTCGTTTTGTTTTTTGTCTTCTCTTTTTGTCCTCAGTGTGTTTATTTATCTATACGTCCAAGTTTTCAGAAACCTTTTCTTCAGTCCCATGTATGGACCGAGTGATAAGGAAATGTGTAATGGTGTGTATGTGTGTGTATGTGTGTGTCTGACTATGTATGTGTGTGTATGTGTATGTCGGAGGTGGGGGGTAGGGGGTGGGGGGAGTCATGTACTACTTGTATATTAAGGTAGTCACTGCTGAGTAGCATTGGAAGCGTATTTTAGCATTAAAAAAAAGAGAAGAATTTTCATACCCAGCACAGACTACAAATGAAAATCTAGAGGGCCAGATATCAAACACGTGAACGTCGACAAAGGAAAGCAAGCAAGCAAACAAAATCAGCCTATTTAATAGGATAAAACAAAACAACGTGCGCATTTTCCTACTAAATGCCTTATAGTACTGCAATAAAGGCTGAAGTCGACTTTGGTTCTTAGTGTGTGTGTGTGTGTGTGTGTGTGTGTGTGTGTGTGTGTGTGTGTGTGTGTGTGGTGTGTGTGTGTGTGTGAGGGGAGAGAGGGAGGGGGGGCGTGTGCGTGCGTGTGTGCGTGCGTGCTTGGCAGCGTGTATGTGTGTGTGCGTATGTATACGTTTGTGTTGTGTTGTGGTGTGGTGTGTGTGTGTGTTGTGTGTGTGTGTGTGTGTGTGTGTGTGTGTGTGTTGTTTGTGTGTGTTTAGGTATGTGCGTATGTGTGCGTGTGTGCGTGTGTGTGTGTGTGTGTGTGTGTGTGTGTGTGTGTGTGTGTGTGTGTGTGTGTGTGTGTGTGTGTGTGTGTGTGTGTGTGCGCGCGCGCCGTGTGGTTCTATGTGTGTGTGGTAGGGGGATGGGGCGGAGTCGCCGCCTTGTTTGATATACATGCATACATAATTATCTGTGTCGCTGAGTAGTTTTAGATGACAAGGGAAGCAATCTGTATATCCATTTTGACCAGTCTTAATGCGAGCTTCTCTCCCTTGAATTGTTTTGTCTGTTCAAGCGCATCGAAAGCTGGAAATCGTTTCGTGAGCTTGTGACAGTTTAAGCCTGCTCAGTGTTAATCAAGTGCATTCAGCAAAACTCTAGATCTATCTGTTATATCAACCTTTTATGCAAAACAGCACACCTTTAAAAATGTGGCACTGAGACCAGAGTGGAACTGGAACTGGAACTGCTCCTCAGTGAAGACAGTGTCAGTGTGTAGTGTGTGTGTGTGTGTGTGACATGAAGACGTGGAGTGGTGATGGCTCAATGCTAGAGTGACGGACTCGTGATCGAAAGTTTCCGGGTTCGAGTCCCGGCAGGGGCTGCTGGTTTTGTCTCCCCTATCCAGGGTCAGCTTTCTGTGCTGACTCTTATTTGGGTATCCGTTCCTTCCCCGTGTTACCGCAGTAGCACGTAAAACAATCCCGGTCATTCAGCCAAAAGTGCAGCTGGCAGGTTACAGCTAAACATGCATGCATGCTACGTAAGTGGCTTCGAATAAAGTGACACGGTTTCCTGGTACATGGCTGTATTGTGTACACTGAACTTGCACCGAGA
>JABMCL010000949.1:570000-580000 GCA_018857735.1 Alviniconcha marisindica
TAGTTGAATTACCCTGTGAGGGATGATTAAAGTATATTGACTTGACTTTAGCCTACATTTTTTATCATGCTGTCTGCTGTGCGTCTGCCGCAAGTTCGGGCCGAAGCTTGCATCTCATTACAAGCCAGTTGAGAACGAGGTAAAGTTTAGACTGTCCGAACCATATTCGACGAACTAAAAGTTCAATTAAGAAACGAATCATAGTTCGTCGAAGTGTCCGAAGTATGTTCGGCGAACAGACATTCGCCCAGTTAAGAACGGGCTTAAGATCATTGTGGTGGACGGTATTATGTAATATTTAGGGAAGGAGTACTTCAAATACCTGTGGACAAAAGCGCCAGACAGATCCAAGCCGTTTTCTGACTCAACACCGCGCGGCGTTGAAGAGGGTGATCGATCAAAAACGACGACGATCGTTTCGCAAACAGGAGATGGTGCAGATGTTTTGTCGTTCTCTGTCATCTGGTTCTGCTGTCAGCGACTTCCTTACTGCGCTGTGCCGCGGAAAGGAGAAAGAATAAGCTTCAAGCGCAATATCCGGTGTTCATAGACAGTTCAGATACTGAGGATGAAACGGCATTGATTTTTGTCTCTTCTGCTGTCTTCGCTGGAAAGTTTGTTGGGGGGAGGTGGAGGGCGGAGTGAAGGGGGGCGGGGGGGTGGGGGGGTGGGGAGGATGTGGTGGGGGGGCGGGGAGGGGGGTGGATGGGGTGGGGGTGGAGGGGGTCGGGTTGGGGTGGGTGGGGGGTGGGGGTGGGGGGGGGGAACTTCGAGTGATTCGTGATCTTGGTCGTTAGCAAGGGTCATCGTGACTCGCAGTCCTCCTCCTCTTGTTCCTCCTCTGACTCGTCATCACCTTATTACTACTTCATTTGCTCTCCCCTCTTCATCCTTTTACTTTCTCCTCCTCCTCCTCCTTTTCTTCCTCTTTCTTCTTCCTCCTTTTCCTCCTCCTTCTTTCTCTCCTGTTCATCCATCTGTTCCTCCTCATCCTACGTTTTCCTTGTCCTTTCCTTCTTTCTTTCTCTGGCCACTCTCTCTCCTCGATTTTCTTCTCTTTCTTCTTCCTCCTTTTCCCCTTCCTTCTTCCTCTTAGTCCTCCTTCTTCCTTTTCTTTCTTCTTCTACCTCTTCCTCCTAATTTTCCTCTCGGTCTTTCCTCGTCGTCCTTCTCCTTCTTCTTCCCATCTCCCGCCTCTTTCTTCTTTCTCTTTTTTTTCTTCTCGTCCTTCTTCTTCCGCCTTTTCTGCCTTTTCTCTTTGTCATCCTCTTCATCCTTTTTAAATTATTTTTAATTCCATCTTCAGTTCCTCCTCCTTCTTCGTATTCCGCTTCCTTCACTACCGACTCACCTTGGTTTGGTGATCGCCATGATCTGCATTTGTTTTGTGACTCCCGCCCCTGAAAAAGTAAAAAGAGAACAACACACACACTCACACACACACACACACACACACACACACACACACACACACAAAGGTAGCTCTCTGGGTTGAGGGGTATATTTCTGCGTCTTCGGTTACACCAGCGCAGGAAGTTGGCAGCAGGGGGGAGGGTGGGGGTGTGGGGGGAAAGGGGGGAGAGGGAATGGGGGGGGGGGGGGTGCAGGACGGTCAGAAGTACTTGGTGCGACGTGTGGCCGTGCCTGCTGTTTCTGTCTGTCTGCCTGCCTGCCTGCCTGCCTGCCTGCCTGCCTGCCTGCCTGCTTGCCGTGTAACACGACTCCTTGTTTGTCCTTTGTGCACCATCGATTATCTTGTCACCCAATCCCAGATTATGCGGCGTACCTTTTTTCTTTTTCTTTTCTTCTTCCTTTAAAAAAAATATCTTTCTGTGAGGGGAGAGGGGGACGGAGGGGACGGAGGAGTAAGGAAGACGTTTTTAAAAGAACAGAGAATTACTTTGTTAACTTTTCACACGCGTAACATCGTCCAGAACTGGGGTACGTGTCCTTTCTTGTCTCTTTAAAAAGAAAAAAAAAGAAATCCTAATTTGTTTCTGTAACTGGATTGCTCCTCTGCTGCATTTGTGTCTGATACTTCTAAGGCATCTATCCGTATGACACATCTTTGACACTTGCAGGATGCTGGTTTTCAAAGAGAAACTCCTAAGACACGTCCATGACAGCCATGTGACACATCTGACGTGAGACATTAGAATGTTTTTCTCTGAAAGTTTTCTGACAATTGCCTGAAACCTCCACGGCGTTTACATGACGCTTCGGCATGCATGTATAGCTTATTAGCCTACGTTGACAATGCTACTTAACAGCTTACTCAGTGATTCACTGATTCGCTCGCTCGCTTGTTCACTGACTGACTGATTGCCTCAGAGAGTCAGTAGTTGCTCGCTTGCTCGCTTGTTTACTGACTGGCTGATTGACTCAGAGAGTCAGTGGATGATTGACTGATTGACTGACTAGCAAGGTCACTGACTGACTGACTGACTGACTGAATGACTTAGCTAGAATCGAATGTATTTGTCCGGGACATGGAAGCATGGTCACTCGCTCACTCGCTTGTCGTCTGACTGAATCCAGGTTCTGGATCCCTGGACACCAGTCATCGTCACCGTCCAGCGTGTCCGAATCGAGCGCACGTGAAACTCGATACGCCTACGCCGCAGCTCAAAGCACTGAACAAACGTAACACATAGTTTACATCGAGATGGAGAATGTTATCCGCAAATTAACAGCTAACACATAATGTGCACATCAACAAGGCCGTAGAGTTAAATGCAGGATGCACACACACACACACGCACGCACGGGCACGCAGGCATGCAGACACGCACGCATACACACACGCACGCACACTCACATACGCACGCACGCACGCACGCACGCACACACACACACACACACACACACACACACACACACACACATTCACAGACTGATCGGGGTGAAGGACAGTGTTGCTTAACTGAAACATTCGGAGAAGAGAACAATGTCTTGATTTTACTCTTGAAGGAAGAGTAAATAGCAGACTGCCTGATATCTTGGGAGGTGGACGGGAGGGGGTGGAGGGAGACTTTCAGTCGGACCAAGAGACCCGCGATATTACCACCTGAGACAGAGCAGAGGCGGCTTATTTGCTGTCAGTTCTGACTGTCTGCATGCAAGAGGTCGTCGCGTGTTTGACGGCCGAAGTCGAGGCCGGCCTTCCCTTGTTTGGGCGGTTTTGTCTTTGTGAAGGCGGCTAGGCCAGCTAGACTGCTGGACCTATTGTCTGGGCGTCTGAGTGTTTGCCAGTTCTCGTCTGTTTGAAGACGGGTCATTCCACTGTATCCATTGTGTGGCCCCGTTGTGCTCATGAGGTTTGTTCCTTGTCGAGTGTTTGAGCTGGCTCACGCACCACCAGACTGATACGACGAATGAAGGTGTCCTCGTGCGTTTGGATCGAGTTATCCGTGACTCTCACTCTCTCTCTCTCTCTCTCTCTCTCTGGAGTTATCGGTGATTCTGTGTGTTTGTGGAGGGTGGGGGATGGGGTGGGGTGGGGGAGTGGGGGGGTGCATGTATATGTGTGCACGCGTGTGTGTGTGTGCGTGCATACTCGTGCACACGGTGTGTGTGTGTGTGTGTGTGTGTCTGCGTGTGTACGCGTGTGTGTCTGTGTGTGGGTGTTTTGTGCGTGCTTGCATCAGTGTGTATGTGTGTGCTTGCATGCGTGTATATGCGCACGCGCGAACTTTTCAGATGTGGTATTATTTTCAAAACCCGGCGTGGGGAGGTGGGGGGGGGGGGGTATTAAAAACCACCACAACAAAAAAGCTGCTGCTACGCACATTTGTAAACTGTGCAGTCTGTGCAAAGCAGATCATCATTTAATGGGGTTCACAGTCAACTCCCAACTCAGTCGTCACGATCGCCTGCAGAGAAGACTTCCGGCTGGCGCTCCGAAGTGTGCACGTGCAACACGTAACCCAAATGATTCAGGCTCGGAAAAACTAAATGGTTAAAACATACAGCTTAGATGTATGGCCTACCACCAGTCCAAGATTCTGCTGACGAAATGTTGTGATTTTTCTTCTGCAGCATCTGCACTATGTCTGCGAGGTCAGTAGGCTTGAAAAAGCTAAGTTATCAAAATCTTCAACGGTATGCATTATTATTGATCGCTTTTATGTAGCACTATTCTCTGCTCTCCAGCAGACTCACTGCGTTCATATTGAATGTGATTCTGAATGAGTGACTGTATTCTTTTACAGCGCGTTTTTATTATTTTTATATCCACCGAAGTGGTGTAATGACAGCGCTATTTGGTTGTCGCACGGCTGGCGCCACGTGAAACTGCTGTGTACACCAAATAAAACAACCATGCACCAGTTTACAGTGCCACTTCATTCAAAGCCATATAGGTAGGGTGCATGTCAGTGTGTTTAGCTGTAACCTGCCACTGGCACTTTTGGCAGACTGACCAGGATCGTTTACGTGCTACTGCGGTAACACGGGAATGGAACGGATACTGAAATAAGAGTCAGTGCAGAAAGTTGCCTCGGAAAAGAAAACTTTCCCGCCGCTCCTGCGGGGACTCGAACCCAGGACCTTTCGATCACGAGTCCGGCACTCTAACCGCTGAGTTATTCCCGCTCCTCCGCTAGGCGCGCGCACGTGTGTGCGTGTGTGTGTGTGTGTGTGTGTGAGAGAGAGAGAGAGAGAGAGAGAGAGAGAGAGAGAGAGAGAGAGAACTGTGACATGGAAAACACACTTAAACCGAAAAGGCAAAAGCTACAGTAATTCTGTCGCTCACTGTTCGACCTCCATACCTTCAGTTTCACAGCACGATGTCCGAGTGTTTGTCATGCTGCACGTGCGCGCTTGGCCTGTCTGAGACAACTTCGTAAACTGCTTTGTCAACCACGGTTACTATACATGCAGCCCATCAGTCTTGCTGCTGTCGCTGTGGACAAATGCATGTTTGTGATCGTGTGTTCAACTGGTTTTGCATTTCGTTCGGACCAAACCCGTCACTGGGAACACAAGATGATCGAGGTACGTACTTTTGCTTTTCGGTCGGAATTGCTATTCCACCCAGAACTGAGACGTAAGAGGTGGACGAACAGGGGGAAAAAAGATTGTAAGGAGGCGGACGAACATGGGAAAATAGATTGTAGGGAGGTGCTCGAACAAGGGAAATTATAGATTGTAAGGAGGCGGACGAACATGGGAAAATAGATTGTAGGGAGGTGCTCGAACAGGGGAAATTATAGATTGTAAGGAGGCGGACGAACATGGGAAAATAGATTGTAGGGAGGTGCTCGAACAGGGGAAATTATAGATTGTAAGGAGGCGGACGAACATGGGAAAATAGATTGTAGGGAGATGCTCGAACAGGGGGAAAATTGTAGGGAGGTGCACGACCGTGGGAAAAATAGATTGTAGAAAGGCGTACGAACATGGGGAAAAAGCAGTACAGCGACATGGGCTGGGAATGACTGGGGCACGTTTTGCACGTGCACGCTTTCAGAGAGCATTTTTTAGATCCCGACCACAATATTACGTTTAGGAGTCTGTGAGAACATCCCAGAAATGTACGTTCAGTGTTTACTGAGAGCCCCTTGTGTGGTGGTGTGTCATAAAAGCTTTGCGGAGATCGCAACTTTGCATGGCGACCTTTTGTAGGTTAAATGGTTTAGCACACAAACAAACAAACAAAATATAAAATCTAGAGCAGGGCGTGGTGTTCAACTTTGTATGATTGTAGCGGACACTGGGCTAAAAGTTATCACAGCCGAGCACACGATTCGCCCTGATGTGACCATCCTGGTTGACAGAGCGTTAAAAACATTTTTTTTTATCGCTCTATCAAGTCAAGTCAAGTCAAGTGGTTTATTTCAGAAACCCCAGTGGGGGTACATGAAAGAACATCAATGAAAGAACATCTGGTAAGACACGGCAGTAAACATAAAATACAAGAGCATACAACAAAAAGAAACAAACGGCAACAAAACAAAAACAAAATCGTACGCATTTCCAAAACAAAAAACAACGAGAAACCAGAGAAAGATCATTAACCAAAACAAAAGCTAGAGAAAAAATGAAAATAGATGGGTACAGCAAACAAACACACTCACTCACGTATACAGACACGCGCTTGCACATCCACCCCGTTTCTTTTTACTGCAAAAAAGACTGTGAAATCTATTAACATTTGCATTTTTACAATAAAATGGTGAAAGATATTTTTTTCTGGATTCAGCAACAACAAAAAAGACAACTAAAAACATAATGGAATTCATCACCAATGTCAGCAGATGAACACTTAGTACATAATCTGTCTTCGTAAGGCAAGTTCATTACTCGTCCCCTTTGAATTGGGAGTCTATGGTTTAGTGTTCTAAAATGTACACATGTGTATGCTAAGTTAAGCGGTAAGATTTGCAAATAATCTTCAGGTGCAAACACGTTTTTAAACATTCGATAATTGTAATATATTTCTTTTGATTGAATTTCTGAGGACCACTGTTGGATATATTGATCTCGTAAAACTCGTGTAACTTTAGACTTAAACCACTGGTTAGAGTAATTCAAGTCAAACTGATGTGTCCACATACCACTTAGGCCAATCCCGTTAAGGACCGTCTCAACAGTGGACAAAAATGGCGATTTATATTTTCCCTTCCTGTACATTTCATAAAGGAATTTGTACATAATATTTGAAAACTTAAACTTGTAATTTATATTTACCAATTTAAACCAAAAATTTAGCATCCTACAATTTGCCTGGACCTCAAGCGGAAACTGTCCAAGTTCACCATAAACCATACAACTTGGGGTAGATTTGCTCAATTTCAAGATTATCTTATAAAAGCTAGCTGTAGTTTTGATGCAAGGTTTGTCGTCATAGGACACCATACCTCACAACCGTACAACAAAATGGGGACTATCAATCTATCAAACAACTCAGTTTAGGTATCCAAAGGCAACATCAACTTTCTACATTTTTTAAGAAAACCAAACATAGCCCTGGATGCTTTATCATACAAAGATTTTTGAGCTACGTTAAATTTGTTATTATAATTAAAACATACTCCTAAATACTGAAACTCAAAGACTACCTCCAGACTTCGTCCCTTGTACTTAATTGTGGCATTTTTCGAATCTTTCCTCTTGAAAAGACGACTACTTTGGTTTTATCAACATTAACCCGCAAACTCCACTTATCGCAATAATCAGATAAAGCATCCAAAGCCTGCTGTAATCCTTCTGCAGATTCAGAGCATATAGTAGTATCATCTGCATGCAACAGCATAAACATTTTTAGCATCAGTGATTCATCTTCCCTTTCCAAGCCAAATCCCCTGGCCTCACGCCCTAAACTAGGTAATCCTTCTGATCTCTCGGCCATATACTCTTGCAGGTCATTTAGATAGATGGCAAAAAGTACAGGTGACAAATTTCCCCCTGGCGAACGCCTGAATAACAATAAAAATAGTCTGAACAAACATTTCCTGTTTTCACACAAGATTTTGCCTTTCGGTACATATCCTTTATAACGGTCAGTATACGGCCGTCAGACACCAGAGTCCAGAAGTTTTTGCCACAAAAACGCTCTTTCAACACGATCAAATGCTTTTTCATAACCAATAAACAGGCAATACAGACGCTTTTTCTTTTCCAAAAAGAAGTCAATAATACAATAGAAGGGTAAACACATGATCCACTGTTGAATGCCCCGCTCGGAATCCAGCTTGTTCAGGACCAATGGTGGTATTTTCATCAAAATACTCTACTAATCTATTGTTTATAACACTTGTAAATAATTTGCCAAGACAGCTGAGAATAATTGTTTGGATCATCGCAACTACCTTTTTGTTTATATATGGGCTTTATCATGCCGATCAACCATTCATTTGGGGTCTTACCAGAAAAGAGAATCAAATTAAATAGTTTCGTATATATCTCTGTCATTTTTCCTGTAGACGCTTTAAGAAACTCATTTATAATTTGATCATGACCACAAGCTTTATTTGATTTAAGATTTCGCAATGCTTTCAGTATTTCCCATTCTTCGAAGGCTTTATTTAAATCTTCATTGTTATTGTCATAATGATCAGCATCTTGGTCTTCTCTTTCATCTCTTACATCTCTAGTTGTGTCATTGAACAGGCTTTTAAAGTGTTCTAAAAACATCTCGGAAGAAATGCGTTTAGACGCGTCATGTTTTTCAGAATTCGTACCATTAATAATTTTCCAGTAAGTCTTTGGGTCACTGCTTTTCAATACTCGAATTTTCTTAACTAAGTCTGAATGATATTTCCGAAACTGTTTGTTTACTTCTTTTTTATATTCACGACTGGTTTGTGATCGAATTTCAGTGGTGTGCGCATTTTTTAAGCTCATATGTTGATTCTTTGCTCTAAACAAAAAAAAGCCTTTTTTTCTTTTCACATTTTGCCGTGAACCAGACACACTGTTTTGTTTTCCTCTTAGGCTTGTTTTTTCGTCTGGTATTGTCTCTAAACAGACCCGTGCTTAATCCACTATTTTTCATAACTTCAGTGATTTTTAAAACGATGTGATTAATAGTATCCAAAGACGTAACCTCTGGCGAAAGAAGTTCTTCATCCAAATACTCTGTTAACTTAATTAATTACTGCATCATCTAATGCAAAAATATACTCATTCCCTTGTTTTACACAATACTGGTTTTCCTGTTATAAACTGTAAGTTTCTTTCATCAGCGTCCTCAAGACAATCATCATCATCACTTTCAAAGTGTCCAAGTTCTGTCTCCTGTGCTTCAATAAGATTAAGTTTTAAAACTATCGGACAATGGACATCTGAGTACAATTCGCAAAAATCAAGCACAGTAAAATCGCTTACCAATGGAAACAAATCCTATGACACCAAGGCGTAATCAACAACACTGACATTTTTACATGTACATTTCCCAATACTGGCGTCTGATCCAACACGCCCATTGACAATAGCAACATCAACCGTTTTGCAAAAATCCAACAATCTAAAACCGTAATTGTTAGTAGCCATGTCCTGTGATAAACTTTTCGGATGAATGCACTCGGGATTTTGTCACTACCAGGGGCATCATCAAAAACTTTATACGGCATGTCAAAATCATTATTAAATCCATCTGTGATAATGCCGTCCACGGCACCAGTCCTAGCATTAAAATCCCCAAGAAAACAGACACCGTCGTGCTCCAGAAGTAGAAGAGAATTTTCCAGTTCTGTAAATACATCCTTGTTTTCAGATGGGGAACCTTCTGGCGGTATGTACACCACACCAAACAGTACGTCACGAGTTACACATTTTTTACTCAGTTTAAAAAATAAAACATTGGCACATAGATCATCACTTATAAAACAGTAGTGTTTTTTTCACTCTAGTATCAATTTTCGGCCCTTTATCTTTGCTTTCAAAAACTGTCACATACTGTGCTAG
This sequence comes from Alviniconcha marisindica, assembly GCA_018857735.1. Lineage (NCBI taxonomy): Eukaryota > Metazoa > Mollusca > Gastropoda > Provannidae > Alviniconcha > Alviniconcha marisindica. The sequence goes on from JABMCL010000949.1 coordinate 579,409, forward strand.
TTCTTCCTTGATTAATAACAGTACTGCACCAGACTTCCGTCTAAATTTACCTCTATTTTTATAGAAAGCCACATATCCAGGCAGACTTTCAGATATAGCTATTATATCATGATTGGAAATTTGAGACAAAAAATCGGGGTGTTTCATTTTTGAAAGAATCCCACAGACATTTAGTACCAGGAATGAAAGCGGCTTAACATAAAGAATCCCACAGACATTTAGTACCAGGAATGACAGCGGCTTAACATTGGCACAAGGCAATACGTTTGGGAAGGATAAACTTTCATCTCGACAGTCATATTTCCCAATATTTTCTTCACTATATACACAACCAGAATTCTGACCTGCACGACAACCTTTTAGAATCGCACCATTCCCCCCTGCAGTCTCTATAAAGTCTGTTACAATCAACTGAGTATCTTTTTCTATTAACACACGGGGGCACATCTACCTCCTCAGTTAGACCCACGTGGCCTGCTCTATCTATTTGACCGTACCACTTTGACCTTTGACCTATTTCAAGGTCACAACGGCATAAAACAATCACATGTGAAGCAGATCCAAACAAATAAAAAGTTTCAAAAGAAGGCTA
>JABMCL010000949.1:585000-590000 GCA_018857735.1 Alviniconcha marisindica
CCTCGTTCATTTTGCTATTGGATTTAGAGAAAGAGTTTTGTGAGGACGATAAGCGGTATCGGATTATTAAACACTGTTAACTGTCCTTCTTCCCCTGTCGCATACCGTTTGTACCTCTGGTGTTTTACCTCCAGTGACTGGAGCATCCGACACGCGTGTCGGCTCACTGGGTGCTGTGGAAAAAGAATTTGTTCTCTAAATTCGATATAAACATCAACGAGGCATTTTATTTTGAGGAATATTTATAAATCTCAGTTTTGATTTCGTTGTGAAGTCTATGACTGTATGCACGCCTACAGTGGGGAAAATATAGTTTTTTATTTTTATTTTTTACCACGACCTGTGATGATACCGACGATGACAATGAAGAATAGGACATAAAGCACGTGCGCCTTCGTTGATAAACGTCACGGACGATGACGTCGATCATGGTGGCGACGATAGTACAAGCAGCATGATGTGCAGCCACACAATTAAACAGCTTCTATAAAAGGGTATCGCATTCTCCTGAAAACACAGACTGCACACACACACACACACACACACACACACACACACACATACACACACACACACACACACACACACACACACACACACACACACACACACACACACACACACAACCCACCAGCACCATACACACACACACACACACACACACACAAACACACACCACACACACACACACACACACACACACACACACACACACACACACACACACACACACACACACACACACAACGCCCGCGCACGCATACACACACACACACACACACACACACACACACACACACCACACACACACACACAAACGCGCGCGCGCACGCATACACACACACACACACACACACACACACACACACACACACACACACACACACACACACACACACACACACACACACGCACGCACGCTCGCACGCCCCCACCACCCCAATTAACGCTGATATTTATGCATTATGGTGATGTAAATGGTCAAAGCGGTGGTCACAATGGATGATTGTGTTGATGCAACGATAATACCGGCTGATGGCTCAACGACCACAGAATACGGAAGCACAGCAGTGATGACGATGCCCTGAAGGTCTGCATGCGATGACGAAAGGGTGACTGAAACAGTTGACTGTATACAACACACTTACACATACAAGTACGTGAACCTGTGTACAATTCCATAAGACAGCTCGCAGCGTTTGCCTAGCTATGGGGAAAGGGAGACATAGAGACGACAGCCCTCTGTTATGAATTATGTTTGGTCTTTTATGAAGAAGAAGAAGAGAGAGAGAGACAGAGACAGACAGACAGACAGAGACAGACAGACAGAGCTCGCCACCATCATTTTGACATCGCGTCCATAATTCGCATTTAAAAAAAAAATCCCTCTCCCCACCCCCCCCCCCCCCTCACCACCCCCGCCCCTGTCCGTTCTTGTTTTCTATCACCCCCCTCCCCTCCTTTGTCCCTCTTTGTCCACTGCACACAAGTGTGACGTTTTGTGACATGCCTCACGCAGCAGTCTCCATAGATGGTGATGAAAATAATTGCGGTCGTCTTCTATAGTGCTCCCTTTGCCACGCGGAGGGAGGTGGGGCAACTGTTATTTGTGTGTGTGTGTGTGTGTGTGTGTGTGTGTGTGTGTGTGTGTGTGTGTGTGTGGACATCCCCCCCCCCCCCCCCTCTCCTATCTCTACGGACGTTGAACTGTTTATTGTGTGTGTATAGTGTGCGACGCCTCCCACCACCCCTCCCCCCACCACCCCTCCCCCCGCCCCCACTCTCCCACTATCCTCTCCCCCAACCCCCCACCCCCACCCACGCCCCTGTTCTTTGGGGGTTGCAAGCTGACTGGAGCGGGGCAGTACACAAATATCTTTGATCGCTAAGGAGCACTGTCAGTCGACACAATGCCTTCGCCAAACATATGAATTGTATCAAGAAACGTAGACGAAAGATAGTGTTGGGAGGAGAGAGGGAGGGTGGGAGTGGGGTGGGGGAGGTCTGATAAAGCCTTCTGTTAGAGCAAAGCCAGCTCGCTCACTTTCTCTCCAAATAAGTTTGATCTGGCAGCCCCTGTTTGGACGGCGTTCCACAATAGGAATGAGGCCTCGCCTTTTGTCACCCCTCTTGTTAGTTGCGTGTGCGAGCTAGATTGCCTAGATATGTGTGTGTGTGTGTGTGTGTGTGTGTGTGTGTGTGTGTGTGTGTGTGCGCGTGTGTGTGTGTGTGTGTGTGTGCGTGCGTGCGTGCGTGCGTGTGTTGTGTGTGTGTGTGTGTGTGTGTGTGTGTGTGTGTGTGTGTGTGTGTGTGTGTGTGTGTGTGGTGCGTGCGTGCGTGCGTGTGTGTGTGAGAATGCGTGTGTACGTGTGTGTGTGGGGGGGGGAGGGGGGGGGTAGAAAGGGAAGAATGAGAGGTAGGGGTGAGAGGGCCATCGTGCGTGTGTGTGTATGTGTGTGTGTGTGTGTGCGCGCGCGCGAGTGTGTGTGTCTCTGTGTGTGTGTGACTGCCGTGCTTACGTGTGTGTGTGTGTGTGTGTGTGGGGGGGGGGGGGGGGGGGGGTGTAGAAAGGGAAGAATGAGGGGTAGGGGTGAGAGAGGTAAAGAAAGAGTGAGTGGGATGGTGGGTGGTACTACTCCAGGCTTTTCAGTTTTCACTTCAGTCACCGATCTAACCTGTGCTGGCAGTTTTCGCTGAAAGGGTGGAGTGAGTTCTTCCCCTATCCCTAGCTATGCTGTGCCGACTGGGACGAGTACTTGAGAGTTGAAAAAAGAAATCTGGTTATTGTTCAAGCCATTACAGCCAGAAGAAGTTTTCAGCAGTAAAGCGGGTGTGCTTGTCGATGTGCATCGAGCTACATGATTGCTGAGTGGGGTAAGTAAGAACGTTAATGTGCAGTTTGGTGTCCGTACTGACGCATTAATGTCTTGACTGGCGTTCAGCCATGCTTGGCGGAGGAGGTGGGAGGCTGGGATGGGGGTGGGCAGTGGGGGCAAAGTTGTCATCATTCTCCAGTTCCGGTGTGCGAGTCGTTTGTTCCCAAGTATTGTCTTGTACGCTTGATAAAGACAAACCTACCGACACTTAGCGTCTACTTGTCTCGTCGTAAAGTGCTCTGTGATCAGTACAGAGCGCTATATGAGTGAGCGTATTGTGATCGTGTCGTGTTTTGTTTTGTTTTGTTGTGGTTACTTTTGTTTTAACTGCTTTCATACAAAACACTATTCTTTGCTTGCGTCCAGTAATGTAGACGGAAGACAAGCAGTCGGGTATGAAGTTTAAGATTCAAGTTCGTATCGTCCGCACTCGCTGTTTTGGAAAGGACTCATTATAACTGAGCGGCGTGGACGAGTTACCTTATAGCCGTCGCATATTTCTGGAAAGTTTCGGTTTAGCCAGGGAGTTAAGTCTCTTGCAGTACGCTTGCAGTCCTTGACTCCTCCTCTTCTCTTCGCTGACGAAAACAAGTGGTTTGTAGCGAAACTGTTCGCTGCTGCATCGGTTTTGTTTTAGCGGTGAGTTGGTAATTAAGTCTTGCTTTCCAGCATTTTCATTGTTTATTTTTGGTTTTTGTTGTTGCTGTTTGTTTGTTTGTTTGTTTGTTTGTTTGTTTGTTTGTTTGTTTGTTTGTTTGTTTGTTTGTTTGTTTGGTTTGGTTTGTTTTGTTTTGGGTTTTTGTTTGTTTGTTTCTTTCTTTTTCGTTGTTGTTGTTGTTATTGTTGTTATTGTTGTTGTTTTCGTGCCAGTATAGACATGTAAGATACGATATGTAAGTAATCACGGTGCTTTACGTCCACCGCAGAAACCGTATTGATTGATTGATGATCGCTTATATAGCGCTATTCTCCGCTCTCTTGAGCAGACTCACTGCGCTCGCATGTAATTCTACATGAGTGACTAGCTTTTTAGAGCGCGTTTTTTTTTTTTTAAATATCCACCGAAGTGGTGTACTTACAGCGCTGGCATGGCTGGTGCCACATGAAACTGCTGCCGTCTCGGCGCAAGATCTGTGTACACCATACAACCATGCTCCATGTCACTTCATGCAAGCCACATACGTAACGTGTATGCGTGTTTAGCTGTAATCTGCCACCTGCACTTTTGGCAGAATGACCGGGATCTTTTACGTGCTACTGCGGTAACCCGGGGGTGGAACGGATACCGAAATAAGAGTCAGCACAGAAAGTCGACCCTGGAGAAGAAAATTCTCCCGCATCGCCTGCAGGGATTCGAACCCGCGACCTTTCAATCACGAGTCCGGCGCTCTAACCACTGAGCTATCCCCGCCCCAGCTCGCTCGCTTAGATAAAAAAATAAACCGTATGGCTTATTAGGGACGGGTAAAGGTACGAAATGCATGGTTTTGTTTTTAGCCTACTGATCTCCTCACGGTAGACTGACTGCTATGCTGTCACCGAAGTGACTCAGTGCTTCACGAGTGCGAGGGAGTAAGTGCAGCGGTTGTCATACCCGGGTTACATTAAAATAACTTCGTACACTTTACCTGTAAGGGGCGGCAACTCTTGTTACTCGTCTTTGGTGACAAATTGTATAGCCATTGTACCTTTTTAGCTTAGATATTTGTACGTGTAATGTTGTGTGTGTGTGTGTGTGTGTGTGTGTGTGTGTGGTGTGTGTGTGTGTGTGTGTGTGTACGGGTGGATGGGTGTGTGATGTGTATGTTTGAGTGTTTTGTGGGTGTGTGTTTGAGTGTGTGGGTGTGTGTGTGTGTGTGTGGTGTGTGTGTGTGTGTGTGAGAGAGAGAGAGAGAGAGAGAGAGAGAGAGAGAGAGAGAGAGAGAGAGAGAGAGATACGCTCTCCCCCCACCCTCCTTTAAAAAACAAATCCGTACGGAAAGCAGGAATGGAAACCGCATCTGACTGGATGAAGCATGAAGTCTGCCTCTCTGTCTCTGTGGGCACAAACCGTCAAGGACATCACAGCAGGATCGCTTTAGGAAGACACGTAGAGAAAGGGGACGCGTTGGACGACCTGCCTTA
>JABMCL010000949.1:595000-597500 GCA_018857735.1 Alviniconcha marisindica
GTGAGCTATGGACAACGTGATGTCCGTCCTTTCTGTGAGCTATGGACAACGTGATGTCCGTCCTTTCTGTGAGCTATGGACAGTGTAGTGTTTGTCCCTTTTGTGAGCTATGGATAGTGTAGTGCCTGTCCTTTCTGTGGGCTATGGACAACGTGGTGTCCGTCCTTTCTGTGAGCTATGGACAACGTGATGTCCGTCCTTTCTGTGAGCTATGGACAGTGTAGTGTTTGTCCCTTTTGTGAGCTATGGATAGTGTAGTGCCTGTCCTTTCTGTGCGCTATGGACAACGTGATGTCCGTCCTTTCTGTGAGCTATGGACAACGTGATGTCCGTCCTTTCTGTGAGCTATGGACAACGTGATGTCCGTCCTTTCTGTGAGCTATGGACAGTGTAGTGTTTGTCCCTTTTGTGAGCTATGGATAGTGTAGTGCCTGTCCTTTCTGTGGGCTATGGACAACGTGATGTCCGTCCTTTCTGTGAGCTATGGACAGTGTAGTGTTTGTCCCTTTTGTGAGCTATGGATAGTGTAGTGCCTGTCCTTTCTGTGGGCTATGGACAACGTAGTGTCGGGACGCTCTGGACGACATAGAAGAGTCTCCTTGCCTTGTGTGAACTATAGACCGCGTGTAGTTCCCTTGTCCTGTGGCTACCTGTGGCTGTGCCAGTGTAATCGTGACACAAGTGGCCTGTCGACTGCGTTGGTTTACTGCACAGGGAGTCAGCTGAAGGCGATTGTTCGGTCATTGATCATTTCAAGAACTTTAAGTAAATTGGGCTGTTTGCACAGTGTCGGTAATCGTTGGAACTGGACGTGGGCACTATAGCAGCGTGTCTATGTTGGGTACGGAACTTTAGGTTGGTGGGAGAGGGAGGGAGAGACAGACTGACAGACAGACAGACAGACAGACAGCTACGGACAGCGTGGTGTCTCTCTCCCTTCTGTCAGCTATAGGCAGCGTGCTGCACCTCACCTTTATGAGCTAAGGATAGTGCTGGGTCTCTCCTTCGTCTATGAGCTATGGGCAGCGTAAGGTCTCTCTCCCTTCTGTGAACTATGGACATCGTAAGGTCTCTCTCCCGTCTGTTAGCTATGGACATCGTAGCGTCTCTCTCCCTTCTGTGAGTTATAGGCATCGTAGAATCTCTCTCTTTTGTGAGCTATGGACATCGTAGAATCTCTCCCTTCTGTGAGCTATGCACATCGTAGGGTCTCTTTCTCCATTCTGTGAGCTATGGGCATCGTAGGGTCTCTCTCCCTTCTGTGAGCTATGGGCATCGCAGGGTCTCTCTCTCCCTTCTGTGAGCTATGGGCATCGTAGGGTCTCTCTCTGCCTTCTGTGAGCTATGGGCATCGTAGGGTCTCTCTCTCCCTTCTATGAGCTATGGGCATCGTAGGGTCTCTCTCTCCTTCTGTGAGCTATGGGCAGCGCAGGGTCTCTCTCTGCCTTCTGTGAGCTATGGGCATCGTAGGGTCTCTCTCTCCCTTCTCTGAGCTATAGACATCGTAGAGTCTCTCCCGTCTCTGAGCTATGGGCACCGTGGAATCGCTTCCTGTGAGCTATGGGCATCGTAGAATCTCTCCCTTCTGTGAGCTATGGGCATCGTGTTGTCTCTCCCTTCTGTGAGCTATGGGCATCGTAGAATCTCTCCCTTCTGTGAGCTATGGGCATCGTAGAATCTCTCCTTTCTGTGAGCTATGGGCATCGTGGAATCTCTCTTCCTGTGAGCTATGGGCATCGTAGCGTCTCTCTCTGCCTTCTGTGATCTATGGGCATCGTAGGTCTCTCTCTCCCTTCTGTGAGCTATGGACATCGTAGGGTCTCTCCCTTCTGTGAACTATGGGCATCGTATAATCTCTCCCTTTTGTGAGCTATGGGCAACGTAGAATCTCTCCCTTCTGTGAGCTATGGCATCGTAGGGTCTCTCCCTTTTGTGAGCATCGTATGGTCTCTCCCTTTTGTGAGCATCGTAGGGTCTGTCCCTTTTGTGAGCTATGGGCATCTTAGAATCAGTCCTGTGAGCTATGGGCATCTTGGAGTCTCTCCATCATGTGGTACTTCTTTGCGTTCCTAATAATCCTTTGACTTTCTGGTTCATTCAACTTCATTTTTCCCACATCACCTTCAAACACGTAACGGCACTTGTCATGAGCAGTGAATCAGCTTTTCTGCTTGTGATTTGAGGAATTGTATTTCCCCCTGATTGTCCATTGCGGCTCACCCGACGTATTATAATAATAAATGAAAATAATTAATAGCGTAGTATCTTGTCCGGAGAGACTATTCAAAGCGCACATTCATACATGCAAGCACCACCCGCACACACACACTATATTGTGAATTACGGCCAACTTAAACAGCTAACAAACAGGGACTTGAGGCGGAGGAAGATAGCAGTGCGGTGCGGAAAACATAACAGGTCTATTGTTTCGGAAAAAAGAAATATGTATATCAAGTAAACGAACTCCGTTTTCCTTTCTCGGATTGTCATCAGTGACCGC
>JABMCL010000949.1:602500-607500 GCA_018857735.1 Alviniconcha marisindica
TGCAGTGGGGGCGTGCTTTCTTACCATTATAACCACCGAGATATCGTGGATGCCTTTTCCACAACAATGCTATCTCCGTGGCCAAACACGGCCATTGTCGCTTTGTTCTGCCTGCCGGGCCTTTCTCTTGCGTGGAGTTGGAGTCTGTCCCGCCGGGCCTGAAGTCTATCAGGGCCGTCAGGTTACCTGACGGTTCTTTCATCGTTCTCATTCTGCGTTTTCCAGCAGGGTTCTGCCTCACATGGTCAGTACGGTGGTTTGGTTGTCGTCTTGAGAAGGTCGTCACCCCACAGCTGTTCTTGCAGAGTACGTTGCTCCATTGGGGTCACTGCTGCCTTGTTGCTTCTCTGAAGAGGGGGCAGAACTATAAAACATTCTCTGGGGTCACTGTTGCCTTCTTGCTTCTCTGAAGCTGGAACAGAACTGTAGAACTTGCTCTGGGGTCACTGCTGCCTTCTTGCTTCTCTGAAGAGGGGGCAGAACTGGAGAACGTGCTCTGGGGTCACTGCTGTCTTCTTGCTTCTCTGAAGACGGGGCAGAACTATTGAACATGCTCTAAGGTCACTGCTGCCTTCTTGCTTCTCTGAAGACGGGGCAGAACTACTGAACATGCTCTGGGGTCACTGCTGCCTTCTTGCTTCTCTGAAGACGGGGCAGAGCTGCAGAACATGCTCTGTTGATTGTGGTTCTATATAGCGTGGGCAGTCTTCAGTATGCACCAACCTTATGGTCAGCACATGTGTTGGAGTATGCATGCAGGCGGCGGCGTCCAGTCCTAAGATGGTGGTTTGTTGCTGCCGCTCATTTCTGTCGAGTTTGGTCTCGTTGAATCACACGCACACACGCGCCAGACACACGCACGCACACACGCTTCAGACACACACGCGCTCGTTTGCGAAATGTCATGTCCAGCGTCTACACCCTCCACACCCCTCCCAAATCAACATAATTTCGTTGCACTAACTACCACTTGAACTGGACAAAGCATTACATTGCGCAAAAATGAACGTATCGCCTCTGCTAAAAAGAAGAAGAAAGAAAAGAGAACTCTTCCTCAAACCAACACGTCAAACCTTGTGACGCCACGTACGTTTCTTCCCACGTTTGTGAAGGGGGGGTTCAAATCCACCCCATTATCAGCTGCTGTTGAATCTTGCCTCTGACTCCTCTGACCCCAGCAGACAGCGAGTCGCAACGAACAAGTCTCAGCGTGTGGACACTGCGCCCGCTTTCTTTTGACAGAGGGAGGGGACGCCACTCTAGTAGATAATGAGCATTGTCTAATGGTGTAAGGGGGCCTCCGTAGTTGCCGCTTCGCCCACTACTTGTACTGCTAGCCGCAGTTTCGCTTCTTTCCTCCACAATTTGACTTTTTGTCATTAGCTCCCTTTATGCTAACTTTAGCACGGGTGTGATGTTGTCAGGGAAAGATCGACGTAGTCTTTTTTCGCCCCTTATCTCATGTCCTCTTGTTTTGACTCTTTTCTCCGTCCTAGCTTTCTCCAGACGGTGTCTGTCTGTCCCCCAGTTGATTGTTGGACAGGAAGTTTGCTTCCCTTGAAGTTGGAGGTGGGCGAAGGTATTGCAGAGCACACTTTTGTCCCAAACTGCCACGGTTGTGACAACACCGAAATGCTACTTTCAGAAACATGCGCAAGGATTTGTCCTTTCTCGTTATCAAATAAAACTCAACCATCATTGGAAACGGGTTTTCTTTCTTTCTTTCTTTCCCCCTTTTTTCGTGGGATCTCTGTCTGTCTGTCTGTCTGTCTGTCTGTCTCCCCCATCCCTCTCTCTACCCCTCCCTCCTCCCCTCCTCTCTCTCTCTCTCTCTCTCTCTCTCTTCTCTCTCTCTCTCTCTCTCTCTCTCTCTCTCTCTCTCTCTCTCTCTCTCACACACACACACACACACACACACACACACACACAACACAAATATATATATATAATGTTTCATATACCCTTTCCTTGTGAGCTTGTAAGCTGAAGACAACAAAACATCAAAGCGTCTCCCTTAGATACATATACATAAAAATTATACAATCAAGCCAGACTGCCAGAAAGCGGATAACACGGCAACATCATGAGTCAGCGCACACTGTTTCGGGTTTCCATCAAGCTGAAATATTTGCAGGCAATATTTGCCAGTCTGTTCCCAACAACCGTATCTGGTCTCTGAGGACGGTAAGTCCTACAATTCATTCAGTCAACCTGTAGATTGGCTAACAGGAGTGACAACAACAACAAAAGTGTGTTGCATCTAGAGTTACCCTCCTTGAAAATGCGCTTTGTTTTCATTTTAAAGTCTATGCTGCTTCTGGGAGAAACTAAACTGCACTTGTCTGCGTCAGTATAGCGTACTCTACCTACATCAAGCATGCCGAGACAATGACTATTGTGGCGGCGAATAAAGTTTCTGTCTGGTTCCCAAAAGAAAATGCAGGGTGTCGGGTGATATTGGAGATGCCTTCCGTTCTTTTCTCAATATCTGGTGTATATTTACTAGTATCGCTTACTCTTAAATTGTGATTTTATTTACGTCAGGGCGCGCGCGTGGAGAGAGACCCGTGAGAAAACAGGAGTGTAACAGAAGAGTGACAAAATGACAGAATGAAGGTGTCGATCCCCGCCCTATTTCGGAAGAGAACAATAGTCTCCCAGTCCCACTGATGCTGACCTCAGCGCTTTGGCCGTATTCCAAGGTCGCAGCTACGTCATATGTTCAGAATGAAAGATTTAATTCTAGGTCAGTTTTCTTCCGATTCACTTCAGTTTTTGTGTGACTGGATCTCGTATAGAAGTATGTTGTTTCTTTTCTTTTTTTCTTTTGTTTCTGGTTGTTGTTGCTGTTGTTGTTGTTGTTGTCGTTGATGTTGCTTTTTACTGTGTTAGTTATTCAAGGGAGATAATTGACTGGAAGTAAAATTGTGATTTGCGGACATTACCTTTGTGACTTTGCCTTCACAATTAATGAAACATTAAAAGGACTGTCATCGCTGCATATCTTAATGCAGAATCATTCTGGTGGTGACAGTGAAGCGCGCCGCGAGTGCACGCGCGCGCGCCCGCGCGCGCACACACACACACACACACACACACACACACACACACACACACACACACACACACACACACACACGCACACACGCATGTATATACATACACAAGCACACACTCGCGCTCGCACACACACGCGCACACGCACACACACACACACACACACACACACACACACACACACACACACACACCACACACACACACACACACACACATACACATGTATATACACACACGCACGCACGCACGCACGCACGCACGCACGCACGCACGCACGCACGCACACACACACACACACACACACACACACACACAGAGGTCTATTTCTTTGGTGACCTGCGACAGTACGAGTTCTACTTTCACCCTTTAGCCCGGATTCAAACAAGCAAAACATGGTGTCGGAAGTTCGCAAACAGAAGGATGAAACTATGCTGCAGCATGGCTCGGATCCGTTGTTTTACTCTTTTACACATCTCTTGCTGCGGTGCTGGAACTTAGGAAAAAATGCTTGTACTGCTTTCAGTCGTCTCACCGATCTGTACCATTGTCCTGTGGTCGTCACCTGTTGTACGTGTCATGTGTCCATTAACCCCCTGCCCCCTCCCATCCCCACCCTCCCCCGACCACAACCACCCCACTTTCAGCTCTTCTTCGTTAGACCCTCCCACTCCTCCTGTCTACCCACTCTCCTCCTTCCCAGAATCTTTGTTTTCTGGTGTCTCTGTCTCAGTGCCTATCGCGTGACAGTCTTGTTTTCTTTGCATCAGGTGTTCCTCCTTGTCTTGTTGTGTGCGTTGCTTGTGTTTGTCTTCTCCCGCTGACGTGACGAGCTATAAGTCCTACGTACGTGTGTGAGGGAAAGCCTTTCTGGTCATGTTGCCCCCTGGGTCGTCGGCGGGGTGGATTTGGATCCCATCAGTTTCGGTCAGGGGTCGCAGACTTGGATGCTACTTTGTGTTTTGTTACCGTGTCGCCCGGGCTGGATGAACATCTTGCTGTTTGTTATTGTTTTGTTTTTGTTTTTGCTTTGGGGGTTCTCCTCATGATCCGGAAGTCTTTTTCGTGTTGTCGTCGTTGTTGTTTTTTAAAACTATTTATAACGACGAACAGAAAGTTTTTGATGGTGTGACCAGTGAGCGATGTTTCAATGAGCGACCAATCATGGATAGAGGACGTTCTGTGAGGTAAGATTACGTTGTTGTATATATGAAAGACATAAAGCTGATCGTCCTTGTTGTGTGTGTGTGTGTGTGTGTGTGTGTGTGTGTGTGTGTGTGTGTGTGTGTGTGTGTGTGTGTGTCTCTCTCTCTCTCTCTCTCTCTCTCTCTCTCTCTCTCTCTCTCTCTCTCTCTCTCTCTCGACTCTCTGTCTCTTTCTCTGTCTCTCTGTCTCTCTGTCTCCCGCTGGTGCAATAGTCCCACAGGTAAACAACTGCACGAGTCAAACAAATGAACCAAAAATACAGCCCAGGCATACTTTACCTGAAGGAAACAAAACAACAACAAAGAAAGAAATGCGCCTTTGAGTCGAGGTGGGAGTTGGTGGGTGGGTGGGGGCGGTAATCGTCGTTGTGTCATTCAGTCACCGTTAAGATTCAGTAAGTGGATTTGAGCCACTTTCTAACCTTGTAAGTGAATTTGAGCCACTTTCTAACATTGTAAGTGGATTTGAGCCACTTTCTAACATTGTATGTGGCACTTTATAACATTGTAAGCGGATTTGAGCCACTTTCGTAAGTGGATTTGAGCCACTTTCTAACATTGTATGTGGCACTTTATAACATTGTAAGCGGATTTGAGCCACTTTCTAAACTTGTATGTGGATTTGAGCCACTTTCTAACATTGTAAGTGGATTTGAGCCACTTTCTAACCTTGTAAATGGATTTGCGACACTTTCTAACCTTGTAACTGGATTTGAGCCACTTTCTAACATTGAAGTG
>JABMCL010000949.1:612500-617500 GCA_018857735.1 Alviniconcha marisindica
ATGGGGCAATGTTACCGTGCTACAGTGGGGAAAAGTAGTGATTTTAATCTGGGGAAATGGGGCAAAGTTACCGTGCTACAGTGGGGAAAAGTAGTGATGTTAATCTGGGGAAATGGGGCAATGTTACCCTGCTACAGTGGGGAAAAGTAGTGATGTTAATCTGGGGAAATGGGGCAATGTTACTGTGCTACAGTGGGGAAAAGTAGTGATGTTAATCTGGGGAAATGGGGCAATGTTACTGTGCTACAGTGGGGAAAAGTAGTGATGTTAATCTGGGGAAATGGGGAAATGTTACTGTGCTACAGTGGGGAAAAGTAGTGATGTTAATCTGGGGAAATGGGGCAATGTTACTGTGCTACATTGGGGGAAAGTAGTCCTAATCTGAGGAAATAGGGCAATGTTACTGTGCTACAGTGGGGAAAAGTAGTGATGTTAATCTGGGGAAATGGGGCAATGTTACTGTGCTACAGTGGGGAAAAGTAGTGATGTTAATCTGGGGAAATGGGGCAATGTTACTGTGCTACAGTGGGGAAAAGTAGTGATGTTAATCTGGGGAAATAGGGCAATGTTACTGTGCTACAGTGGGTAAAGGTAGTGATGTTATTTGGGGAAATAGGGCAATGTTACTGTGCTACAGTGGGGAAAAGTAGTGATGTTATTTGGGGAAATAGGGCAATGTTACTGTGCTACAGTGGGGAAAGGTAGTGATGTTATTTGGGGAAATAGGGCAATGTTACTGTGGCTAGTCCGGGTCATGCTAGTGGAAGAAAGTGGCAGCACTAATCTGGCGCTAGTGAAGACACTTGCTGTTTTAATCTGAGACTAGACGGAGAAGAAGAACCAGAAGGAGCGGGAGGGGAAGCCGTTGTTTTAATCTAGGATAAGTGACCGTGGAAGAAAGTGGAGTACTCAGAACGCGCCGAGACAGCAGCAGTTTCACGTGGCACCAGCCATGTAACAACCAAACAGCGCTGTAAGTACACCACTTCGGTGGATATTCACAAACGCGCTATGATAAGCTAGTCACTCATGTAGAATCACATGCGTGCGCAGTGAGTCCGCTTGAGAGCGGAGAATAGCGCTATATAAAAGCAATCAACAATAACAACAACAAGAAGAAAGTAAGCAGCTGTCCTCATCCCGGACAGTGGGAAAGTGTCGCTGTCCTAATCGCGTGTCAAGTTCATAACCCGCTGGCATCGGTGGCCTGGTCTTGTCTTTCTGGCTTGACATCGGTTTCGTTTGCGTTGTACGGATGAATATCGGTGGCGTATATTTCACGTGGTTGAATAACGTACAGGACAGGGGGACTAAGCCTTGCCGTCAAAATCTGCCCGGTAACGAGACTTCTCGGCATATAATCTTACTCTTCACACACTGACACACTGGTAAGCACAAGGGCCTGGGCTCGATTCCGCTTCGGCTCTCCTTTCTCTTCAAAAAGGTTGTGGTTTGTGGACACTGTCTCGTGACTTTTTTTCCTCACGGTTAATGAAACGTTAAAATGGCTCTCATCGCTGCCCATGTTCACGCAGAAGTCATTCTGGTGCTCACAATGCAGCAACAGGTATATAATCTCCCTCTTCCCCCACCTCCATACCCCCTCCCCCTCCCCCCTCCCCTTCTCCCCGTCCCTAATAAGCCTTATGGTCTGTGTAGACGTTAAGCACCATGTTTACTTCACTGACACGCTTCAGAGCTCACAAAGTTGTGTGAAAGTCGAGGTGGACGTCCTGGGCTCCCCGTCTCTAACTGTCCTTATGGGCTCTGTGGACGTAAAGCAACATTGAACTGACACAGTTGGAGCCGGTTAGGCCTAGCGGTAAGGCTGGTAAGAAGCAGAGGGACCTCGGTTCGACTCCGCTTCGGCTCTCCTTTCTCTTGAAAAGTTGTGGTCTGTGAACGCTGTCTTGTGACTTTGTCCATCACAATTAATGAAACATTACACTGGCTTTCGTAGCTGCCCATCTTAATGCAGGACTCAATGGTGGTGATAGCGCAGCGTTAGGTGTAATAGTGTCTCTCTTTCCTCCACCTCGTGGGATTTCGATCTCCGCCAGTACCTCTCCGGAGACAGTTACTCTTCGTTAAACAAGTTTAACCAACCAACCAACCAACTGACACGTCCAGCACGCGTTTGCTGGCCCTCTCTCTGGGTCAGGACTGAACAGCTTTAGCATTTCGGTGTAGAGTTTGTATAGCAGTATGGACAGTAAGATGCAGCCGGCCGATTCCATCTTTCCGTCTTCTTCTTTGATGATACTTTACCTCCACAGAAACCATAAGGATCAGTAGGCACGGGTCTGTCTTTCGGTACGTAACTCCTCGTTATCATACACAATTTGTACAGCAAGGGGTTGGGTGGGTTGTTCCTTTTCCTGTGGGGTAAGCGGCGTGTGACTGCGTAACTTTAAACGGCGATACCTCTAGACGGGTATTGTGTATGTTTACTGCATGGCTTGAGACATTCTTACAAGCCCCACTCCCTCCGTCCAACCCCCAACCCCCCAGCCTACCTCTACCCCTCTGCCACCACTCCTCCCACCCACCCCCTCAAACTGTGGTTGTCCCCTGTCTGCGGTATTGTCAAAACCCAGTGGACGATGACAATGCAGAGTTAAACTTCGCACGAACACTGGGTGGGTAAACAGCCTCTCCTTTTTTTGTCTGCATTTTCTTGCTGGGCCGCTCGGGACGCCCGGCCCTTCCTACACACAGGGAGAGCAAGCAAACAAAAGAAAGGCAACATTAAAAAAAATATCTGATGAAATTAATGTTCTCCATCCGGAACATGGTAATTGAAATGGCACTATTGAATTTATGACATCGCGCTGCGTCTCAAAGAATGAAGTGCGCGCTCGTGTCTCTACACCTTGCCAGTCTGACAGTGGGCTCTTTCAACCGTGACTAATGACAGGATCTTCGCGAATGGAAAGAAGAAAAATAAAAACTGCTGGGGTCACCAGGGTGGAAAGTTGTCCTCCCACACACACCCTCATGTGTGTTTTTTATTTTATTTTTTTAATATTAGGCTTTTTGTTGTAAAGCAAGCTTTCTGTTTCAACAGCGGCATGCTTGCGGTAAGCAGTAGAAAGTGCGAAAGTGAGTGCAATGGTTTTAGTGTACGGATGTCTTGAATCGACAGGGTTGATAATTATACATCGCCTGGTCTGACAAGGGCTTTTTGTGTATGATGGTTGTGGTGATGGGAGGTTAGTATTTACCTCGTCAGTCAGTTTGGCTCTGTGTTGAAGGCACTGAGATGCATGGTAAGCAGGCGGACATGGGTTCGGGGGGGGGGGGGGGTAGCTTGTAGCATTAGGGTTGACATAGGAGTCCCTGGCTTCTTGCATCCCCTCCCGGCCCCCCCCCCCCCCCCCTCCCCCCCATCCCATCCTCCTCCTCATTCCCCGCGCCCGATTTAGAAACCAGTAAACGAAACTTTTTATCGGCACACAAGGGAGTTAATTAGCGCTCGAAATACGTAACACAAGGACAACAACAAAGACCTGAGTCGCCTGCGGTAACTCTCACCTAGCATGCGTGTAAATACAAGGTCATGAAATCCACCAGAGGTACATCCTCAAATCTGAGATTTATGGAAGTTTTTATCTTCAAATCATGAGTGGACTGAACCTCTTTGAAAGCAGCGCCTTCGCCCAGTGTGTTGGCCGCGAGCAGCTGCAACAAAGGGAGAGTCCTGAGGCCATGGACGTAGATATAGGTCCATGCCTGAGGCAGCTGCCCTGGTCCAGGGGGGGATGTCACACATCACAAGCACATGCACGACAATACGCATGACGCTTACAAGACCGTTGCCAGCTCCTTCGTGCACACACACACACATGCACACACACACCACCACACACACACACTACACATACACACACACGCACCACACACACCACGCACGCACACACACACACACACACACACACACACACACATATACACATACACACACCCACGCACGCACGCACGCACGCACGCACACAAACACACACACACACACACACACACACACACACACACACACACACACACACACACACACACACACATACACACAGAGGTAGGCAGACATCAAGCAACCTGGCCTGCAATCTGCTCATGCTGTAAGAACAAGTGATGGACCCAGAGTTCCACAAGTCGATCCAGAACGTTAACCGCTGGTTCTCCGCAATGGTCAGCCAGCCTGACTTCAAGGCCGTCACCGTGGAGATCACACTTGCCACCAAAATGATCCAGTCTGATGCCAAGAAGGACGCCGAGTTGCATGGCGGACAAAGTGACCTGAAAAACGAAGGAGATTCCTTGTCAGACCAGGCGATGTCTGATTATCAACCCTGCCGATTTAAGACATCCGTACTCTAAACAGAGGAGTCCTAGCATCAGAAACCCAAAGAGGAAGAAGCCAAACCCAAGGCACCGGAGCCTGACAACGGTGACGAGCCCCACCCAAACCCAAAGAGTCCAAAGAGCCCATCCTCGTCGCCAAAATGGTGTGTGTGCATGTAGGTAACCATTCGAAACAATCGGGCATCAAAGTCAACAGACACCGGTACATGGGTTCTCGAAGAAGACGGTCACGAAGAAGGTCGTTTAATCATGAGAAAGGTCGTTTTATCTATGAATGACTTTTTACCAGGGTGTTTATTTGCTGTTGTTGTAATTAAATGTTTTATGATTGGAGTGAATGTGTGATGAGCGTGCTTGGCGCCACAAAAACGTTCCTCGTGCGATCAGTGTATTGACACTTGGCAATAAAGTTAAAGTTAATAGCCCTTATTGCCTACTATCGGGGATCCACGGTAGCTCAGAGGTACCACACGTTAGTTCACAATACAACACGCGTGATTCGCCTCTTCTTCACTCTTTTGACTGGCTCCATAATTATTACCCAAAGAGTTCATTGTAACCTTTCTGTCCCTCGCGTTTCTGGGTTGTCAATGATGCGCGCAGGTACCCAACTGTTCAGTGTCCACCATCCTCGTCACACT
>JABMCL010000949.1:627500-632500 GCA_018857735.1 Alviniconcha marisindica
GGAAGGGAGAGAAAGAGAAAGGTGAATATAGAGAGGTGAATGTCCGACTAATTTCCCATGTGTTGTGTCTTTGGTTTCAGCTACTGTCTCGATGGTATCATATGGTGCCATGGTGTGTGTGTCAGATACATCATCAACACTGACGAAGTTCCAATTTCCCGTACACCCACTTCACCCGGCCCGGCCCTTTAGAACAGGCAGCTGGTTGGTGTCAGTTAACGCCGAGTTGTCCCAAAGCGGTAACAGAGGGGTGGGGTGGTGTTGCCGGAATCCCAGAAGATGTGGGAGGAACAGCCGTCCACCGTCACCACTAGAGTGACCTCTAGGATGATCTGACTGGCAGAAGTGTGCTGTAATGCACTTAGAACAGCCCCTCCGGGCATGCTTTTGCGATATGGAGATACCTTAACCCTTTCACCGCCACTTATGATACCACTTGAAAACGACCAATAACAGTGCAAACTTTGAATTCCTTACGCCTTTTTGTTTTCTTATTCGCATTAGCATATCAAAGGATTTTCATCGAAATGCACAATAGTGAAAGTAGATTTGTTGTAGGACTGGAAAACATACTGTTTGCAGGCGTGGCCGTGCAGTTTCAGCCCGGAAATGTTTGAGACTGGGGCGGCGAAGGGGTTAATTATTATTATGA
The DNA here is from genome assembly GCA_018857735.1 of Alviniconcha marisindica. Lineage (NCBI taxonomy): Eukaryota > Metazoa > Mollusca > Gastropoda > Provannidae > Alviniconcha > Alviniconcha marisindica. The sequence continues at coordinate 628,153 of JABMCL010000949.1, forward strand.
TTGAATATCATCAGTTCTAGTTGACCGTCATTATTTGCTGGGAACAAAGTCACAATGAAGACGATTCTGTAAACGGGACCACAGGAGCCGATCCTAGCAACAGTAAAGAAGAGGAAACTGATGCGAGAATGTAACTTTGGTGGATGGAGTTTATGTAATGTACCTTTTATTTATTAGAATGGCGGGTGAGAGTTAACGTAGGCGACTCGGGTCTTTGCTGTTGTGTTCTCTGACGTCGTTCCAGCGCTGGTTAACTCCCTTTGTTGAGGGTAATGGACTGCTGTGCTTTTGGCCACGTCAGTCATCTCAGCGCCATGAGACCCTGTCAAAGACCACCCTGCATACAGGCCACTCTGGCGGCAGTTAAGAAGGTGAAGGCCGTGCCAGACAGAGGAATAGGTGCACAGAAAAATCAAATCAAAGACTGGAGCGACCAAGAATTAATCCGTGCTAGCGCTGCTGTAGGAGGTTAGAACATTTTGCTTTACGTCCACGGAAGCGAGATGGCTTATTAGGGACGGGGAGGTTGTTGTTGAAAGTTTTTATATAGCGCTATTCTCCGCTCTCGAGCAGACTCACTGCGCTCGCATGTGATTCTACATGAGTGAATAGCTTTTTATAGCGCGGTTTTGAATATCCAACAAGGTGGTGTACTTACAGCGCTGGCCGGCATGGCTGGTGCCACTCCAAACTGCTGCCATCTCGGCGCGTTCTGTGTACTCCATACAACCATGCACCATGTCACTCCATGCAAAGCCACATACGTAAGGTGCATGCGTATTTAGCTGTAACCTGCCACCTGCCACGACTGCGGGCTAGGCCAAGGGACCGGTTGGAATGGCATGGAACAAACCACAACTTTAGAGAGACAGACAGACAGACAGACAGACAGACAGAGACAGAGAGAGTGTTCGAACTCGAAAACTTTGTTTTACAAGGATTGTAGTTTAGGTTCAGTCAGAAACCTGTCTAACAGACAGACAGACAGAATACTCGAACTCGAAAACTTTATTTTACAAGGATTGTAGTTTAGGTTTAGTCAAAAACCTTAGTCTAACAGAGAGAGACAGAGACACAGAGACAGACAGACAGAGAGGGATAGAGAAACACACAGAGACAGGCAGACAGAGACACTAGAGGCGGACACACACACACACACACACACACACACACACACACACACACACACGGGAAGGGGGGGGGGTGGGGGGGGGGGGGGGGGCGGCGGAAAGGGGAGCCGAACCTCATGGTTGGTTCCCCTGCTCAACGTTGATCACCACTACTTAACCAAAAGTGTTTCTATAATTATTGCAAAACCTTGCTCGGAGGGACTATTTTAAGCAGCGCTATAGCACACTTCTGCCAGTACTATAATCATTCTAGTGGTGACGGTGTGGTGATGGTTGTTTCTCCCCAACATTCTGGGACTCCAACACCATCCCACCCCTATGGTACCTCTTCGGGTACAAATCGACGTTAACTGACACCAACCAACCGCCTGTTTTAAATAGCTGGATGAGGTGGGTGTACGGGGACTGAAAACATACTCCTTGTTGGCGATGTCTCGGGCACCATGGGCCAAAGGAGAAGAAGAAAGGAAAATAGAAAAACAATGATAATTTTAGCAACTTGCCAACAATGCTTCGAGACCAAAAGACAATGCTTAATAGATAGAAGAAAATAGAAAGGAAGAAAAGAAGACGAGGTTCTGTCTTATGCTTATACACATATGTGCCACCAATATTGTGTGTGTGTGTGTGTGTGTGTGTGTGTGTGTGTGTGTGTGTGTGTGTGTGTGTGTGTGTGTGTGTGTGTGTGTGTGTGTGTGTGTGTGTGTGTGTGTGTGTGTGCCTTTGGTTGAATTTTTGTTTATTTATTTTTTGTTTGTTTTTGTTTTTGGTATTTACCCGCATGCCAGGTGAGAGATACCGTAGGCGATTCAGGTCTCTGTTGTTACGTCCCTTGTTATACACGACGTCTGTCTGACACTGTTACTTGCCTGTGTTGATTCTTTGAGACGAGTTAGATGTCCTCAAGTGAACATAATTATTGTTGTGGAAGTGTCCAGTTTCACGTCTAGTACAGTATCTCCTCTCTTTGACTGGGCGTAAAACACCAAGTTACTTACTTCTTCTCTCTTTGACTGGGCGTAAAACACCAGGTTACTTGCTTCTTCTCTCTTTGACTGGGCGTAAAACACCTGGTTACTTACTTCTTCTCGCTTGCACCTTGTCTCCCGTCCCCACGCTGTGATACTGCCGCTGACACAGAAATTAGGGTCTCCTCCTCTGAGAACCCAGAGCTATCAGAGGCCGCTTCTCTTGAGTCTGGTGTAGGTCAGAGTATAGCCTTGCCTGCTTTGCATGCCGTCAGAAATTCCGGCTTTCTATTTTTTGCCTTTACCGATTCACTTCTTTCTTCTTCTTCTTCTTCTTCTTCTTCTTCTTCTTCTTCTTCTTCTTCTTCTTCTTCTTCTTCTTCTTCTTTTTTTTTTTTTTTTTTCTTTCTCTCTTTTCCTTTTTTTCTTTTCTTTTCTCTTTTCCTTTTTTTTTTTTTTTTTTTTACTTTCTTCACCTTCCAGCCATCTTCCAACACTAAGTGACGTATGTCATAAGCAGTAAATCAGACCTTTTTTTTACTTGCGATTTTCCAAATTCGTTTCGCCCTGCTATAAACTTCCTGTCTACTTTAGCGTTCAATATCCATTGGCTAGCTGTCTCTCGTATCTCTTAAAGACCAATTCTTGCATCAAACTTCAAATGACACGCGCAGTCTCAAATCACGAAAGCATTAAGCGAATGAAATTCTATCGTTGCAAAGAGCTAGGCTACCTCTCTTAACAGCGCATGCGCTCTTTTCTTCTATCGCGGCGTAGTTTTGAAAGACAAACTCCGATTCAAGACACCCCAACCACCACTACAGGCCTTGATAATGGCTCAGGTTTGGTGTAAATTGTCTCCGTATCTCCTGGTTTCTTGTCAGTCTCTTTTTCCGGATCAGGTCTGAACATGGGTTACCCGTGTTGGGCGATAAGGCGCAGAAACCTGAGCCCACAGTCCCTTCATCCTGGGCATGATAGCACCGACACAATTTGTTGCCGGGCCTGATTCTGTTCCTGATGTCATGCCACATTATGCAACGCAGTCCTGATAGTTTTTGGTTTATTTTCGGCCGTCTGGGGTTGCTGGTCGTGCGTGGTGTGCAACTTTCAACTACCGCATGTGAACGACGTTTAACCAGAATAATTGTCGTACTGTTTTGGCCTCGCGATTACTATGGCATGAAAGCCAAACCGATACGAAGACGCAAGTTGGCCAGAAATTGAAGAAAATGTGTAAACTGCTTCATCTGCATGCTTCGTTTGGTTGTTCTGCCAGTATTACATAAAAGAAGTATTTCAGTCTTTTTTGCTTCGAATTTGGGCTTGGTTTTGGTTGCTCTATCAATATTTACACAAAAGAAGTTTGTTTGTTTTCTCCTTCTTCTTCTTCTTTTTCTTCTTCTGCTTCTTCTTCTTTTCTTCTACTTTTTTTCTTTCTTTTTTCTTCTTTTCTTTTTTCTTCTGGCGCGGTGTTCGAATCTGAACTTCTTCTTTGTTGTTGTTGATGGTGGTGGTGATGGTGGTGATGGTGGTGGTGCTGCTGCTGCTGCAGGCTGCTGCTGCTGTTTGTTTGTTTGTTTGTTTGTTTTTCTTGTTGCTCTGTCTATATTTACACAAAAGAAGTATTCTTTTTTGTTTTGAATTTGAGCTTGGGCTGTTTTTGGTTGCTCTATCAATACTTACGCAAAAGAAGTATTTCTTGTTTGCGTCGATCTTGATCTTGGTGTTGGTTGCTCTGTCAATATTCACACAAGAGAAGTATTCGTTTTTGCTTCGAATTTGGGCTTAAAGTGTTTTTGTTTTTGTTTTTTTGTTTTGTTTTGTTTTGTTTCCTTCGTCTCGCCCTGATGTAACTGTAATGGCTGACTGGGCGTAAAACAGCAAGTTACTTCCTTTGGGGAATGGGGGGGTGGGGGGAGTTGCTCTGTTAATATTTACACAAAAGAAGTTCGTTTGTTTTTTGTTCGAATTTGAGCTCCTCATGGTTGGTGCGCTCTTTAACAACGAAGAACAGAAGTGGTTGGCTCGTGACGTATTTGATACTTTTGCTGCGCATGCCGACCTTGATTATGACGTCACTGATCCAGGCTGCTGGCGGTTTTCACGGTCGTGTTTCAAACGCCGATTTTTAACAGTCGAGCTGTCGTAACCGTCTGTGGTCAGTTTTAGTATCTGAGTCAGTAACTTGATTTAATTATACGAACACCCGTTGAGCGCCTCATCTAGAGATAAGCCCCAAGCGCTGCA
>JABMCL010000949.1:637500-652500 GCA_018857735.1 Alviniconcha marisindica
TACAACATTCTGAGATACTGCTCACCACGATCAACCTATACGGCGACCAGCTCAGTACAAGGAGACTGGGGGAAGGGGGTTAGGAAGGAGAGAGAGAGGTGGGGGGGAGGGGGGGTAGAGAGAGAGAGACAGAGAGACAGACAGACAGAAACAGAGAGGAGAGAGACAGAGACAGACAAAAATAGAGAGGAGAGAGACAGAGACACAGAGAGACAGAGAGATTAGTTAGTTGATACTTTGAGCCCAGTCAACCACATAGGGTTATATCAGGACTGAGAGAGAGAGAGAGGAGAGAGAGAGAGACAGACAGACAGACAGACAGACAGACAGACAGACAGACAGACAGACAGACAGACAGACAGACAGACAGGGACAGAGACAGACACAGAGACAGAGACAGACAGAGATTAGTTAGTTGATGCTTTGAGCCCAGTCAACCACGTGGGGTTATAGCAGGGCTGAGAGAGAGAGAGAGAGAGAGAGAGAGAGAGAGAGAGAGTTCACGAACATCGTGACCACCAAATCTGCGCCCGCACACAATGTCTAAATCACATCTAGGCCGAATTGTCAAGCGACAGCGCTTTTTGTTGTCCCCTTGCACTCAATCATCAAACATAACGCGCTCCTGGCTTCCAACAACGGTCGCCCGTCTTTGTGGTTCCGCTTCAATTGACCTCCCAATTCAGTTCCGCGCTCTCGTCGACAATACGACCCCCTGACCCCTCTCGTGCGTTTCGCGTCCTCAGATGACCGCTACGCTCTCTCGCCTGTCCACTAGTTCTTACACACTGACCACCGCCTTTTGCTGGATCCTGAAGGATTGTCCTTTTTCTTCTTTGTTGTCGTGACGGATTGTCGCCGAGGAGAAAGACAAGCAAGGCAGAGACCACAAGCCGCACAGCAGCAAAAGTGGGAAGGGAGGGTAGAGAGATGGAAAGAGGGAGGGAGGGAGAGAAAGAGAGAGGAGAGAAAAGTCGGCTGAAGAAGTCGCATTCCTTCCATAATAGGCTGAGAGCTGCGGCGGTCTCAGTGTCAACACAGGCGTGTGTGTGCTCGGCTTTAGACAAAGTCGTGGTGGACAGATAAGAGGCTCATCTTCACCCGCTAAATTCCTTTTGTGTGCGCCGACACGGCCACTGTTGGAGGCAGATAGGCCGTCTGAGCCGTTGTTGATGGACGACACCAATGATACACTCTGGAGACTCCCCCCGCCCCCCCCCACCCCCCCCTCTCTCTCTCTCTCTCCAGTCTCTTTTTCCCCCCCTCTCTCTACCCCCCTTTTCTCCTCTCTCTCTCCCCCTTCCCCGTTTGGCCCGCTCCTCAAGTCCCCCCCGCCCCGGCCCCCTTGTGTGTGCAGGCAAAAAGTCAATCAGGTTGGCTCTGTGATGGGGAGATTTGTTCCTGGGTGTTCGTTGCGATCCTCCTGCCTGTACTGCTGTTACGACTGGGTCACGGCTGGATGTTTCAGAAAAAGAGTCTTTCCATAGTTCGAGTTCAGTGTTCCTAAAGAACGCTGTTCGTCAAAATTTAAAATTAAATCCTGTTAAAAAATGCGCCTGTGACCAGTTGGTTTCTCCTCTCTCTCTCTCTCTCTCTCTCTCTCTCCTCTCTCTCTCTCTCTCTCTCTCTCTCTCTCTCTCCCCTTTTTCTTCTTTTCCTTTTTTTGCTCTGTTTTGTCTCGTTTTTTTCCCCTTTTTGGGGTTTTCGGGGAAAAAAAGAACAAAGTGTCAAAAACAACAAAAAGTGTCAAATGTCAGAAAGTTAAATGTTACTTTATATCCACAGAGATGATAAGGACTATTAATTAGGTGGTTGGAACCCAGGACGGTCACCTCGGTTTTCACACGGCTCCTGAACTCTGTGAGACTTCAAGTTCATTGTTACTTTACGTCCAGACACTATAAGGGCTATTAGGGACGGGGGCGGTGGGGTGGGGTTGGGGTGGGGGGGGGGGGGGGGGGGGGCAGGACGGCCATCTCGGTTTCACACAGCTCCTGAGCTCTGTGGGATTTTAAACTCAATGTTGCTTCACGTTCACATAGACCATAACTTATTAAGGACAGCTCGATTTTCACTCAGCTCCTGAGCTCTGGGAGACTTTAAATTCGGTGTTGCTTTGCGTCCACAGAGACCGTCAGGACTTTTAGCGATGGGGAGAGGAGCCCAGGATAGCCACCTCGATTTTCACGCAGCTCCTGAGCTCACTGACACTTTAATTAGTTCAGGTTCAGTGTTGCTTTACATCAACGGAGACCATCAGGACTATTAGGGACGGGGTCCCAGGACGGCTACCTCGACTTTCACACAGCTTCTGAACTCTTGTCTTTTGTTAGTGATAGCTGACTAGGTCTAATGGTCGGTGGCAAGCTCGGTTCCGGTTCCGGGCTGTTTAGGTACCAACAGGTGGTCAGGCGAAATGCGTCAACATTCAAACAAGGTTTCACTGACTTCCCACCGCGGACGTAGAAATTAAAGTACCTTTCTGTTGAGGAACAAGGGCTAGCAAGGTTTTCTTGTGTGTGTGTTTGTGTGTGTGTGTTTGTGTGTGTGTGTGTGTGTGTGTGTTTGTGTTGTGTGTGTGTGTGTGTGTGTGTGTGTGTGTGTGTGTGTGTGTTGTGTGTTTGTGTGTATGTGTGGTGTGTGTGTGTGTGTTGTGTGTGTATGTGTGTGTGTGTGTGTGTGTGTGTGTGTGTGTGTGTGTGTGTGTGTTTGTATGTGTGTGTGTGTGTGTGTGCGTGTGCGCGCTGCGCGCGCGTGCGTGCGTGCGTTTAGGCCCTCTGTGTGTGCGTGTGTGTTCGTGCGTGTATGTAAGTGTGTTCGTGCTTAATATACTTGACTACAAGTCCGTAGAAACAATCAATGGCCTCCTCTCTCTCTCTCTCTCTCTCTCTCTCTCTCTCTCTCTCTCTCTCTCTCTCTCTCTCTCTCTCTCTCTCTCTCTCTCTCTCTCTCTCTCTCTCTCTCTTCCAATGCATCTGTAACTTTCGAAGTCCTTGCTAAAGCTTGACGTATGGTCGATCGAGGTCGTACAAATGAGCTGCTCTATATGGAATTAGACGCCATTGCATTGGCTTATTTTGTAAAGTAAATTTGGGAGAGTTTGTTAACTGCCTTGTTTCAGGTTTACGTTTGTTTTGTTTTGCGCTCTCTGTCTGTCTATTTCTCTGTCTCTTTCTCTCTCTGTCTCTGTCTGTCTGTCTGTCTCTCTCTCTCTCTCTCTCTCTGTCTCTGTCTTCTGTCTGTCTGTCTCTGTCTCTCTGTTCTGTCTCTGTCTCTGTCTCTGTCTCTCTCTGTCTCTGTCTCTGTCTCTCTCTCTCTCTCTCTCTGTTTGTGTCTGTGTCTGCTTGCCCCCCTCTCTTTCTGTCACTGTCTCTGTCCCTGTCTTTGTCTCTGTCTCTGTCGTGTCTCTTTTTTTCTTTATGTCTGTCTCTGTCTCTCCATCTTTGTTCCTGTCCCAGTCTCTGTCTCTGTGTGTCTCACTCCATGTCTCTCTGTCTCTGTCTGTCTGTGTTTTTGTCTCTGTCTCTGTTTCCCTCTCTCTAATTCGTGTTTTGTTTTGTCACAGTTATCATTTGTGTTCTTATTTTTTCTGCACTGATTGTTGCTGTGTTTTTTCATCCAGGGACAAATTTGTACTTAAATCTTTATCCTTGTGTCATAAAGTATCATCATTATTATCTCTCAACCCCCTCCCTCCCCCCACCACCTCCGCCTCCTTCCCCACTCGCGTTATTACATTATTACGCACTGTCATAACCCAAGAACCCCCAAAAACAAAACCAGAAGCGCGACCCTGGTGTGAGGAATCGATGCTGTAACCAATAAACCCTTACACTTCATTCTTCCCATAATAACCACGGCTGTATGGGCTCAAGGTATCAAACACGCGCACTTCTTTCAACACACTCGTGGCGAGCTGTCGAAGATTTTGTATTCTCTCGCATTACGCCAATCCTTTGTCGCGTATCGAACCCCCTCGCCGAAGTATCGAACGCTGGCACAGGCGGAGGTGGGGGTAGGGGTCGGGGGCGAGTTGGGGTGGAGGGGGGGAGGGGTGGAGGGAGTGGAGGATGAGTGGAGAAAGGGGGGGGGGTGGTATTGGGGGAGAGTATCTTGTGGCACGTGTCCTGAAGGGGAAAGAACAATAAGTTTGGAAGTTGTGGGCTGAGAAGCATAGCGACGCTGTAATGATCACTTTACAGCCACAGCTTGCGTGGGGTGTGGGGGCTTCCTTCGTGCGGTTGCCGCCACGGCCTCGGGGGCCGACACAGAGTGGAGATCGATGCTTTTGTTCTTATGACCATTGTTTGTGAAACTGTTCGCACTCTCAAGGAGAGTCGGGGACAGCCAGGGACCTGGCCGGTGCTTCAGCAAGACCATTGTTCCTCCAGCCCACCACAGGGAGATGGAGCTTCGGGAATAGCTGGCTCGCTGGACATTGAGACCATTGTTCTCCAGCCTCGGCGATCATTGTTCTTGTTTACTGTCGAGGCATAGAGGCGCGTGAGTGTTATAGAGATCATAATCGTCTGCCAATTATTGTGTGCAGGAAGAATGCGTGGAAAGCTCTGTATATAGCGCATTGTTTGAATACGGACGTGGGACTGTTCTCAAGGGCGTTGTTTTCGGCGGTTATGGAAACTGGAATCATTGCCAGTGATGACGACAGCAAGTCCATTTTGACTGTCGTTTTCGCGTATTATTCTTCGGTAAGGCTGGGAAACTAACTAACGTTGAACCGGATTGATGATCAGATCTTTGTTGTGACGTCTCTCGCGCGCTTATTATCGCCCTTCGCTTGTTGGTTCTGCACAAGCCCTCTAGGACTCATTCTGTATTTCTTTCTTTCTTCGTCTCCTCCTCCTCCTCTTCCTCCTCCTCCTTCTTCTATTCTCCTCCTCCTTCTTCTTCTCCTCCTCCTTCTCCTCCTCCTCTTCTCCTCCTCCTCCTCCTCCTCCTCCTCCTCCTCTTCTCTCTTCTTCCCTTCTTCTTCTTCTTCTTCTTCTTCTTTAATAATGGATTCACGTTTCGGAGTAACATTTGACTGGAGGGTCTCTTGCCTACTTGGCTATCTGCTAGTGTCTCTGTGCGTCAGTCAGTTTCCCTATCTTTCTGCATCTGTGTAATTGTGCTTGTCGGTGTGTCTGTCTGCGAGTTTAGCTATGTGAGGATACCCCGGCCTGCTGGTCAATCTGTGTCCCTTGTTGTTCTTCTCTGTGTGTCTGTCTGAAGGATTCTCTCTGTCTGTCTGTTTGACGGCCATGTCCGTGTCTGTGTGGTGACCTCTGTGTGATCATGCGTGTCTGTGTGCTGTGTGATGACCCTTGTCTCTGTGATGACCTTTGTGTGCTCACCCCTATCTGTGTGATGACCTATGTGTGGTGACCTTTGTGTGACCACCCTTATCTGCGTGATGACCTATGTGTGATGACCCTTGTCTGTGTGATCACCTCTGTGTGATCACCCGTATCTGTGTGATGATCTATGTCTGTGTGATGACCTCTCTCTGTGATGACCCATGTCAGTGTGATGACCTCTGTGTGATGACCTCTGTCTGTGTGATGATCCTTGTGTGTGTGATGACCTCTGGCTGTGTGATGACCCATGACTGTATGATGACCTCTGGCTGTGTGATGACCCTTGTGTGTGTGATGACCTCTGTCTGTGTGATCCCTCTGCCCGTGCATCTGTGTCAAGCACCCTGTCTGTGTGATGCCCCTTCTGTGTGGACCCGTGTGTAAGTATGTATGATGACCCCTGTGTGATAACCCCTGTGTTATGGTCCTTGTGTTATGATCCCTGAGTGTCTGGATGGTAACCCCTTTGTGTGTGTCCGTGTGGTGACAACTGCCATGTGTGTCTATATGGTGACCCCTGTCTGTGTCTGTGTGATGGCTCTCACCTGTGTGTGTGTGTGTGTGTGTGTTGTGTGTGTGTGTGTGTGTGTGTGTGTGTGTGTGTGTGTGTGATGACCTCTGTGTATCTGTGTGGTGACCCCTGTAGGTGTATCTGTGTGATGATCCCTTTCTGTGTATCTTTGTGATGACCCCTATGTTTCTGTGTGATGATCCCTGTCTGTGTGATGACCCGTGTCTGTGATGACCCTTGTCTGTATGTGTAATGACCCCAGTCTGTGTCTGTCTGATAAACCGTGTCTATGTAACTATGCCATGATCCTTGTGTTTGTGTGTCTGTCTGTGTCTGTCTGCCTGTCTGTCTGATAAGCCGTGTCTGTAAGTGTGTGATGACCCCTGTCCGTGTGTATCTTTCTGGTAACCCGTGTTTGTGTGCCTGTCTGGTGTTTGACACCCCCATCCCCCAACACCGCCAGCACACACACACACACACACACACACACACACACACACACACACACACACACACACACACACACACACATACACACACACACACACACACACACACACACGTACGCACGCACGCACGCATACACACACAAATGCAGAGGACATTACGCCCAAAGTCACAGTGGCAATTACGCCAGAAACATACTGTACTGTAACGACTAGGAAATAACAACAACAACAACCCATGCAATGGAATCTCGCAAGAAAAGAAGAAAACAACTGTACAGTGGCCATTAAGCCAAAAAACCTACGCAGTTGACATTCCTCCCCCCCCCCTCCCCAAATGTACAGTGACAATAACGCCCCAAACAACGTTGTTTGGATTATCCTGCCCCCCACCTCCCCCCCGCCCCCATGTACAGCGGCCATGAGGCCTGAAAACTAAACAGTGGACAAACAAAATCTAAAACAAGGATGGCTGCTTGCGTTCTGAAACAAAATCCAAACACACGGAAGGTTTAAAAACAACAACGTCTGATTGATAGGACACTACACAACATGCACATTTTCGGGGTAATCCTAGCTCTTTGTCAAGCGAAAGAACAACACGTAAACAACGGTTAAGCGGTGCAAAATGAAATGTAGGCTAGTTATCTGCTGGTGACTATGGTTTCGTTCGTGTCCAGTGTATGAAAGAATGTTGACATGACGAGCGTCATTCGCATGTTGTGTGGTGTCATATTAAATAAGCGTTCTTTTTAACCTTTCGTGTGTTTGGGTTATACAGTGGACGACCCCCCCCCCCCCCCCCCCCCATGCACAGTTACCATAACGCCCAAAACGGTGTTGGGAACATTATTGCCTCCTATATGTACAGTTACCATAACACCAAAAACGGTGTTGTTAATAATATTGCCTTCTATATGTACAGTTACCATAACGCCAAAAACAAAACAAAAAACAAACAAAAAACACCCCCAAAAAGCGATGCTGTAAACATCATTGCCTTCTATAAGTAGTTACCATAACGCCCCAAAACAATGCTGTGGACATTATTGTCTTATATATGTCCAGTTAGCATAACGCCCCAAAACTACCGCTGTAGACATTATTGCCTTCTATATGTACAGTTACCATAACGCCCCCAAAATATGCTGTGGACATTATCCGCCCCTCCCCCCACCCCCCACCCCCACCACCCCTAAGTGTACAGTGGCTATCACAAATTTATTGTAACAATGGCCATAGCGCCCCAAACCTGTGTAGTGAATATTACCCCCCCCCCCCCCGCCCCAGTTTATTGTGACAGTGACCATAACGCCACAAAACCATGCAATGGACATTATATCCCCCTTCACCCCCCCCCCCCCACCCCAGCCCTCCCCCCCCGCACTCCCCCCCCCCCCCCCCCCCCCCCCCCCCATGCACAGAGCCATAACGCCCTAAAACTAACGCCACCCCAGATATACAGTGGACACAGCGTCCCCCCCTCCCTCCCCCTCTGACTGAAAGTAAAGTGGCTATAACGGCCAATAGCTATGCAGTGGACATTACGCCAAAGAAAGAAGAAAAAAACGTACCAGTGGCCATTAGGCCCCGAAAGGTGTACAAGTGGCTATTAGACCCCACATTGGAGAGTCGCTCGTCTCTCCCGTTTTCCAAACCGCCGTCCCTTCAGTCCACCGCTATCTGTTGTGCATGTGAAGGAATGGGGAGAGGCTTCCTGAGCTTAAAGCGCCAGATTGTTCCAGAGGTGATCAATACGAAACAATGGTGTCTGATTGCCCCCCGCGGCCCTCTTTCACCCCCCACTCCCTCCTCTCCCAACACACACACACTCACACACCAACCCTTCTTCTCACAGTGCAAAGCTCTGCAACCCCCCCCCCCCCCCCGTCCCCTCCCCAACCCACCCCCCTTGTCCTTTACCCCCCACCGTCTCAATTGTACCCCACAGCAGCCCGCTGTGCCCTCCCCCTCTACCGATCCATTTCTTTCTCCATCTCGTTGTGTGCTATTGTTGTCCGCTCTGTGGTGGGGCCCTCCGCTTGTGGTGATGCTATCATCAATTATTCTCTTGTGCCAAGGATTTCGCTTCTTTCGCCACTAAGGATTGGATAAGCTGCGTTTCTGAAACGATCTATCAGCTCGTCTCGGCTTGTGGTCGATCTTCTTCAGGGTGTGTGTATGTGTATATATATATGTGTGTGTGTGTGTGTGTGTGTGTGTGTGTGTGTGTGGTGTGTGTGTGTGTGTGTGTGTGTGTTTAGCGTGGGGTGATCCTGTGCTTTTGTTTGTGTGAGGAGTATATTGATGGTGACGGTGACGCTGAAGTCGAAAAACAAATGTAACTGAAGATCGATGCTTGCAGAGGACTGTGTGTGTGTGTGTTGACTAACACGATCCAAATGCCTTCAAAGTCAACGTCGTTTGAAGTCCAATACATCAGGAAGCTGCGTTTGTGTGCCTCGGCCGTTTTTACGACCCATTGCCTTCAAAGTGTTTGATGACGTCATTCAGCTCTTGTTGATCAAAATCAGCCTCAAAGAGGCATCTAGTTTTGTTTCTCTCTTACTCGGCTCTACTGCTGTGGTCCATTGTGACTGGTCTCTTGGTTTTATTCATGATTGACGAGCTGAAGTAGCATGCATGCATTAATTCAGGGGTTATTAATTATAGTTACACCGATCTCCTTAAATTGAATTGCCCAACTCTACAGCGAGTGTGGCCTGCTGCCAAAGAAGCATCTTTCTTCTTCTTCTTCTTCTTCTTCTTCTTCTTCTTCTTCTTCTTCTTCTTCTTCTTCTTCTTCTCTCCAGTGATCGGTTTTCCTTCTTGTCTGTGACAAACCGCTGTACTTCTGTGTCTTGGGGAGACGGCCGTGTCAAGACTGAAACGAAACGTATCCATCCTTTTTTTTCTTCTTCTATTTTTCCCTTTCTTGTGTGTGTGTGTGTGTGTGTGTGTGTGTGTGTGTGTTGTTGTGTGTGTGTGTGTGTGTGTGTGTGTGTGTGTGTGTGTGTGCGTGCGTGTGCGTGTGTGTGTTGTTGTTGTTGTTGTTCTTGTTATTAACTCTTTTTAAGAAACAGAGAAGGGGACAGCGCGCGGTATGACCCCAAATTTAGTCTGTGTCGGAACTGTGCACGACCTGGTGCTATCCAACATTGGATCAACTCAACAGATCAGGCGCAAAAACACAACCCTTCCTCTGCTTGGACTGATTCGTGACGTATTATTGGGGTTATATCTCAAATCTCCTTCATTTTTTTTTTCATTTTTTTCCACCCCACAAAGACCGCGATTGTCCATGTAAGAGCCAATGCGTTCAGCGTGTTTTCTGGCATCTTGGCACACTTTTCTGTCCCTCCCGAGTTCTTCTTCCTCGGCTGTATAATATACAAAAGTAACTAACAGGGAATTGTAGCTATACCAGCGAGAGAGTCCGCCGTTAGTAGCCCGTACTAAAGACTTGTATGCAGTGATAGAGGGGAGGCGCTGATTGTGTTTTGAGGAAGATGAATGTCTCTGCGTCAGATACAGAATGAAGCGGATACTTCCAGTATCGAACTGTTGTCCTTCTCCTACTGGTAGGCACTGTTGGAAGTTGCCGTTGCCATTTTCTCCTCTGTCTCTGTCTCTGCCTCTGTCTCTCTCTGTCTCTGTCTCTCTCTGTCTATCTGTCTCTGTCTCTGTCTGTCTGTCTGTCTGTCTGTCTGTCTGTCTCTGTCTCTGTCTCTGTCTCTGTCTCTCTCTCTCTCTCTCTCTCTCTCTCTCTCTCTCTCTCTCTCTCTCTCTCTCTCTCTCTCTCTCTCTGTCTGTGTCTCTCTCTCTGTCCCCCCCTCTCTCTCTCTCTCTCTCTGTCGGCGGTGGGGGTTGGGGAGTGTTGGAGGGCCGGGGTTGTGGCGCTTGAGTGTATACTCCGTGGCGAGGGAACATCATCAGCGCTTTCGGGTCAGTTGGGTACGTGAAGACCGAGGTAAGAGCGAATTAAGATCGACATTTGTGCTAGAGTAGAGATTGAGTCTCTTGAAGGATCGAATGACACAAATTTTGTGGGACCTGGGGGAAGGGGGGGGGGGAGCAGTGGATCACAAAAGGGGTGGTGGTGGTAGATAGTCGTTGGTTCTTTGTACTAATGATGCATAAGTAAGGTAACATGCATTGGGTGGATATGTGTACGTTGGGCGTGTGTGTGTGTGCGTGTGGGTGTGGGTGTGTGTGTGGGTGCGTTTTCAGATGAAATGCATTACATGTAAGAGCTATGCTTTTGTTGTATAATATCGAAAGTAATGGTATGGCGATGTGTCGAAGCAAAAACAAATTAGTGGAGCAAAATGGCTCAGATCTCAACATCCATTTTACTTGAGGGGAAAGGCTAGGCTACCACCCAATTCTCTCTCTCTCTCTCTCTCTCTGTCTCTCTCTCTCTGTCTCTGTCTCTCTCTGTCTCTCTGTGTCTCAGTGTGTGTGTGTGTGTCTCTCTCTCTCTCTCTCTCTCTCTCTCTCTCTCTCTCTCTCTCTCTCTCTCTCTCTTCTCTCCTCTCTCTCTCTCTCTCTCTCTCTGTCTGCTGCTGTCTGTGTGCTGTTGTTGTCTCTCTCTCTCTCTCTCTCTCTCTCTCTCTCTCTCTCTCTCTCTCTCTCTCTCCTCTCCTTCTCTTCTCTCTCTCCATCACTCCACACCCACCACACACACACACACACACACACACACACACACACACACACACACACACACACCAACGTACTATACAGGCTTGCGCACGTTAAGTACCTCAGCTAAAATTTGAAAAGCATAGGATAAGAGCATTCATTTTACTGCTCGAACCAGCGCAACACGAAAGACCCCAATAGTACTTAACTATATATAGCAAGTACAACTAACCGAATTCATTATTGCCTTTGAAACCCAACGAGATAGGGGCTGGAAGCGCGCAAACGAAACTGACGCAAACGCAGAAAGAGAGAACGAAACTGATGCAATCGCAGAGAGAACGAAACTGATACAAACGCAGAGAGAACGAAACTGACGCAATCGCAGAGAGAACGAAACTGATACAAACGCAGAGAGAACGAAACTGATGCAATCGCAGAGAGAACGAAACTGACACAAACGCAGGGAGAACGAAACTGATGCAATCGCAGAGAGAACGAAACTGATGCAAACGCAGAGAGAACGAAACTGATGCAAACGCAGAGAGAACGAAACTGATGCAAAGGCAGAAAGAACGAAACTGATACAATCGCAGAGAGAACGAAACTGATGCAAAGCAGAAAGAAGAACGAACAACCGTGAAACAAACGTGCAAGGCGAAGAACGAAACTGATACAATCGCAGAGAGAACGAAACTGATGCAAAGGCAGAAAGAACGAAACTGATGCAAACGCAGAGAGAACGAAACTGATGCAAAGGCAGAAAGAACGAAACGATGCAAAGGCAGAAAGAGGGGGGAAAGAAGAAAAAGAAGAACAACACGGCTGATAAAAACGGTGTCGGGAGGCGTGGGAGAGGCTGAGCATCACTGACACCTCTGCTCCTGGGAGGATGGCTAAATGTGCAGTGCGGCAACATTGATTGGATACTGGCTGTTTACTCAACACTTCAACCTTTGTTTTTCTCCCCCTTTGTGGCGTGTCATTCTCTTTTCTTTCCTTTTTTTTTCCTTTTTTTTTTCTTTTTCTTCTTTTTTTTGTTTTTGGTATCGGTTTCTTTCTGATGCCTCGTTCTTTGGGGGTAGTTGTGCGGTTTATTTGTTGTTGTCGGTGTTGTATTGGCGTGTTTTTGTTTTCCGTTATCATCTTTTTCTTGGTTGTTTTCTTGTGTTGTTCCTGTTCTCTTTCTTCCGTCCTCGGTCTGTTGTTTTTCTTCTTGCCGTTGTTGTTGTTCTACTTCTCTTTCTTCTCCCTCTTCTTTTTTTTTCTTTTCTTCTTTTTTTCTTTTCTTTTTCTTCTTCCCCCCCCCCCCCCCCCCCCCCCTTTCTTTCTTTCTTCTTCTTCTTCTTCTTCTTCTTCTCCTCCTCTTCCTCCTCCTCCTCCCTTACTTTCTTCTACTTCTTCTTCTTGTCCTGCTAAGTTCTTCTTTTCCCCATTTTCTTCGTTCTTCTTCTCTTCTCCCTTCATGATATGACCACGGTGTTGACTATGTATTGAATATTAAGAATCATTCCGCTACTCTTCCTTTTGGTGCAGTTTTGTTGTATAGTATGCTGCCTTTGTTTTTTTGTTTCATATCGTTTTTTGTTTCATATTGTTTTTCATCTGTCTGCCTTTTGAAGCAGATGCATCCTGTGTGTGTTAATCTGTATAATCACTGTACCCATAACTGTTTCTCCGTTTGCAAATATCTCCCTTCATTGTAGCGTTCTTCTTCTTTTTTGTTGTTGTTGTTCCAAGGTAACAGTCCTGACATTTCTGTACGGCTTAATATTTAACTAGATATCCAGGTATTTCTGTACGGCTTAATACTTAACTAGATATCCAGGTATTTCTGTACGGCTTAATACGTAACTAGATATCCAGGTATTTCTGTATGACTTTACATTTACTAGAGTCAAAGCATTTCTGTATGACTTAATATTTACGTAGAGTCCAGGGATGGTTATGTGTTTGTTTTATACTGTATTATAGTATTGTATTATTATTATTATTATAATACAATGTTGGATTCTGTGAGGCGCTTAGAACGTGTATGGATTTCCGCCATTCAAATAACATTTTGATTGATTGATTGATCATCT
The DNA here is from genome assembly GCA_018857735.1 of Alviniconcha marisindica. NCBI lineage: Eukaryota > Metazoa > Mollusca > Gastropoda > Provannidae > Alviniconcha > Alviniconcha marisindica. Next base: position 650,543 of record JABMCL010000949.1, read on the forward strand.
GGAAAGCAACACACACAGTCATGGCAGATCGACGTTTTTTTCAGTCTCTTATGATATCTGTCCTCGGATGTATAGAACATATACATGTTTAACCACCACCCCTACCCGACCAGACAACGGACAAGCTGTTAAAGTACAACAATGACAATTTTCAAAACATTTGCAGCCAGTGTGTTAGTTTTGTCTTTTACAATTTCGTTTTTCTTTCCCTTTTTCTTTCTTTCTTTCCTTTTTTATTTTTTATTCGCGACCAGAATAGTATTGTACTGATAGGTTGGTGTTTCACCAAGTGTTGGAAAAGGTCATTTTAACACATTTCCACAAACCACTGGATTTGTAGATAAAGGTTAGCCGAAGAGGATCCGAACTTGGGTCCGTCTGCTTACTTGGCCAAACTGGCTTTCTGCTTGGGCTGAACGTAGAGGCTATGGGCTTAGGATGGGGGCTGCAGCAGCGAATTAGTCATCATGAAACTGCAGCAACTTTGATTAGTCTTCAGAGGAGTGCTAGAGACTGCAGAAGCCTGATCAGTTCTCAGAAGACTGCAGCATCTTGATAAATCTTCAGACAAATGCAGCAGAATATTGTCGGAAATGTACAGCAGCTTGAATATAGTCCTCATTAAAAAAATAAAAAAAAATGTAGAAGCAGTGATTAGTTCTCAGAACACTGCAGTGGCATAATTAGTCATGAGAAAACTGAAGCAGCGTGTGTACAGTAGTATAATAGTACTGTGGGTAATCTTCTGAAAACATAACCAATCCTTCAGCAAACTGCAGCCGCATGATTAGTTCCCAGAACACTGCAACAGCACGGTTAGTTTTCGCAAGATTATAGCAGCCTTACAGACCCTCAGAAAACTGCGGCAGACTGAAAGATCCTAAAAAAACATAACCTGTAGCAGTCTGATAGATCCTCAGAAAACTGCAGCAGTCTGATAGATCCTTAGAAAACTGCAGCAGTCTGATAGATCCTCAGAAACCTGCAGCAGCTTAAAACTGTTGCTGCAGTCTGATGGAGCCTCAAGACAAATACAGCAGCCTGATATATTCTTAGAATATTGCAACAGCCTGATAATTCCTCAGAAAACTGCAACAGCCTGATAGATCCTCGGAAAACTGCAGCTGCCTAAAACATTTCTCAGAATTTTGCTGAAGTCTGATGGGTCCTAAAGACAATTCAGCAGCCTGACAGTTCTTCATAACATCGCAGCAGCTGAGAAAACTGCAGCCGCCTGATAGATCCTCAGAAAACTGCAGCTGCCAGAACGTTGCTGAAATCTGACAGAACCTCAAGACAAATCAGCAGCCTGACAGATCCTGAGAAAACTGCAGCAGCATGATCTGCAGTCCTCTGAAGCATGCAGCGGGCATGATTATAGTCTTCAGAATGTCAGAGTCTGTTCCGTAGACTAATGAGTCAATCTGTCCTGCCAAACAATGAACTCAGCACACACAATATTTCTTCCTCTCGGCCCGACCTGTCACTCGCACAACTCTAAGAAATGATTGTAGTCTAAGCCCCATACATAGCCAGCAGATACCCGTCCAGCGTCGTGAAAGGCTCTCTCTTTGACAAACGTAGAATCGGATTCCGGCCAGATATGATTTGAATATTTCTCGTGATTGGTATTGATGTATGAAAATTGACTTTGATTTCTCGGCCCATCTTCTTTTATTTGGCGGAAGAGTAATGGGCCCTAATACATTTCCTCAGACAGGGCCGTTTCGTGGCTAGCGAAAGAAAGAATGACTCTTTTGAGATCGGAAGTAATTTAGGGTTTGGGGCGAGCCAGGAAAGAAACAAGGCTGACCAAGACTCGGCAAGGGACAGCACCCATTGTGGTGCTTCCCCCACAGACGTCATCTGTGATAAATCTTCCCCACCGTCCCGATGAATAGCTTCAAGACAAATTGTGACACCCAGAAAGAAGATTGGACAAAAATCTTTTCCCTCTC
>JABMCL010000949.1:657500-682500 GCA_018857735.1 Alviniconcha marisindica
TGCTGTTGAAGATCGATATGACCAAAGCGAGCCCTCGGAGATGTTTTGGCCAGGACGGCAGGGTGGCGTGGAGAACAGAACCACTTGTTCTCAGAGATATTTTGGCCAAGACGCCAGGACGGCAACCTCTTGTTCTCAGTGACAATTTCTCTAAGACAGCAAGGCAGTACCCCCTTGTTCTCAGAGATATTTTGACCAAGACGGCAGGGCAGTAACCCCTTGTTCTCAGAGACATTTTGGCCAGTACGTCAGGGCAGTAACCCCTTGTTCTCAGAGACATTTTGGGCAAGACGGCCGGGCAGTAACCTCTTGTTCTCAGAGACATTTTGGCCAGTACGTCAGGGCAGTAACCCCTTGTTCTCAGAGACATTTTAGCCAGTATGGCAGGGCAGTAACCCCTTGTTCTCAGAGACATTTTGGCCAGTATGGCAGGGCAGTAACCCCTTGTTCTCAGAGACATTTTGGTCAGGACGGCAGGGCAGTAACCCCTTGTTCTCAGAGACATTTTGGCCAAGACGGCAGGGCAGTAACCTCTTGTTCTCAGAGACATTTTGGCCAGTACGTCAGGGCAGTAACCCCTTGTTCTCAGAGACATTTTAGCCAGTATGGCAGGTCAGTAACCCCTTGTTCTCAGAGACATTTTAGCCAGTATGGCAGGGCAGTAACCCCTTGTTCTCAGAGACATTTTAGCCAGTATGGCAGGTCAGTAACCCCTTGTTCTCAGAGACATTTTGGCCAGTATGGCAGGGCAGTAACCCCTTGTTCTCAGAGATATTTTGGCCAACACGGCAGGCTATCATGGAGAACGGGGAGAACGAAACCACTAGTAGTCTTGTTCTCAGAGACATTGGTGCCATAAGGCAAAGCGGCAACCTCTTGTTCTCGGGGATGTTTTGGCCAGGACGGCAGGCCATAGTGTCGGGGAGAACAGAACGGCTTGTAGAATCTCTTGTTCACAGAGGCATTTGACCCAGAGAGCTTAGTGACAAGGACAGCAATAGAACCTGTTGCTCTCAGACACATTCTGGCCAAGAGGGTGGGATGGAGAAGAGAATCGAACCTGTTTTTTCCTTGGACACTTTGGCCGAGAGGGAGGAGAGATCCAGCCTGTTGTTCTCTGAGACATGCTGGCCCAGAGGGCACGGCGTCGTGTAGAACAGAACCTCTTGTTTTCAGGAGTGTGTTGGCCAAGAGAGAAGGGCGTAGTGGATGGGAAAAACAACTTCTTGTTCTCGTAGACAATTTGGTCAAGATGGAGAAGCCAGGTTGAACCAATTGTTCTTAGAGACATCAGTTTTGGCCAAGAGGATAAGGTGGCGGGGAAAGCAGAACCTCATGTTCTCAGCTTCTTTCTTCTTCTTCTTCTTCTTCTTCTTCTTCTTCTTCTTCTTCTTCTTCTTCTTCTTCTTCTTCTTCTTACCAAATGGACAGGGCATAGTGGCGGTGAGCACAGGACCACTTGTTCTCTAAGACATTTTGGCTTAGAGGGCATGGTGGCTGGAAGAACAGAACCTCTTGTTCACAAAGACGTTTTGGTCAAGATGGCGGGGAGGGGGTGTCTTGTTCTCAGAGAACATCGTGTGGTAGTGTCAATTTGTCTATATATATATATATATATATATATATATATATATATATATATATATATATATATATATATATATATATATAGTGTGTGTGTGTGTGTGTGTGTGTGTGTGTGTGTGTGTGTATTTTTTGTTAGTACTTCATTGTCCCTTTCAGGAAATTCGGGCCGCCTCACAGCAACCTCATGAGCAGCGCTACCCATTCCTATCAGTGTGTGCAGTATTTTAGTGTGTCCAAGCAATCGTATGACTGTCATTGTTTAGGATTTTAACGTGCGCACATAATATATTGATGCATGCGCTTGCACACGGGGCTGTACTGACACCGTAAGAGAGTCTGCACTGAAAGTTGTCTCTGGAAGAAAAATCCCTTGCCGCACCGGGGACTCGAACCCGCGTCAGAATTGCGCCTGGCTTTTCAGTCGGCCGCTACACCAGCTGAGCTATTCCTCTCGAATTGCCCAGCTATTGTAAGTTGCAGATGGTGATGGTGTGGCTTTTAATGTCCTCAGATGTCGGGCTGACATATTAGGGACAAGTAAGTTGCAGATCTCAAGGCCCCTTAATGCTTCTCGCAGTATGCACCGCGGACGCACAAATTTCGATCCTCCTCCGCTGAGAATCGAGAGCTGTCGATGGGTCTCTCTGTCCTGCCTGGAGTAGGTCAGAATACAAAGCTGCGTGCTTCGCCTGCTGTCAGAGTTCTGCATTTCCACATCTTGCCATCCACGTTCATTTAGTTTCACACACACACACACACGCACATGCACTCGCGCGCACGCACGCATGCACACACAAAAACACACATACATGCACACACGCACACGCACACACACTCGCGCGCACGCACACACACACACACACACACACACACACACACACACACACACACACACACACACACACACACACACACTAACACACACACACTAACACACACACATACACACACACACTAGCACAACACACACAACGCACACACACACACGCACGCACGCACGCACGCACGCACGCACGCACGCACGCAATCACGCACGCATAGGGGTGTACTTTTTCGATCTACGTCTTAAAGGCGGTTGATGAGTTTGAACTGTGGCCGTAATGCCAACGACTGAAAGAGGGAGAGAAGGAGACGGGAGAGAGAGAGAGAGACGGACAGAGAGATACATAGCGAGAGAAGGAATGGGAGGGAGGTATGACATGCACACAATTGGTGCGTGTGTGCGTGTGTTGCGTAGTTCATGAATTAGGCTAATTGGCTGCCTAATTAGTGAACTAAGCAATTTCACGTTTTGTGCACGATATATAACTCTTACATATATTTATACATATACGGTCGCCGACTGCAAAAAGCAGTGAAACAGTGAGATGGACAATTCGCACCACACACAACAACAGCATCAACAGCAATGTGGATAAACGAACAAGCAACAACAACAAAAACAAAAGGGACGAGAAACAGACAGACAAACAGACAGAGACAGGCAGACATAGTTATTAGGGTACTTAATATGGATCAAAAGAATATAAATGTTCCTGTCATAATGAAGGAGATGCAACTGAATGCTCAAAAATTTTAATACTCAAGGAGAGAGAGACAAACAGAGAGAGGAGGAGACAGAGACAGACAGACAGAGTTATTAGGGTATTTAACATAGATCCACAGAGACAGACAGACAATGTTTCTAGCGTATTTAATAGAGATTTAAAAAAAATAATCAATAATGTCGTAATGCAAGGAGGTACAAATGAATACATTTAATGCCTCAGACTTGAACACGAACTCAAACTCAAAAACTTGAATACTCAAGGATAGTAGCGTTTGGTCCATTTGGACCTATCTAACAGCCAGCCCTTGCTATACTATAAGCAAAAATAAGCACGACTATGCTACAAACAGTTATAATAAGTCAACAACCAAGTAGCATCCTGCCTATGAATCATCGTGAACCTTTGGAAATGTCCAGTGTGGTCACCAGAAGGTGTCGGGGACACTGAATTCCATGGCAACTGAACGCACCGTGTCTGTCCGAACTTGGCGTGCCGAAACTGCAGGCACCGCCACATGTTGATTGCGGAAAGTGCGAACAGGATTTCCTCCCCTTTCCAAGAGTTCTTTTCTCCCTTTCTCATCACCATGAAAACGAATGTTACGCTGAAAGGTCCTCAACAAAAACGCGGGTCATCATTCGCTTTTTTGCATTTTATGCCTTAACGACAAAATAGCATAATGACGAAGGAAGATAGAGCCTGTTCTAAAAGGAGTCTCCACCCAAAAAAAAGTCGGGAAGAAAAAAGGTCTTCAGAAAAAGAGGAAGGGACAAAAGATTCTTTTCTTCTTCTTTTTTCTTCTTCTTCTTCTTCTTCTTCTTCTTCTTCTTTTTTTATTTAACTCACCCCACCCCCAAGTCCCCCCCGCCCCGCCCTTCCCCCTCCCTTCCCTTGGAAGTCATGGCTTCTGATCCACTCCGAGGGAAAATGTCCTCGAAAAAAAAAGGAAGAAAGAAAGAGTGAAAAAAAGAAGAAGAAAAAAAGGAACGAAAGAAAGAAGGATAAAAACTATTCCGTGAGGTTTGACATTTCGTATGCTTCTCGTGTCACAGGGAAGAGGGGTGTTTTACATGCTTCACGGCTCCCCGAGTCGAAAGTGTCGAAAATTCTTCAAAACTATTAATTGGTATCGATCTTTCCAATCAGTTTCTGCTTGCCGCCCTGTCTTGCTGGTTTCTTCTGATCAATTATGCTCAAAACACAAACCGATCCCTTATCGTTATTAAACGCTTTTGAGAAAAAGTTAATGTACCGTAATCAGAGAAAAATCAAAGCGCTTTAAACGGAGGGGAAATATCTGCTGAATTTTTGTTCTTCAAAGCAAGACTTCTTTAGATGTTAATCGGCTAACTCATCATTCTCTTTTTCTTCTTCTTCTTCTATTTTTTCTCCCATTTTTTTGTCGTTTCCATTTGACTGTCTTCAAAAGCCTTCTCCCAAAATCCTCTTTACAAATTAAGGACCATTTTTCTCAGACAAAACTGGTATTCACTCCTGAATTATGAAAGTCTTTACGAGGTGCTGAAGTTTAATGAAGTATAATGCCAAAGAGTGGCCGAAATAGTGATTCCGGACCGCCGCCACAGAACTCCTATCCAAAGTGACAGAGTCTGTCTTCTTTTCTTCCCTTATCTGATCACCTAAACCTTTCCAAACATAAACCTCGTCCTAGAATTATCATTTTCCGGAGAGCTGACACTTTGTTTTCGCTTTCAAAGAAAACACGACATAACAACCCGGTCTTGAAGGCCGTCAAGAGTGCTTTCTTTAATGCCTCAAACCTTCGTTTTCATTTTTGTTTTAATGCTGAGGAGAAATTACTTCGGACTTTTTATCGCCAGCGGTAAGCTACGAGAGGACATCTGTCATTTTCGGGCAGAACAGCACATATCTCCCCAATGAAGCGTAGGAATACCGACCGCGAGTTTTCATTATCTTGTCCCTTAGTCGGAGAGGGCAGGAAACCGTACGCTTTACGGCAGCTGCAAAAGCAATCAATGAGAAAATGGTGCAATGTGTATGTTTCCGCGAGCATTACAGGGATTTATCCCCTCTTTACCGGCGAGTAAGTGTATGAATACAAGTGGTTAATAACGGCATTGTATTTCCATGGCAAATCTCCCGTTATGAGTGAGGAATACTTCCCCGCAGCAAATTTGCTGGCGGCCGACAGAGAGTGACAGCGAATTGCTTTATCTGCTGTCATATCTGACAATGAACATTTTCCCGCAACGTGAAATATGAAGATTGTCTGCTCCTTGCCCCAGTAGTGAGACAGGGGAGGGCGTCGCTTTCCCGGCCCCGGCCCGGAACTGTGCGAGTGAGGGGGAAGGGTTTAGAGAGCGAGAGAGAAGGGATGGGTAGGCAGAGAGAGAGTGGGAGGGTTTAGAGAGCGAGAGAGAAGGGGTGGGCTGCGGAGAAGAGGGGGGAGGGAGATGGGGGGTGGGGGGGGGGGGGGGGGGGGGGTGTCAGAGAACTAGAGAAGGGATGAGTATGTAGAGAGAGGGAGGAGGGTTCAGAGAGCGAGAGAACAGAGAGTGGCAGAGAAGGAATGGGGGTATACACACACAGAGAGGGAGGATGGTTCAGAAAGCGAGAGAATCGACAGGGGTAGAGAATGGATGTGTAGGCACAGTGACAGGGGGAGGGGGGTAGAGAGCGAGATATTTGACAGGGGTAGAGAATGGATGTGTATGCAGAGAGAGAGAGAGAGAGTGGGGCGCGAATCAGAGAGCGAGATAATTGAGAGGGGTATAGAATGGATGTGTATGCACAGAGAGAGAGAGGGGTGCGGGGGGGTTCAGAGAACGAGATAATTGACAGGGGTAGAGAATGGATGTGATGCGGAGAGAGAGAGAGGGGGGGTGTCAGAGAACGAGATAATTGAGAGGGGTAGAGAAGGGATGTGCATGCAGAGAGAGAGAGGGGGATCAGAGAGCGAGATAATTGAGAGGGGTAGAGAAGGGATGTGTATGCAGAGGGGGGAGTGGCAGAGAGCGAGAGAACTGAGAGGGGAGAGAGATGGGGGGGGGGAGGAGGAGAGAGGGGCGGTTCAATGGGAGGAAGAGAATTGAGAGCGATAGAGAAGGGATGGGTATGCAGAGAGAGAGAAAGAGAGGGGGGCCTGACAGCAATAGAACTGAGAGGGAGCAGGGATGGGTATGCAGAGAGAGAGAAAGAGAGGGGGGCCTGACAGCAATAGAACTGAGAGGGAGTAGGGTATGCAGAGAGAGAGAAAGAGAGGGGGGCCTGACAGCAATAGAACTGAGAGGGAGTAGGGATGGGTATGCAGGGAAGGGGGAGCGGAGGGTTCAGAGAGCGAGAGAACTGAGAGGGGCAGAGAGAAGGGATGCAGAAAAAGACGGACAGACGCTTGAGAGATGAGACAGAGGGGGTACACCGAAAGGGGGAGGGGGAAGGGAGGGGTAGAATGAAAGAGAGCGAACGACGGGAGAGACTGAAAGAAATACTTGAGTAACGCGGCCAGGAAAGAGAGAGAGAGAGAGAGAGAGAGAGAGAGAGAGAGAGAGAGAGAGAGAGAGATGCCAAGCCACATTTTATGCCCTGAAAGCTACCAGATATGCAATAACTGTTGTTTCTGCGTCTGACGGTATGATGTACACATCAAAGTCTGTACCGATTCTGTGAGTCCTCCTCCCTGGCAGTCGGTGGTTGTACCCTGTGTTTTCACGCACCGAGTATTGTAGCTCATGCGCAAAGTCCGTGGGACGAACCGTCCAGTGTTTCATTACTGAAGTATAAACACCCGAATTGTGGCGAAAAGGAATCAGCGGTACAAACAAAAGGATGACGCTAATACTCGACTGCGCTGTATCAAGCTCTTAAAATGTTGGATATCCGTTCCTACCATCGATCGTTTTAACCCCAAATCCCCCCCCCCCCCCCCCCCACCCCGTCACAGACGGACATCAGATGCCCCCCCCCCCCCCCCTTCCTGCTTCACGCCCGACGCCTCCAATCCCCAGTCCCACCATCTACCGCCCCGAACTATCAGAGGTTCTCTTTTTTCAATCCAAGTGCATGGTCAGAATATAGCCGTGCATGCTTCATCTACTGCCGGGAATTATGCCTATCTGATTCTTGCCTGCTCGGGTCAGTCGGCTGCATTTTCCCCCAACCTCTCTTCAGACATGAAGTGACATGCATCGTGAGCAGTGAACAGTGGAGGGTAGTTCGTCCTGACAATGACCTTCGGGCTGGAGACGGAGCGATGGATATCCAGAACCAATCAATCAGTCCGCCCGGCTAAAGTTGCGGCTTGCTTATAAATAGCGCTTGTCCGATTTCGGTTGAGCGCAGCACAACAGGCATGATGTAGAAAATAAGTTCCCTTTGAGGACGTTTGGGGCGAGAATAGCTCAGCTGGTGGAGCGTCCAACTGAACAGCCAAGGCGCAATGTTGACGCGGGTTCGAGCGCCCGGTGCCGCGAAGGCTTGTTCTCCCAGTCAACTTTCAGGGCAGAAGATTCTGTTTCGGTGTCCGCACAGCCCCCGTGTGCACGCAGTCACATGCTTCAGCGTCTGTGCTCACGTTAAAAATCCCAAACACTTGCAGCTATACCATTGTTTGGACACACGAAAATGCTACACACACCGATAGGCCTAGGAGTGGGTATCACTGCTCTTGCGGCTGCTGTGCTTTACCCGGGTATGGCGACCCGACTTTCCCGCAAGTGACAATGAAGTATTAAAAAGAAAAGAAAAAAGAAAAGAAAAACTGTTGTTTTACATCCTGCGCTTCTGGCTCATGTAGGTGTATATAAAAAGACATCTATAAATATATTATTTATAAATATACTTTGACATTATTTGCTTAACACAAGACACGTGTGCCATACATAGGCCTATAATTATATAAAAACTGGATTTCGATTATCACTGAAAACCGCTCCGCCGTCGCCAACAACATAACATAACGGTGCATTTCTCTCTGGCCGCAGGCAAAAGGTTAAACGGTTGGAGTTTGATCCACCATCCTACCCCAGTTTGATTCCCGCCGGGCCTCGCTGGGCGTGAGCGAAACACGGGGCTGAGAGCGGCTGCCACAATAGGCGTTGTTGTGAACAATACCACGATGGTGTACCGTTGCCAGGGGTGGCCCAGCTCCTGGCGCTGATGGCTGCTTTCTTGTGGCCACCGATCTCGCGACGCCATTGTTTGCTCCCCATTTGGGGAGATTACTGAGGGCGGAGTGGCTTCCCTTTGTGGCTGCGGAACAACATGATGGCGATGCTTTTGTCGGGTGGAGGGTGCTTTGATTCGGGTGGAGGATGCTCTGGTCGGGAGGAGGAAGCGGCCAGCGGGTCCCTCCGTGGCGGCTCGGTCCAGGAAAAGATGTAGATTGCTTGTGTCAACAGCTGATAACGTGTTCGGGGCGATGGCGGGGGTCAAATGGGTGGGCCGCGATCGGGTCGGTGTTGGCGTTTAACATGGCTCACCCCTGGGTGCGCATGGTTCCTTCCGCCCTGACTCAGTCAGGATTCCTGTACTTATTTCTTGCATAGGACCTTCGTTTTTGAATTGCAGTAATCTAGCTACAGTTATGAATAATAGACTAATCTAAATTCCCTGTCTGGTCGTTCGTTATTTCAAGCTTTGGGAACAGGCTTCGTGGTGATCAAAGATCCTGTTGTCCTTGTCAGAGTTTGATGGATTAATATAGAAACATCAAAATAACCCAGCATGAACTAAAAGTGTTGAAGTTTGACAGCATACGAAAGATGAACGGTTCGAGCTAGGGCGGATGAAGAGGCGACTGAGGGCAAGACAGCACAATAATTATGATTGGGCATCATTGTGCTGTGATCTCGATGGTGCATCAGATGAACAGGGCTGCACAGTTTGCTAAATAAGGCAGGCGAGGAGTTTTTAGCTGCTAGTTCAACAGAGATAATTTGGAGTGGCTTTGTATATACATAAACTTCATCCTGGCTATCTTAACTGTTTTGTATTTGGGTGAGATTTGGAATTTTGTAGGTGTGGAAAAGCCTTGAGTGATAAGAGTGCGACACAACTTGTTAACCTTTCTTTCCCCTTGGTCTATATATAGCTACGTCGACATCTCTTGTGTCTTTTAACTGATTTGGTTTTTATCATCAGCCATCGGCTGTTGTTCCTGTTTAACCGCTGGTGGGGTACCGCGGACGCAGAAATTAGGTCCACTTTGCTGAGAACCTGGAACTATCAAGTGTTACACCCCCCCCCCCCCCCCCCCCCCCCCCCCCCCCCCCTCCGATCCCACACCCCTTTTAAGTCTGGGGTAGTCCAATTCGCCTTGATATAACCGTACTGGTTGACTGGGCGTAAAGCGTCAAGTTACTACTACCGAACAGCACTGTGCATGCTTCGCCTACTGCCAGGAAAGTTTCCCTTCCTGCTGGTTTCAACTTCTGGTTTTGGCAGTTTCATTCCATTCCTTCTTCTTCCTTTTATTTATAAAGTCTTTTCACCTAAATGACATCAGACTGAGCTTACAATTATCGACAGGATGGTGTGACATGAATCAGCGCGCGCGCACGTGTGTGTGTGTGTGTGTGTGTGTGTGTGTGTGTGTGTGTGTGTGTGTGTGTGTGTGTGTGTGTGTGTGTGTGTGTGTGTGTGTGTGTGTGTTGTGTTGTTGTTTGTTGTTGTTTGTGTGTGTGTGTGTGTGTGTGTGTGTGTGTGTGTGTGTGTGTGTGTGTGTGTGTGTGTGTGTGTGTGTGTGTTCGTGTGTGTGTCCATTAGAGGAAATAAGGCTGCAATTGCCTTTTGACGTTTTACCGAACACCAGTGAAACAATTGAATTGTCTGATCAGCTCTGTATCGTCCACGCACGCCACAGCACCTTCGAAAACAGACCACCTTTTTCACGAAATACCGGAAATGATACAGATTGTAGTTTGTCAGTTGTTTTTTTTTAATAACAACGTCGTGGTTGTTATTGTTAATGATGAGCATTTATGAGGCGTCGTAAATAACATCCAACAGCCCCAAGTAAGAAAGATATTTGTAATAAAAAACATGTCAGTACTAGATGTTCATATATCTTCTTAGTTTCGTATGAGCTTTGATTTATATTTCACCATCGTTTTGGTGAGTATTGTCATAGTTCATGTCATTTAAAGCAGAAAAAATAGCCATGTGATTACAAGCTTCTTTTTTTGTGTGCTTTGTGTGTGTGTGTGTGTGTGTGTGTTGTGTGTGTGTGTGTGTGTGTGTGTGTGTGTGTGTGTGTGTGTGTGTGTGTGCTGTTTTTTCAATGTTTTATTTTATGTCTGTTCACATCGAGGTGATATTAGAGATTGCAAGCGCCTGTGGGCTGGTCACAGTTCTATTACACGCATTATCTAAGCGATCCGTTCTTATCATGACTCAATGATGATCTTTGAAAACGGTTTTCGTGATCATCGAACATCGACACAGAGACGTGTACACCCACAAACACTGACTCATTGCAGACACGCCAGTCTGGAAGACGGAGGGGTTGAAGGAGGGAAGCTTTGTGTACCCAAAGAATACGGCGTCCTCTTTCTTCTCTTCCCATTGTCTGAGAGGTGCTAGTTGTATTGGAAATTTTCGGTGATTCAAACCGGTCAATACCGAGGAAATACTGGAATTATCCGGTGCTGTGGAAAACTGTGCTGCGTGAAAAGTAGTCTAGTTGGAGGAAAACAGTAGCAGAGCTTTCCAGCGAGGAAACAGCGGTTCTGTGGAAAAGGTAATACAAGATGACGAAGGCTGTGACCTTTAGACAATACTCACTTTGTTACGTCAGCAACAAATAAACGAATCTGTCTCTCGTGTGATTAATTTTCCGGTAGCCTTTCTACGGACAGTCTGATCCGAGACCAACGCAACAACAGCAACAAAACGCAACCACAGAAAAGAACCACGTCCTTTCCAGCAGTGTTTGAATAAATAATACGCCAGCAACAAATTGGTGCGAAATTACCAAATTTTTTCATCATTTGCTTCGACAGTGCGTCGAGGAAGCTGCAGATCAAGATCCTCTTATTCACACGCCGTGTAAAAGGATATATGTGAATACTTCAATTTGTTCCTTTTAGTCAAGTTCATTTTCTCGTCAAGACACGATGGCTCGAAGGATTAGACGAGTGTATGTTTCATCATCATCTTCTTCTATTTTTCATCTTCTTATCTTTTAATCAGTCTTTTTCAAACTTTTTTCAATTGAATGTCTGTTTCCTTTATTTATTTTTTGTTTGTTTGTTTGTTTGTTGTTGTTGTTTTTTTTGACTGTTTGTTTTCTTGCTTTTTTTGGTGGTGAGATGTTGGGTTGAAGATGTTGAAGACCTTTTTTTGTGTAGCTGTGTGTATTTTTTCAGAATATTTGTGCAAACAAAACACGCTATGAAACCCTTTATAGTCAAATGTTTTAGGCCATAGTTTTGGGTGATTTCAGGGCTAAAGAAATGTAGCAAAAGCCGACCGTACCCCTTAGCCTTCCACCACCCACATCCCCGAAAAAGGGGTGTGGGGTGGGTGAGGGGAAGAAAGACGCTGATTATAGGGTTGACAAACACAGGCATGTTCAGCAGATAGAGTCATCTGAATCATTAAGCCAAGCCCCAACACACACCAACACACACACACACACACACACACACACACACACACACACACACACACACACACACACACACACACACTACACTACACTACACACACACACACACACACACACCACACACACACACTACACACACAACTACACTACACTACACTACACACACACACACACACACACACACACACACACACAACACACCACACACACACACACACACACACACACACACACACACACACACACACACACCACACACACACACACACTACACTACACTACACTACACTACACTACACTACACTACACACACACACACACACACACACCACACACACACACACACACACAACACACACTACACACACTACACTACACACACACACACACACACACACCCACACACACACACACACACACACACACACACACACCACCACACACACACACACACACACACACACACACACACACACACACACACACACACACACACACACCACACACACCCACACCACACACACACACACACACACACACACACACACACACACACACACACAACACACACACACACACACACACCACACACACACACACACACACACACACTACACACACACACACACACACACACACACACACACACACACACACACACACACACACACACACACACAGTTCACAGTGTGTTGTGGCAAGTCCTCTCTGCCGCTCACTGCGCTCCTGGCCGAGGACTCGCCGAGGACAAAATTTCACTGAGCACCCCCCAGAGGGTCGGTCTAGTGCTGGAATGAAGGCTCCTCTCGCGGAAGACCCCTAGACCCCTGGAGCATGAAGAGAGGGGAGCTTTGTTCTGCCAATGGGCTGTGGGCAGTGGGCTGAAGAATGCGATTATTGGACACCCTCCCTTTTGTCTTGCCCCATTCTGGAAGCCACGTCAACAATGGCAACAAGAAGATGGGGAGGCAGCGTGCAGGCACCGCAGCGCCTGTCTGCGAGGGCTGAGTGGTGAGCCGGGCCGCCGTGGAAGGATTTGCTGCTGATCCTCCTTCGGAGCTTGGAACACCGTGTCTTCCTTACGCGCGGATCCTCGTGCCGCCTGCCTGTTCATTCCGTTTCGCGTCTACTTGCGTCGGGCACTGGGGACGAACAGCTCAACGCTGCCGTTGACTTGCAGACTGGTTTAACGCAGAGTTTAACCCTTTCCCTGCCTGTCGCTGTGGTTAGCAGCTTTGTTTAACGCAGCCGAGCTTAACCCTGTCTCTGCGGGGGAATTTTTGGTTAGCATACGTGTTTAACGCCGAGTTTAATTAACCCATTCCCTGCCGGGGAATTTTGTACGAACGGTTCTAGTTCCTACCAAGAACGGTCTCAGTCGAAAAGAGTCTTAGCAAACCCAAAACATTAGCTGTAAGACATCTGTTCTACCTGGGAGTACACAGAATATTGGAACTCAAGCAGTATGTCATTCTACCTGGGAGTACACGGAATAATCCAACTCAAGCAGTGCGTGTGTGTGTGTTTTCTAAAACAAGATCGCGTTTATCAACGCAAGCACTGAATCAATGACGGTTCCCCCACCTTACGCAGGAGAAAGCCTAAAAGACAAAACCTGACTGCGTCACTTAAGACCGGCAAGTTTATGGACTGCGAGTGGCCTCACGTACCATTGCAAACCAAAAAGCGATAGGCAGTTCAGTAAGCCTAGAAGACACAGCAAAATAGGCACGCTGTATGTGACACATTATTTTAAGTGCCAAGATGTACCACTGTGCTTAGACAGCTCATTAAGACTAGCATAGCCACGAAAGGATAATTATGAACCATCGATAGTTCAGCTGTTCGCAAGTGAGCGCTGGAGGTATCATGTTCCGCTCTGACGAGGTCTGCAGCGGGGCAGCGAGGCCAACAGGGCCAGACGATACAGGACAGGCTAGTGTAAACATTTCTGCTGTTCTGCAAAGAGTGGTGCTACATGTTCTCAAAGTTCAGTTCAGTTCAGTTCAGGATAATATCTACGCGCTCGGAAAAGACCCCCCCTTTTTTTTTTATCCGCTCCACCCCGTCTCTCAGAAGTTTCGTCAACGTTGCCTTTGAAACAGTTCCAAAGTTCGTCTGATTGACGGCAAGGGAGATCATCAAGCGCTTCCTCTTTCCACGCCTCTCTCCTCCAGGCGCGATCGATAGTGTGATGTCCTTGGCTTTGTGCCCGCGTGTAGTACTTATCTCAAGCTTCTCAACACTTCAGACCTTGAAGGAGATCACAGTACTACAATATGAGCCATAGAGAAGTCGACATCTCCTCAGTCAGGCCAACAGGGTCAGAGAACAAGGTAGAAAGAATACTTCTGCTGTTCTGTAAAGAATAATTATGTGGCATGTGATTTTGAAAGTAACCACATGTCCCATTGAAAACCTCGAGATCAGCGCCGGGAGGGACCAGCCGGCCGGGAAGAAAAGATAGAACGAATATTTCCGCTGTTCTTCTGGGTATAGTTAAATGACTTTGAAATTTTGAAATTGACTACAGATACCATTGAGAGTTTTTGCGCCAGCGCATCGAGTACAACCAGCAGGATCTGAAAGCAAGACAGTATGAATATTCCCATTGTTCTGTATGGAGCAATTACGGAAAGCATGAATAATTTTAAAGTGACCACTTGTAACATTGAAGCCTCGACATCAGCGGCTTTGGGGACCGGAGCAGTCTGATCAGAAGACAAGGCAGTGTGGATATGTCCGCCGCTCTGCAGAGGACTAAAATGCTAGCTGACACAAAAGTTTGAAAGTGTCCGCATGTGCCACTGAACACCTCGACAACAGCGCCGTTAAATGAGACTGCATATTGACAGTGGCCACAAGTACCAAAGTCCAAATCAGCGCGGTAAGGCCAGCCGTGTCAGGAGACAGCAACATTTAATATCCCCGCTGCTTCTTAGGGAATGGCATGCGGCATGCCAAAACGATGTGACATTTTAGAACTGACCACAGGTAGCTTTATGAGTTTCCGCATAAATACATCGAGGAACATGCCGGATCAGGAGACAAGGACAGTATCAGTATTTCGGCTGTTCCGCCGGCAGTTAGCTAGTTAGTTAGCTGGTGCTTTGGGCCCGGTCAACCACAGTGTTCCGCATGCAGTGACGTTACACGACACACATTTTTGGAAAGTGACAACGGGTACCATCGAGAGTTTCAGCATCAGCGCAACGAGTGTGACTACCCGGGTGGGTGGTGGAGGGCGGGGGGTGGGGGGTGGGGAGGAGACAGAGACAGTTGTAACACTTCCGCTGATCTGCAGACAACAACATTGCATCACAGACACGGTATTTCACACCGCCCACAGGCACCACTGAGGACTTCAGCGTCAGCGCGACGAGAAAACCAGCCGGGTCATAATGAAAACGAAACGACAGCAGTCAATCAATCCATCCGTTGTTCTGCGAGGCCGGAGTGAAGAGTTAACGTGGGGCGGGAGCGAGCGAGCGAGCGAGTGACCACAGGTACCATTGTGAGACGGGACGGGGGTCGGCAGCGCAATAAGGACAGCAGAGGGAGGCAGCAGCAGGAGATGGGGGCACCATCAATATTTCTGCTGTTTTGGAGAGCGGCGAGAGTAGGGGCCTCATTTCATTTGTCAGCTTTTCAAATTGGATGCCGTGCGCCCATTGTTGCTGACGCGTCCTGCGGCTTTTCTGGAGAGAAAGACAATGAGAAGGGGGACGGGGGGTCTTCTTCTCCGTCTTCGTCTTCGCCATCGTCTCTTCTCTCTGTCTGTCTGTCTGTCTCTCTGTGTCTGTCTCACTGTCTCTCTGTCTGTGTGTCTCTCTCTCTGTCTCTGTCTCTCTCTGTCTCTCTGTCTCTCTGTCTCTGTCTGTCTCTGTCTCTGTCTCTGTCTCTCTGTCTCTCTGTCTCTGTCTCTCTGTCTCTGTCTCTCTCTGTCTCTCTCTCTCTTCTCTCTCTCTCTCTCTCTCTCTCTCTCTCTCTCTCTCTCTCTCTCTCTCTCTCTCCCCTTCTCTTTCTCCTCTTCGTCGTCTTTGTCGTTATTGCTGTTGTTGTTGCTCTGTTGTTGGTGGTGAGTAGCACTCACTTCTACTTCTGATGATCATAATGCCGATGGTGATGATGATGACTAATATGACGATGGTGGTTATGCACTTGCTCTTCTCCTTCCTGGCTTTGGTCTGTCTTCTTCTCCATTTTCGTCTTCCTCTGCCTCCAGTTGCAGGGGGAAGGTGGCACTCCTCCGCAATACGTCATTCAAAACCAACGATGCATCAAACGACTAGCTATCAGCTGCACTCACGCGGATACAACATACTCGCTTCCGCCGTGATGCTAATTATTCACCGAGGATCCCCGCGATGCTCGTTTCCGTCTGGTTGTTTACCAAAGACAGAGACGCTATCTTGTTGTTGTTGTTGTTGCTGTTGTTGATCGCTTTTATATAGCGCTGTTTTCCGCTCTTGAGCACACACACACACACACACACACACACACACACACACACACACACACACACACACACACACACACACACACACACACACACACACACACACAGAGGGGGGGGGGGGATACAGGAAATATTAAATTGTACAAATTTGAAGAAGAGCGAAGAAAGAAAGACAAAAGGAAGGTATGGAGAGAGAGAGAGAGAGAGAGAGAGAGAGAGAGAGAGAGAGAGAGAGAGAGAGAGAGAGTTAATGAATTATAGGAACGGAAATAAAGAACGAAAACGAAGAGAAAAAGAGGAATACAGAGAGAAAGGGGAGGGATGAAGAGGGCCACGAGAGAGAGAGAGAGAGAGAGAGAGGAAGAGAGAGAGAGAGAGAGAGAGACAGAGACAGAGAGACAGAGACAGAGAGACAGACAGACAGAGACAGAGAGACAGACAGACAGACAGACAGAGATAGAGACAGATGGAGAACAGAGAGAGAAAGAGAGAGAGACACACAGAGAGAGGGGGGAACCAGAGACAGAGGGAGAACGAGAGAGAGACACACAGAGAGACTCAGAGAGACACAGAAAGACAGAGACACAGAGAGAGGCACAGAGAGTCACAGAGAGAGAAACAGAGAGAGACACAGAGACAGAGACACACAGAGAGACAGAGACAGAGAGAGACAGAGAAGAAAAAGAAAAAGAGATATGCCCAGTCCAAGAAAAAACCGGGGGCGGCTACATACACACAAAATAGGGCCTGAATAATAATAGGAAGGATATATAATTAAAGCATGCGCAAGGAGCGAGAAGTCAATGAGGGCAAGAGGATGTTGTGAATCACGCTGATCCGTGTCACGAAGTGCAGCAAGACGGAGACAGAAGCCAAGTATTAATCAGCTCTCTGGTGCGATAGCTTTCACAGACATGTTCAAATCAGAATCAAACCCCTTTTCGCTTACACGCAAACATCTTCTCATCAGCTCACCTTATCTCCTTTCCGCATTTTTTTCTTCTTCTTTTTTTCTTCTTTTTTCTTTCTGATTCTATTATATCTTTCGCTAGTTGTGATTCTCTCATGTTCTTAGGCCTGTTCATGCAGAATAGTATTTGGTTCGATATTATTATTAGTTTTGTCTCTGGTGTGTGTGTGCGGGGGAGTGGGGAGGGTGCACGGAGTGGTTACAATAGTCTACATAGTTCCATTTGCCATGTTTTTCTCCTCTCTCTCTCTCTCTCTCTCTCTCTCTCTCTCTCTCTCTCTCTCTCCCTCTCTCTCTCTCTCTCTCTCTCTCTCTCTCTCCCCCAGTAGCTTTCTCTCTCTCTCTCTCTCTCTCTCTCTCTCTCTCTCTCTCTTCTCTCTCTCTCTCCTCTCTCCTCCTCGCTCTGTCTGCTCTCTGTCTGTCTGTCTCTCTCTCTGTCTCTGCTCTGTCCTGTCTCTCTTCTTCTGTCTCTCTCTCTCTCTCTTCTCTCTCTCTTCTCTCTCTCTCTCTCTCTCTCTCTTCTCTCTCTCTCTCTCCTCCTCTCTCTCTCTCTCTCTCTCTCTCTCTCTCTCTCTCTCTCTCTCTCTCTCTCTCTCTCTCTCTCTCTCTCTCTCTCCCATCTCTCTACTGTAATTTGTTTGCTCACCATTACTTAACTGACATAGTGAACCACCGTTGAATGAAATGGTTTTAAATTTGGGGCTTTAAATGGTTCTGTGATAGTGGAGTTAAGGAACCCAAAAAAATTTTTATTGATAAAACAATTGTAGACATTTGTTTTAATGTCCGATTATATTTTAACTGAAGACTATGGACGGTCATTTTTTATTGATTTTTCTAACGTACAAACGCGCGGGTGCATGAGTACACACACATACTAACGCGCACACACTCATACACACATGCGCGTACGCAGGCACGCACACACACACGCACGCACGCACGCACGCACGCACGCACGCACGCACGCACGCACGCACGCACGCACCACACACACACACACACACACACACACACACACCAAAAAAAAAAAGAGAAGGAAAAGAAAAACACTCCCACCCCCGGATCCAGGGTGCACGAGGGCTCTTCTTTCTTTTTCTCTCTCTCGTTTTTTCCCCTTCATCTTGTAATTGGTTGATTCATATACAAGCACCAGTTTTTATCTCAGAACGCACCGAGCGATTCAGCCGTAGCACAGACCATGACAAAGTCAGACGTGTTTGACAGGAAGCGCCAGCCTCATTATAAACTTGAACCCTAGTTCTCAAACCCTCCACCCCCTCGTCTGATCCTCCTCACCCCCCACCCCCAACCTCCCACCCCTCCCCTCCCCCTCACCCCTTCTCCCTAGGTCCCCCACTCTCGGGCCTCATACTAGTAGTCTTTACCAGCATCTCTCGTCGATTGGATTCATGGACCTTTTGACAGGTGTTCGCCATTCAGGGTGGGGGGGGGGGGGGGGGGGGGAGTGAGGAGGGGTTCTGATAGAAGGGGGGGGGGATGTTGTATTGAGACACAGATAAAGCTCTATAGGACGGAGATGATACAGAAATCTAACCCTGTTCTTTTTTTGATGGCTCGTGCATGGTGGTGAGGTTACACGGTCCTACAAGGGTGACTTGGGGTGCACTTTGACTAGGTGTCAGTTGTTAGCGGATACTGTGCGTGCCCAGATTATATGTATAGGCCTACACCCCCTCCCCTCGCTCGTGACCCTTGTGCGGCAAAGCTGCAGCGGTTCCAAGCAAGCTGTGCGTGGACGAAATGCGTCTTTGATAGTGAAGAGTTAAAACGGAAGCGAAGGGGGACTTTTTTTGTTCGTGGTAGCCGCTTGCTCGTTTCTGATTGGTCGTTTTTACTTTCGTGTGATCGACTTCAAAAGAGAAGTGTGCAATAGGAAGCGTACCGGAAGTGGATGCTATAAGGAGGAAAGATAAGAAAATGCGTATCGTTTTCCACCCTCACGTTATTGCTACCATTTCAGCTTGGTGCCAGGTGCGCCGTTCGTTTCAATACTGGGACCACGGGAGTGGGGTGGGGGGAGATGGGGAAGGGGGCTAGATTGTGGTAGTAAGTGAAACTATGCTCTCCAACGTCTTAGAAGTTTTAAAGTTTGTCCTTGTGGCGTGCTTTTTTTTTTTTTTTGTCGTTTTTGTTGTTGTTGTTGTTGTTGTTTTTTGTTCAAGAAAACGCTTATTTATTGTAACACAGACACAATCTGCAAATTTTCGGGGTAATCACGTTCGTCAAGCGTGCTTTTAATCTTTTATGTGTTTGGATCTTGTTCTAGAAGGCTAGCAGTCATTCTTGTGTTGTTGTTGTTGTTGTTGTTGTTTGTTTGTTTGTGTGTGTGTGTGTGTGTGTGTGTGTGTGTGTGTGTGTGTGTGTGTGTGTGTGTGTTGTTGTTGGTGGTGGGTTTTTTTTTTATACAAGACCAGACTGAAGTCACTGGCCGAAGTGACTGAGTGATCTTTTTTCAGTCGTTACTACTTATTTCCTATTTATCCATCTGTCTGTGTATCTGTCTCTATCTTTTATCTGTTTGTCTGTCAGCCTCACTGCCTATCTATCCATTTATGTACCTAATGTATTTGTGTGGGGGTATTTGCGCGTTGCGTGTTCTTGTTTAAGTTGTAAATCGCTTTGAGTCTCCAATAAAGCGCTTTTAGTCTCTGAAAGCACTCTATAGATTCCCCGGCTGTTGTTATTTAGTTCTCTCTTTTCTATAATAAAGTAGACCTCCTCTAAAGTAGTTCTATATTTAGTCCTCTCTTTCAGATAATTTGGCTGTTGTTTCCAACATGTTAAGTGGCATTACTATTTGTCATGATCATATTTCATTTCACAACATCAAGATAATTATAGGCGATCATCTGATTTTAGCTCCCAGTTTAGAAATTGTTTGTGCTTTAACAAGAGAGCTCAGGGGCTGTGCGGAAGACTAGGTGGACATCTTGGGCTCCCCGTCCGTAATAGTCCGCGCGGTCTCTGTGGACGTAAATCAACACTGAAGAAGAAGGCTTCAACGATGCTTGTACATGTCATCGTGCCTTGCTCGCAACTCAGCAACCGTACACTGGACAACAAAATCGAAATTTGTAAAGTGTAAAGCTCGACAAACTTGGCATTGTTACGCACGCACTGGAGGGATTGTAAAGTTTTATGGGCAGGGTATTGTTCAATATTGCTAGCATGTCTACATGTTTAGGTCGGCCTAGCGCGTTTGTTCCTTTGTAACATCTGCCGGCGTATTGACCAGCGGCACTTACAAGACAACAGATGTCGGAATCGATGAGTCGACAAACTGAGTGCATTGGCCTCGTCTTTCCCTTTCTTCTTGAAGGTAGGGCCGATCCCCCCCCCTCTCTCTCTCTCTCTCTCTCTCTCTCTCTCACACACACACACACACACACACACACACACACACACACACACCATATACACACACGCACGTTACGCACACACACACACACACACACACACACACACACACACCACGCACGCACGCACGCACGCACGCACGCACGCACGCACGCACGCACGCACGCACGCACACACACACACACACATACACACAGAGAGTTGTCGTCGGGACTGTCAATGGACAGTCAGAATACTTAAAATGTAATTGAACATCACCTACTAAGTCTCATTGTTGACAACAAATTTCGATGGCAAGCCCAGATCGAACCAAATGTATGTTAAAAGAAAAAAAGGTTTCTTCTGTTTCAACTGTAACATATGCCATAAAATCTACAACGGTTACTAACCTCACATCGACTATGCGTATATATATATATATATATATATATATATATATATATATATATATAATATATATATATATATATATATATATATATATATACCAAGTCATTAGTTATGAGGTGTTATATATTATATATGTCTGTGTGTGTGAGTGTGGTTGCTGTGTGTGTGTGTGTGTGTGTGTGTGTGTGTGTATGTTGTATGTGTGTGTGTGTGTGTGTGTGTGTGTGTGTGTGTGTGTGTGTGTGTGTGAGTGTGTGTGTGGTGTGTGTGTGTGTGTGTGTGTGTGTGTGTGTGTGTGTGTGTGTGTGTGTGTGTGTGTGTGTGTGTGAAAAGTCCCACTACCAGTCAGTCGTGTTTGTGTGGGGTATTATTTATGATTCAGGGTGGAAGAAAGAACTGTCTGATTGCCGTCACCACACTAATTGCTGGAAACCAACCTTAGACAGCTTGCACTGTAAGTTGCCACTGTACGAACACGCTACAGAATAGTGATTGTCTGTGTCGCTTCATCGCTATTCAAAACGCGTATGTACAGAATTGCACCCAACTTGCCAACGTGGTGAGAAAAAGTCAGCTTCGCTGGTCCTTTTCCCTTGACGTTGGTCACTCTTGGAGATCCGGTCTTGTTCTGTTGCTAGTCCTAGCTGTTCCTTCCCCCTTGCCGTCAGTGACTCATGGAGATCCGGTCGTGTCCTGTTGCTGGTCCTTCCTCTTTGCTGTCAGTCACTCATGGAGATCCGGTCGTGTCCTGTTGCTGGTCCTTCCTCCTTGCCGTCAGTCACTCATGGAGATCCGGTCGTGTCCTGTTGCTGGTCCTTCCTCCTTGCCGTCAGTCACTCATGGAGATCCGGTCGTGTCCTGTTGCCGGTCCTTCCTCTTTGCCGTCAGTCACTCGTGGAGATCAGGTCGTATCCTGTCGCCGATCCTTCCTCTTTGCCGTCAGTCACTCGTGGAGATCCGGTCGTATCCTATTGCCGGTCCTTCCTCTTTGCCATCAGTCACTCGTGGAGATCCGGTCGTATCCTGTTGCCGGTCCTTCCTCTTTGCCGTCAGTCACTCGTGGAGTTCCGGTCGTATCCTATTGCTAGTCCTTCCCCCTTGCCGTCAGTCACTCGTGGAGATCCGGTCGTGTCCTGTTGCTAGTCTTGGCCGGTCCTTCGCCCTTGCCGTCAGTCACTCATGAAGATCCGGTCATGTTCTGTTGCTGGTCCAACCTAGTCCTTCCCCCTTGACATTAGTCACTTACGGAGATCCGGTCGTAAATAATCACAAGTGATTTAAGCAGGTTCCCGTAGACGATGAGTGCATACATATTGTAAACAGCTACGAAACATGTGTTATAGTGCATTGACAGATGGATGGATGGTTGCCTTTTGACGATACAACAGTGAATTAAACAAACCTGTGTTTTAGTGACTTGAGTTTTGATCTAGCAAAAAGTAACTTTAAGTCACGTCGGGAGACCTTCCCTGTGCGTTTCATGGGGTTTAAAAATCCTACAGCCTGGGTTAACTCCCTGCTAGGTTAACGTTAGTGACGTCTGGCGATCCTTTCTACAGTCCATTTCATGTCACATCTTGGGAGCCCATGGTTAACGTTAAGTTAACGTTAGTCACGTCTGGAGATCCTTTCCACAGTCCGTTTCATGCAGTTACATCTTGACAGCCTGTGGTTAACGTTAAGCTAACGTTAGTCACGTCTGGAAATCCTTTCCACAGTCCGTTTCATGCAGTTACATCTTGACAGCCTGTGGTCCATTTTTGGTCCTGACTCATCTTGCTCTGTTGTCCTCGTCACGTCCGTGGATCCCATTTAGTAATGATAATAAATAAAGTATTTCTAATGCAAACTCTTGTCCGTAGAGACTATTCACACACACACACACACACACACACACACACACACACACACACACACACACCACACACACACACACACACACACACACACACACACACACGCATATACCACACACACACACACACACGCATGCACCACACACACACACACACACACACACACACACACACACACACACACACACACACATGCACGCACGCACGCACGCACGCACGCATGTATGCACGCATGTACGCACGCACACACGTACGCACGCACGTACACACGCACGTACACACACACACACACACACACACACACACACACACACACACACACACACACACACACACACACACACACACACACACACGCACACAGGCACCCGCACACACGAGCATACTGACAATACAAAGCCTAATTTACACACAACTTAAAACGGGAGGGAAACAGACGCTTGAGACGTACCATTTGTGTAGCTGGCTGACTGCTGTCACTGGACACCAGAACAAGATATCGACTGACTGACGGACTGACTGACGGACGGACGGATTAATGGGACGACTAACGCCTCGACTTAGTGACTGTTGACTTGATTGGATAGTTGAGAGGACGGCCGACTACCGGTCTGACTCACCATGCACCCTCTATTGTCTCTTTCGGAACTTGAGGCTGGTGTCCTGTGAGAAGGCCAGCAGGCAACACTGGCCCTGTGCATTGCTAAACTAAGGCTAGGGCTGCATAAAAACAGTGTCCGTGGTGAAATTGTTGCTGCAGTAGTCGTGCTCGATGGTTGTGGTGTCTGTGATGTTACGTAGTACTGCAATTTGTTAAAAGAAAATCTCAGGCCTCCCCCCCCCCCTTTTTTTTTCTCTTCTTCTTCTTCTTCTTCTTCTTTCTCCTCAATTCTTCATCTTCTTCTTTCTCCTCTTCCTCCTCCTCCTCCTAAACTTCTTCCCTTTTTTCTTCTCCTTTTTCCTCCTCCTTGCCGTCTCCTTCTTCCTGCTCTTCTTCCGCGTCTTCTTCCTTCTCCCTGTCCTTCTCCTCCTCCTCTTTTTGCCCTTTTTATTCCTCTTCCTCTTCTTTTCTCTCCTCTTTCTTCTTCTTTTTCCTTTTCTCCCCGCCCCCTCTTCTTCTTCCTCCTTCTCCTACTAATTCCGTTTGTTCTTCCATCTCCTATTTCAGTTTTTTCTCCTTCACCGTCTCCTGCTTCTTAATGCATTCAAGTTCGGCCATTTCTTTCTGGCCGGTGCTGTTAGTTCCAGCAGCTTGATTGGGAGAGGAGGAGAGAAGACGTTGGGGATGTCGTCATGAGCGCGAGGCTGCGGCCGAGGTCCGTGGCTTCCATTAGAAGGTAGATCGACCCCCAACGTCACCCGCTGACGTGCAGCGCCCTCTCCCGGTGTCTGAACCGCCGCTGATTCTCCCCCGGCCCGTATTTGCAAAATGCGCGACCATCGCCCTCCGCGAATTGTCCGCTAGGGCTCGCCTTCCCCCATCACTCGCCCCCTCGGCGGAGGAGCGCCATTCTTCGGCGACAATACTGACAGTCATAATCACACGCCTGTCGCTGTTTCTGTGTGTTAATTAAGCGCGGGTAAACAGCCTTGTCATGGGAGGGGATAATATAGTTTGCGCCGCAAAGTGATCAGCCCGTCGTTGGATATGCACGATCGCTAGCGTCCATCGCTGCCGGACGGGGTTTTGGGGGAAAAGAGAGAGAGAGGAGACAATGCGGTTTCGGTGTGGGGATGGCGGGGGGGTGGGGGGGGGGCGAGGAGGGAGCGAGGGACAGGGTGAAAAGGGAGGGAGGGAAGGAGGAGGGGGAGGGGGGAAGGACTGAGACTGCCAGAATGGGAGGGTGACGGCAACGGAAGCTGAGGGATGCATTCATCAGTCGTCTTCTTTCGTCCACTCCGAGGTTTTTGTTGAGGCGGACCGTGGGGCCGAAATCACATCTCGATGCCAGCAGATCAATAAATGGTAAATATCGCCCGTGCGAGGGGCCTTTTGTCAGGGGGGGACAATCCTGGCACAGGCTTAATCGAGAGTTGCATGAACTGTCAGAAGGCGGCCAGAGTGGGCTGAGTTACTGCCGGAAGAGCAAAAGGGGCGACAACCACCAACACGGAACATCAGCAGTTGAGGATCTTTCTCTCTCTCTACCCCCCTCTCTCTCTCTCTCTCTCTCTCTCTCTCTCTCTCTCTCTCTCTCTCTTCTCTCTCTCTCTCTCTCT
>JABMCL010000949.1:692500-727500 GCA_018857735.1 Alviniconcha marisindica
GTCTTTATGTATGCCTATCGGCTGCCTCTTAGTTTGTCTGTGTTTCTGTCTGTTGGTCCTGTCGTCTTTATGTATGCCTATCCGGGCTGCCTCTCGGCTTGTTTGTGTGTCTGCTTGTCTGTCTGTCTGCTGGCTGGCTGTTTGTTCGTCTGTCTGTCTGTCTGTCTGCGTGCCTGCCGGCCTGTCGTCTCAGTGTATGTCTGTCTGCTCGTGGGTTTTCCACAGACCCACCCGTCTATTTCTCTCTCTTTGATTCTCTTCTGTCTGTTCGTTCGTCCGTTTACTCGTCTAGCTGCTACTTTAGGCCGTTCATTAGTTGTACACAATTTCTTCTTACATTCGGGAATTTGTTTGTTTGTTTTATTTTGTTTTGTTATTGTTGTTTCCGCCCCCCCCCTCGCCTCTCCCCCCCCCCCTTTTTTTTCCATTTTTTTTTTCTTCTCATGATTTAAATTACTATTATTTGCTCTCTTTTTTATCCTGTCCCCCGCTTTTCCCCTCTCCTTCTGTCTTTATTGCAATATTATATAGAATAATACAACTTTATTGTTCCCGTTAGTAAACGTTTTGTTGGTTCAGAATATGGTAAGCATTTACATCAGTAAGATCTTTCGTTTCTTCTTCTTTTTTCTTCTTCTTTTTTTCTTTTTCTTTCCGGCATTTGTTTCTTCAGTCTGTCATTCCTTCTTCTTTCTTCATTCATTCATTTATTCACTCGTTTTATTCAGTCAGCCAGTCAGCCAATCAGAGAGTCACTCAGCCAGTTACGAGTGGTGAGTTGATTGGTTACTTAATAAGCTGGTTAGTTACGGTGGCTATGCTGTGTCGTATTATATATATAAATAATCCTGTACTCCACATTAAACAGACTAGTTATTGTCGGAGTTGAGATCCGTCTTTTCTTCTTCTTTTTTTTTTTTTTTTTTTGCTTGTCTAATCATCGTCGCTTTTTCATCTAAACCAGTGATGATCAAGATCAAGATCAAGTGAGTCATTTACAATCACAGTGCCTCCCCCGTCCCCCCCTCCCCCCTCCCCACCCCCTCCCCACTAGATATTGTACGCGTTGAGATCCGTCTTCTGTTGTTTTTTCCTCGCCTAATCATCGTCGATCTTTCTTGTAAACCAGTGATCAAGATCAAGATCAAGTGAGGCATTTACAATCACAGTGCCTCTCCTCCGCCCCCCCCCCCCCCCCCCCCCCCCCCCCCCCACCACCCCAAGCCCCCCCCCCCCCCATTCGCCACCCCTACTCTCTGTTCCCATCCTCCTCCCCGCCTCCACCCTTATTTATTTCCTTTCTTAACCCCGCACGCGAACTCCGGAGATCGTCCCATTCTGGAATGGTGCGGACGTCATTGTTGCAAAGATTGGCGGGGAAGGGAAAGTGTATCTGATTCGCTGCCGCCAATAATGCATCTCCCATGTATCGGTGTGTGGCATCACTCCTCCCGCCCCTCCGCAAACAGCTCTGGACATAGGGTTTTTGATGGATGGCCGTCCCGGGACAGGCTTCGTAAGGAGAGAACTAGCAAGAGATAAGGCTACGGAACCAGACGGTCGTAAGGACCTGTGAATAGTAAGGCTACGGAACCAGACGGTCGTAAGGACCTGTGGATAGTAAGGCTACGGAACCAGACTTTTGTAAGGACCTGTGAATAGTAAGGCTACGGAACCAGACTGTCGTAAGGATCTGTGAATAGTAAGGCTACGGAACCAGACTGTTGTAAGGAGAACCTGTAAGTAGCAAGGATACAGAACCAGACTGACGTATGGAGAACCTGTGAATTGTAAGGCTATTGAACCAGACTGACGTAAGGACCTGTGAATAGTAAAATTAAGGCTACGGAACCAGACTGACGTAAGGAGAACCTGGGAATATAGTACGGCTACAGAACCACACTGTCGTAAGGAGAACCTGTGAGTAAATGGTAAGGCTACAAAATCACGTTGTCGTAAAGAACTTGTGAACAGTAAGGCTACAGAATCACACTATCGTAAGAATAATTTGTAATTAGAAAGGCTACACAACCACACTGTCGTTAAAAGAATTTGTAATCAGTAAGGCTACTGTCCGAAGGAGAATTTGTGAGTAAGTAGTAAGGCCACAAAATCACGTTGTCGTAAGGATAACTTGTGAATAGTAAGGCTACAGAATCACATTGTGGTAAGGGTAACTTATGAATAGTAAGGCTACAGAATCACACTGTTGTAAGGAGAACCTGTAGGCTAATTAGTAAAAAAGGCTACAGAATGGCGTTGTCGTAAGAACCTGTGAATAGTAAAACTATAGAACCACGTTGTTGTCAAGAGACCTTGTGATTAATAAGGCTACACTCGAAACTAGACTGTCGTAAAGAGAACCCGTGAGCAAGTGGTAATGCTACAGAAGTAAGGATAACTTGTCAGTAGTAAGGCTACAGAACCAGACTGTCGTAAAGAGAACCTGTGAGCAAGTGGTAAGGCTAACGAAGTAAGGATAACTTGTGAGCAGTAAGGCTACAGAACCAGACTGTTGTAAAGAGAACCTGTGAGCAAGTGGTAAGACTACAGAAGTAAGGAGAACTTGGCAGTAGTATGTCTGCAGAAGGGGACCGAACCGAGGTCCTTCTTACCAGCCGTATGAAGCGCCTTACCGCTAGGCCAAGCCGGCTCCCTGTCTACAGCTCTGTACGCGCTTCTTCTGGTCACGGCTATGCGGGGGCGGATGTAGGCCGGAAGTCGGTGCTTGTGTAGTGCAAAATGTTGTGTGTGTTTTCCGAGTGCATGTGTGAAAATGTATGCTTTTTTTCTTCTTCTTTTTCTTCTCTCTCTCTCTCTCTCTCTCTCTCCTCTCTCTCTCTCTCTCTCTCTCTCTCTCTCTCTCACCCCCCCACTCCCCCGCACTGTGAACTTGCATATTCTTGCGTGGAGGTTTTGTTGCGTATTATAAATTATCATACATTTTATAATTCGTTCTAAATAAATTATTATATTATTCAGTACCCCATGCGATGGGCAGACTCTTGTCAGTTTGTTTGTTTTTGTTGTTGTGGTTCTTTGGAATTTTGGTGTTTTCTTTTTCCTTTTGTTTGCCTTTTTCTGTCTCTTGTCTTCTCTTTTTCTTCCTTTTTTTCTTCTTCTTTCTCGTGTGTGAGTGTGTTTGTGTGTGTGTGTGTGTGTGTGTGTGTGTGTGTGTGTGTGTGTGTGTGTGTGTGTGTGTGTTTCCCCCTGATGAAATCTCTCTCTCTCTCTCTCTCTCTCTCTCTCTCTCTCTCTCTCTCTCTCTCTCTCTCAGTACTGACACTTTATTCGCACCTTGCGCCACAGGATCACCGGAAACAGACCCACTGTTCTGGGCTACGAGCCATGACTTATACCGGAAGTGAAAGTTATGTCCCCGCCCACCATCTCCACCCCATCCCCACCCACACCCACACCCCTCGATTTCCAGTGGACAAGTGTATCGATTGTGTGAACGTGAACTCTGTCCTGTTTGTGCGAGTCACCAGAGAAGGGACTGCCTCATATCGTTGCAGACGCTTTGGACACTATGTATATATATTTATAAGCAAGCACAGTGAATGGTCATTTTGTTATGTATATATATTTATAAGCAAGCACAGTGAATGGTCGTTTTGTTCGTTAAAACGCCGGAAGAAATGCCGCTGCTGGCTGGAACCGAGATTCCAGGAGACTCAGAAGGGAGGGGTGGTGGGGGGGGGGGGGGGGGGAAGGGGAGTATACATAACGCTAGACTATCACCGTCAGAATGATTCTGCATAAAGATAGGCAGAGAGTATTTTTTCTTTATTTATAGGCAGAGAGTGTTTTTTCTTTATTTATTTCTCTCTTTTTTTCTTTTTCTTTTTTCTTTCTGTCTTTTTTTCCCCCCCGGCTGTTTTAGCTGTTTGGCTGATTGTGGGTGGCAAAGTCAGCAGACAGTGTCCATAAACCACAGGCTATAGTGAGTGAGATAAGTGGGAGGTTGGGTTAATAGTCGTTGAAAACGTACCGCTTGGAAGGGGCTTTGTTAAGAACAAATCTTTGTGAAAGAGGCTGAGTGAGTAGTAAGTGTGTGTGTGTGTGTGTATGTGTGTGTGTGTGTGTGTGTGTGTGTGTGTGTGTGTGTGTGTGTGTGTGCGTGCGCGCGCGTGAGAGAGACGGAGACAGAGACAGACAGACAGAGGCGGAGAGACACAGAGAGAGAGAAACTGATGTGGGGTATTAAAAAAAAGGCGGACAAAGTCACAAGACAGTGTCAATAAACCAGAGAGAGAGAGAGAGATGCCGGTATGAGGCATTTTCATTTTTCATTCATTGTAGGAGGCAAATACTATACTAGTCACACCCATAAACCACAAATTTGGAGTGAGAGAGAGGCAGACCCAGAGAGACGGACAGACAGACAGACAGGCATGCCAACAGAGACAGAGCTGCCTGCGTGCCATATTTTAATTTATTTTTGTCATTAAAGTGTGTGTGTGTGGGGGGGGGGGGCATGTGTGTGTGTGTGGCGGGGGAGGAGGAGGGTCAGTCACCCCCGTACACCACAGCTTTGGAAGAGAAAGTTGAAACGAGGCGCTAAACCACTAGGCCCAAGCGGTTCACAAGACATTTCCATTGGAGAATTAAGGCCTGTCTGCTTTGTCCTTTGCCTCACACCCCAAGCAGGAGACCACGTCAGGCTGGTACGGTTGGTCGTCATCATCTGCTCGGAGAACGTCCGTGTGTTATAATAATCAGGGTGCTTTACGTCCAGAAAAACCGGATGGGTTATTAAGAACGGGGAAAGAGGTTGGGGGCGGCGGGTGGGGGGTTGTGGGGTGGGGGGGGGGGGCCTATGAATAGCTCGTCCCTGCGCTCCGACCCGTAAAGACCGTAAAGACCGAAGAGACCGTCAGTCACCGCCAGAATAATAAATGTTAAGGAGGTGAGGATTGTGTACTCCGCTAATTGCTGTTTCCAACAGCCGTGCGGAACAAAGTCACAGAGTCCGAAAACAAGCTGTTGAGGAACAACATCAGCAGCAAGACAATCCATCCAGCTATGAGAGCCCAGCTCCACTTGCCTCCTCTTGATCTCCCCTGGGCTCTGACCGTGTGTTTGTGTTCGGGGTGTATGTATATATACAGCGTGGACAATTTCTAACCTTGCAGTAAAAGTTGTTTCAGAGTTTGCATAACACAGGTACGTAATCGATGTGTAAAAACCCACTTAACCATGGTAATTTTTAAGCTTGCAGTGCAAGTTCTTTCAGAGTTTACGTAACACAGGTACCTAATCGGTTTGTTACACCCAGTTAACCACGGTAGCTAGTCAGATCAGCAAGGACATGGAGAACAAGCAAACATCATTAAGGTACTGCACAGAAGCACGATCAACATCTTCTTCTTTCTTTTTATCAGCATCGTCCTTTGCACAGTGTCGGAACAAGGACGAATAGTTCCATTAGGCGGTAGGCCACACGGCAAACATTTCCATCAGGTGGCCGAAGTGTCGTGGTATCGTTAACTGGGCACTTTGTTCCGTTGACATTCGGCGATTTCCGTCCTGTCAGCGGAATAGGAGTTTCCAGTGGTCCCCCCTTGCTTGATCTACGATAGGCGTGCACGCTGGCCGCTTTTTAAACGATGTGGTATGTAACGTTTACGTCTTGCTCGTGCAGTTTTCTGTCTGATTGTTTCTTCTTCTTCTTCTGCTTCTTCTTCTTCTTCTTCTTTCTTTCTTTCTTTCTTTTCTGCTCTCTGTCTTCGCCCTAATATAACCGCAAAGGTTGACTGTGTGTAAAACGCCACGTTACTTACTTACTGTCTGTCTGTCTGTCTGTCTGTCTGTCTGTCTGTCTGTCTGTCTGTCTGTCTGTCTGTCTGTCTGTCTGTCTTCTCTCTCTCTCTCTCTCTCTCTCTCTCTCTCTCTCTCTCTCTCTCTCTCTCTCTCCCTCCCTCTGCCTCCCTCCCTCCCTCCCTCCCTCTCTCTCTCTCTCTCTCTGTTTCTTCTCTTCTTCAGATTTCTTCTTTCTCTTGCTTCTTTTTCCTTGCATGACTGGTTGCGTTTGGTGCTGGTTTTTTTGTTCGTCAGTTTTGTTGTTGTTGTTGTTTTTCATTTTTATTTTTTATTTTTTCATCGTCATTACCACCTTCTTCTTCTTCTTCTTCTTCTTCTTCTTCTTCTTCTTCTTCTTCTTCTTCTTCCTCTTTGCCTTGAAGTGACCATGTGCAGTTGACTGGACTTTAAATCGAAGAATAATGAACTCTCCTTTTTTCTGTTTATTAATCAATAATTTTATCAGTCTTCTTCCTTTCCTTACTGCTCCTCCTCCTTCTCTTTCTTCTTCTGTTTCTTTTGCTTTACTTCTCGAGTTGATTACGTTTGTAGGCCGAGTTGAATAGACTGAGTTTACATATAATTATATGAGAAGCGTTTTAAGATGTGTCTTGACATATGACAGTGTTTGATCATCCTGGTGTGACCGTGTGCGGTCAGATCAGCTAGGTCAGAATTAAAATGATCAAAATCAAATGATTAACTTACTGCATGTTAGTGACAATAATGTTTCCCAAGTGGGCCTCTCTGTAAATTGATTGAAGAGAAGGGGAATTTCACTTTGATTAATAAAATTTAGTTTGGTCCTTTGAGATTCACTTTATGGCTTGTGTGTGAAAAATCTGGTTTCTTTTTTCTTCTTCTTGAATTCTTCTTTTGTGTATACGTTTTTTGGTTTTTATTTACTCAGCCAGTTAGCTCTGTCTCTGTATCTCTCTCTGTGTCTGTCTGTGTCTTTTTCTGTCTGTGTCTTTGTCTGTCTGTCTGTCTGTCTGTCTGTCTGTCTGTCTGTCTGTCTCTGTCTCTCTCTCTCTCTCTCTCTCTCTCTCTCTCTCTCTCTCTCTCTCTCTCTCTCTCTCTCTCTCTCTCTCTCTCTCCTCCTTTCTCTCTCACCTCATGTCTCTCTCTCTCTCTCTCTCTCTCTCTCTCTCTCTCTCTCTCTCTCTCTCTCTCTCTCTCTCTCTCTCTCTCTCTCTCTCCTCTCTCTCTCTCTCTCCCTCCTCCCTCTCTCTCTCTCCACTCTCTCTCTCTCTCTCTCTCTCTCTCTCTCTCTCTCTCTTCTCTCTCCTCTCTCTCTTGTACTCACTTTTCGACTTTGAGCATCCTCCTTGAGTTCTCACCGCCACGTTTCTTTGAACAACCCGGAGGAGAGACTGATGCAAGTAGATAATCACACCGTATCATATTTTTCGCACCCAATATCCTCCTACGCATGGGGTTCACGCTTGATACCAGCACTGGTTGTGAGTGGCGCAGCTGTGCGGTGCTGAGAAGAAAAAGAGGACGTTAAAACCCTGTGAGAAAACAGAAGAAGAAGGAAAGAAAAAAAGGAATAGCGTGATGCTGAGAAGAAAAAGAGGACGTTAAAACCCTGTGAGAAAACAGAAGAAGAAGGAAAGAAAAAAAGGAATAGCGTGATGCTGAGAAGAAAAAGAGAACGTTAAAACCCTGTGAGAAAACAGAAGAAGAAGAAAAGAAAAAAGGGAATAGCGTGATGCTGAGAAGAAAAAGAGGACTTTAAAATCCTGTGAGAAAACAGAAGAAGAAGAACAAGAACAAGAAGAAGGAAAAGGAATAGCGTGATGCTGAGAAGAAAAAGAGGACGTTAAAATCCTGTGAGAAAACAGAAGAAGAAGAAGAACAAGAACAATAAGAAGGAAAAGGAATAGCGTGATGCTGAGAAGAAAACGAGGACGTTAAAATCCTGTGAGAAAACAGAAGAAGAAGAAAAGAAAA
The DNA here is from genome assembly GCA_018857735.1 of Alviniconcha marisindica. Lineage (NCBI taxonomy): Eukaryota > Metazoa > Mollusca > Gastropoda > Provannidae > Alviniconcha > Alviniconcha marisindica. Next base: position 700,262 of record JABMCL010000949.1, read on the forward strand.
AAAGGAATAGCGTGATGCTGAGAAGGAAAAGAGGACGTTAAAATCCTGTGAGAAAACAGAAGAAGAAGAAAAGAAAAAAAGGAATAGCGTGATGCTGAGAAGAAAAAGAGAACGTTAAAACCCTGTCAGAAAACAGAAGAAAAAAGAAAAGAAAGAATAGCGTGGTGCTGAGAAGAAAAAAAGGAAGTTAAAACCCTGTCAGAAAACAGAAGAAAAAAGAAAGAAAAAGAAAAAAAGAAAAAGAAAAAGAATAGCGTGGTGCTGAGAAGAAAAAGAGGACGTTAAAACACGGTCAGAAAATACATGGGGGGAAAAGAGAGGAAAAAGAGTAGACCCTTTCGTCTATTGTCTATACGGCTGCGAATTATCTTTCCGCACTATTATTGTTGTACAGGTCGATAGGTGCTGTGTACAAACGCGTCACCAGCTTAGGGTATCCGGGAGGACTTGTCTGTAGACTCAGTGTATTACTACGCAAACGTGGTGGTCAGTTTAGCTTCAGTCTGAGAGCGTCTGTGCAAGAGGTGCTGCGAACATTACTTTATTTTGTGTATGGAAGGTTTGGAATTGGAGTGATTTTTCATTCATGCTGATATTACAAAGCTCAGCTCTCCCGCCTCGATTACCCCGAAAATTCGCACGCTATGTTTTGTCATAATAAAAAATCCGTTCTTTTGAACTTTTCATGTGTTTGACTCCGTCCTCGTCAACACTGGTGACAACTCCGTTAGTTCCAGCGGGAGGCAGAGGCAGAGGCCCTCGAACACTCACCAACCAAAAGAATCCGTACACTTTCGGGGTGCCAGACTTCAGCAGGCAGCTAGCTAGCTAGGATCCGAGGATGCACCCAGCCACCCCGGACCCTGCCAATGCCACCTGTAGAAACAAGAGGGCGGCCATGTTTGTTTACAGGTCACGTGATTACAGCCTTGTCTTTTTTTTTCCCCTGAAGTGCCGCCACACACAACACGGCGAATCGCAACAGGGCGCTCAGGTTTTGTTGTTATGATACCGGAGAGTTTCACCAGAGATTCGATACCTTTAGAGAGAGGGGGGATCGGAGGGAGGGAGTAAAGTGTGTGTGTGTGGGGGGGGGGGGGGGGCTCTTTGCCAGTTGCAGCAACGGTTGCAAAGGGTTGTTGAAAGTTTGATGTTGTGATTTTCATGCAGGTGTAAGTTCGAGAGAGGTGGAGAAGGGAGGTGGTGGTAGTTGGGGGGCGGGGGCGGGGGGTGTCGCTTTGATGGTTGCAGCAAGGGGTTGTTGCACGTTAGGTGTGAGGTGTGCATACAGGTGTAAGTTCAAAGCGTCTGCGCCGGACGGCATGTGTTTCTGGGCTGCTCATCCTGACTACCGAGGCGTTGTCAGTGTTGTCGCCGTCATCGCCTTCGTTATTGTCTTCGCCACCTCCTGAAATCAGGCGCTTAACTTGGACGTCGCTTCACGTCGTTAAACTTAACATCATCGGCGACCGATTAAAACCTCGTAGTTCAAAATTTCTAAATGTTTTCAACATCACCAGCAATTGTTCACTCATTTGTTAAAAATTCAAGTTTTGAGAATAACTTGACGCGAGAATGCCTATTTCAAAAATTCAGTATTTATCCGAACGCATTTTATTTTCGATAGGATTTTTACTGATTTAAATGAATGTCGTGATTGAAAAACAGGGACTTACCTTAAAAAATGTGCGCATGATTTCTGTTGTCCTGTTAAATTAAGCCTTTGTTTTAAACTTGTATGTGGCTGGATCTGATTTCAGAGCGCTAGCAGTCAACTTTGTTTCAGATTTATTTTACTTTCCCCATTAGAATCGGCTTCGCGCCCTCCATTTCTTGACCTTTATTGTCCTCCACAATTAATGAATCGTCAATATGGCCGGTTGACGTCGACGTCCTTCATCTCGCAAAGTCATCTGTTCGGAACAGTTATCCTACGTAATTCTTCTCTCCCCCCCCCCCCCCCACTTCCGCACCCGCCCCTCCCTCCCCCCGCCCCCCTGTTCTCCACCGAATGCGTCCCCACCCTCTCCGACCTCGATCCCCAACCATACCTCGCCATACTCGGCGTTAAACAAATCTAACAGCAAGACTCGTTCTTATTAATGGATGCTGTTCTGGGGGTAAAGATAACGAGGGGAAAGGCAATAAACTGAGGAAACGTCAGTAAGATAGAGGTGCTCATAATATTGACGAATTATTTTGACCAGCGAAAATATCTTCTTCTTTTTTTAACGACATAGTTAACAAAACTAAAATACGTCAAATTCAAGATCTTTTATATATATATATATATATATATATATATTATTATAATTATATATATATATATATATATATATAATTCAAGATATAGATGTAAACTGATATTCTCGTATCGATTGATTAAAATGAGTTAAAAGAGTGAGTGACTGAATTAATAATTTAATAAATACAAAATATGTACTGGGTGTGATTAGCAGTAGAACTGTGAAGGGCTGAAATGCTGCTGACTACAAATTAAACTTGATAAGCAAACTCCAAATCCTAGCGCAAGAAGCAGTCATTTGGCACTTTACAAAATGTTGCGCCTTTTCCGGATTTCTTCCAGACATGTTTATGTCAAAGCTGTCTTTTAAATATCACACTTGTAGACAGGGAACTTCTTGCGTTGTGTTTTAAAATGCGGTTTTCGCTTAATTGTTTTCTTTGAGATGTCACATTAAGTGAAGTTTAATGGACAAAACAAGTCCACGGTTGCCGTTCCATCTTTTTTTCTTTGCCGACTCTACTTCACGCTTGAACGTCAGCTGCCGTTTTGGCTTTCCCTCCTCTCTCTGTCTGTCTCCTCCTGTTGCTGTCTCTGTCTCTCTCCTGTCTGTTCCTCTCTCTGTCTCTCTGCTGCCTGTGTCTGTGCCATAGACGTAGATCTGTGTCCGTGGTTTTTGCCCGCCCCCCCCCCCCCCCCCCCTCTCTCTCTCTCTCTCTCTCTCTCTCTCTCTCTCTCTCTCTCTCTCTCTCTCTCTCTCTCTCTCTCTCGCTCTATCTTTCATTTTTCTTTGGCATTTTGGCTAAACCACCATACTTTGCATACATGTGTAGGTGGTTGTTGTTGTTGTTGCTGATATTGCTTCTAACAAGGACAGATTGTAAGACTAGGTTTCTGCCTAAATTCTTTATCCTTGAGTATTAAGCATCAAACAATCAGTCAGACCGTAGTCTTATTTGTTGTTGTTGTTGTTATTGTTGTTGTTTTTCACAGACAAACGTACTGAAGTTCTCCCTATTTCAACAATTTCTCTTTTAGTTTTGTTTTTGTTGTTTCTGTCTCTTGCACTTGACTTGAATAGTCGTTTGGATGTATCTTTTCGCTCGTGTTGTCTGAAATAATTGTGTACAGATTGTGCTGGATTGCCGTTCACTTTTTTCTTTCTTTCTTTCTTTGTTGTTGTTGTTGTTGTTGTTGTTGTTGTCTGTGTCTTTGTTGTTGTCTTACGACAAATTATCAGTGGTATTGGTATCTCTCTCTCTCTCTCTCTCTCTCTCTCTCTCTCTCTCTCTCTCTCTCTCTCTCTCTCTCTCTCTCTCTCTCTCTCTCTCTCTCTCTCACTCTCTCTCTCTTTCTCACACACCCCCTCACCCCCACATTCCGACCTGCCCAGACCACATCACCCCCACCCCCACCCCCACCCCTCCACCCTTTCAAAACTCTGGCAGGCCTTCTGTTGCGATCAAGGACTGGTATTTTTGTGTCTTTTGTGTTCTCGGCTCGTTACAATCCGTGTTGCGCTGCTCAGGGGACTGCAGGCGAGTGTTGGCAGAATCACGGTATTGCACAAGGCAAACAAACCCCGGCATCGGTCACAGAACTTCACAGGAACCACTCAGTGCTGGGTTCTCACCCAACAGAAGGTGGGCCTGTTGCGCTAGCCGTTCGCCCGGAGGGCCTGCTAAAGTCTGATCGAGCGTCCATTGCGTGGGTGGGTGTGGGTGCGAGGGTTCTCTGTCTGTTTGTCTATCTCTCTGTGGGTGCGAGGGTTCTCTGTCTGTCTGTCTATCTCTCTGTCTGTGGGTGCGAGGGTTCTCTGTCTGTCTATCTCTCTGTGGGTGCGAGGGTTCTCTGTCTGTCTGTCTCTCTGTCTGTGGGTGCGAGGGTTCTCTGTCTGTCTGTCTCTCTGTCTGTCTCTGTTTTTAACCTGTCAGTGTCTACCTGTCGGTCTGTGCGTGTTCCTGGATTCGGCAGAGAGTGTGGCTTAGCGTTGACTTGGCGCATCACTGACAGACTTCGAGCTGGGCCAACGATTGTTCACTAATCATCTTGTCTTACCGGAGCTTAGAAACTTGATTGAAAAACGCGCTTGTTACTGGTTATCTCTGTTTCTGTGTAGCCAATAAGTGTCTACCTGTCTGTCTGTCTGTCTGTCTGTATGTGTTCCTGGATTTGACAGACAGTGCAGCTTAGTGTTGATTTGATGCATCATAGATTAATTGGGCCAAAGAGCGTTCAATATTTTGTCTTACCGGAGCTTAGAAATTAAAAAAGCAACAAACAACAACAACAAAAACAAACAAACGCGCTAATAACGTAGGTAGGTAGGTAGTGTTGCTTGATGTCCTCAGATGTCAGTTGACATATTAGGGACAAGCTGAGACCAATGCCGAAGCATGGTTCAATATAGCTTTACGCCCACGGAAACCAGAAGGCTCGTTAGGACGGACAGCCCAGGACGGCCACCTCGACTCTCACACAGCTCCTGAACTATGAGCGCGCTAATAACTGGTTGAAACATGAATTTGAAGTCTGCTGCAGACGTTCAGCCAATCACAGGCTTCGACGTAATTATGGAATGGCGAAAGCTGGCTCTCTCGCATCTCGTATAAACCAGTTCAACAGGCTCACACACGGAGAGGAACAGAGTCCTCTCCGCTCGACCCCTTCCCCCTACCCCTCCACCCCACCACACCCCCACCCACCTCCCACCCCTACTTTCTCCGTCTCTCTGACCGACCCGTCCCAAGCAGTTGTGTTTCCTCCTCAGAATGAGTTATTAACTTTGTGGGAATGTTTTCCTTACCGGCTTTATGGATTTGTTCGTCTGTAAAAGAAGGTCTTGCATGCAGGGGCGGATCAAGAAGCTTTTGGAATAACACGGCGATTGTGCCGTTTGCTTGTCTGGTGTTTGGATTGAGCATCTGGCGCGGCGAGCGGCGGCCCTGCACGTTCTGCCGTGCGGCAGTGCGGCTGGTTTGCCGTGGCCCCGGAGTCGAACCCCGGAGTGGTAGGCTTGTAGGCAGGCGGTGATCATGCGGGTCGCACTGACTTTACCCGGTCGTACCCCCCTTCCAACAAACAAAATCCAAAAAAAGACAGAAAGAAAGTAGACCCCGCCCCCCTCCCACCAAAAAACGAAAGTAGACCACACAAAAAAAAAAAAGAGGGGTGGGGGGCGGGGAGGGGGGTGGAGGGGGGGTGGAGGGGGATGGGGCGCGTGGAAGAAAGACGTGCATTATGCGCTTTCATTTTATGCTACAGTAATCAAGAGATGCATTGTAGATAGATACATGAAAGGCATGCATGCATGCGTGGGTGGTGGGTGGCGGGCAATCCCTTGAGTGTTACGATCCAGTTTTGTCTGGTTTACGACCCGAACCGAGTCGTCAGTCGCCGCCGTACTGCACTGGTTGCCCACGGAGCCAGATAGGAATCGGTCACAAATCGTGAAAGTATAAACCATGACGTGTAGTCCGATAAGATGGAATTGAAACGCATACTCGCAGTGCACATTGTTACTTTTTTATGATAAATCGTTCGAACAACTGCTGCTGTGTGCGGCGCGCACAGTCACCTTCATCTGACTGGCAGCCACCCTCCGGCTGATGCTGATGAGGTGACTGTGCTGCTGCTGCAGCTGCTGCTGATGTTGATGCTTCTGTTGTTAGTGCCTCGGTGCTTCTGTTCTGTGTGGTTTGTGCTGCTGACTATAGTCTCTCTTCGTGTCCTCATTTTGCTTTTTGTCGCTTTTTATCGCTTTATCGCCCTGATAGAAAGGACCGTACTGGTTGACTGGGGATAAAGCACCAAGTTACTTACTTATTTACTTACTCTCTTCGTGGCTGCTGCTGTCGTTGTCGCTGTTGCTGCTGTTCCTGCTTGCATTTGTCACCTCGTTGTTGCCGGCTGTTTAGTTTTTGTTGTTTCTTTGTGTGTGTTTTGTTTGTTTTTTGTTTGTGTGTGCTCATTTTCTATTGCTCCTTCTGTTTAAGTTCACACACCTTGCGCTGCCTTGACTGCTTCTGTTGTTTCTGTCGTGGTGAAGTAGAGCGAGCTTCATGTCCTCGGATGTCGGTTGACATATTAGGGCCAAACTGTGACCAATGCCGAAGCATGGTTCAGTGTTGCTTTACGTCCACAGAAACCGTAAGGCTCATTAGGACGGAAAGCCCAGGACGGCCACCTCGACTTTCACACAGCTCCTGAACTCTGTTTCTGCCGCTGTGTAGTGCTGCTTTTGTCTCGGAATACTCTACCTTGTTTTCTTGGTGTCGTTGTTGCTTTTTGCCTCAACATAGATTTTTATTTTATATATATATATATTTTGGAGGCTGTTGTTTTTTCCTTGTTGCTGCTTCTGTTGCGGGTTTAGCGACTGCGATTTTCATGTGTCGTGCTACAATCACGAAGCCTGCAATTGAGTCTGGAACCTGCATTGCTTATGTTGATGACTACACACTTGAGCATCTGTTTTGTTTTTTGTTTTTGTTGTTGTAATTACGTTCATTTTATTATGTAATACGTTTATTGCCTGAACGGTTCGAGAATTGAAACCGTGGTTTATACTGGTGTATGTTACGAGTTATTAAGCTTAATTAACTTCGTGACTTGCAATCTGCCACTGATGGGAATATTTTCACTCAATATCTGTATCCACGTCAACTAATCCTGGTACAGACGAAATGCCACTGTATAAAACAAAGTAAAACAAGTGGTTTTTAATTTGCAGGCTAAATGATTTGAGATCTTCAGTGATATATTCACTTACTGACATGGAATTGCTGTGAAGAAGAGTTTACAAAACCGTGGCGTTAAAAATGGGACGGATTCATTTCGAGAGAGTGGTCTTTCAACTGTCTGAAGTTCTTTTTATTTATACTTTGTTTGCTCAATGATCAGCGCTGCTGCTATTGTAGTTGTTGCTGTGTCTTTCGGTTGTTTCTGTTGTTTTCTTGCTGTCTTTCTTTCTTTTTGTTTCTCTTCCTTCTTCTGTCTTTCACCCTGACGTTAGCATGTGAGGCTGAGGGGATGTTAAAATCAAAGAGCTGACTCACGCTCACACGGGCGGTCTGGTCATTTTCATTGACCAGCGTTGTTGCTGTTCGTGTTGCTCTCTCTCTCTCTCTCTCTCTCTCTCTCTCTCTCTCTCTCTCTCTCTCTCTCTCTCTCTCTCTCTCTCTCTCTCTCTCTCTCTCTCTCTCTTTTTTCTTCGTTTTTTCTTTCTTCCTCTTACTCTCATGGCAGTCTGATAATCTTTTTTCTTGTCACTCATTGCTCATGGTTGTGTTTTCTTTCTTGTTGTTTGTTTGTTTGTTTTGTTGTTGTTTGTTGTTGTTGCTGGTGATGGTATTGTGTTTTTTGTGTCTGTGTTTCTCTCTCTCTTTCTTTCGTAATTCTCTTCACTCACTCTGTGATCTAAAGTTCTTTTCTTTCTGTAAGTTGATTACTTTCTTCTTCTTCTTCTTCTTCTTCTTCTTCTCTCTCTCTCTCTCTCTCTCTCTCTCTCTCTCTCTCTCTCTCTCTCTCTCTCTCTCTCTCTCTCTCTCTCTCTCTCTCTCTATACCGTTGGCCATTCCATATCAACGTTGTTTCAACTATTGTTATGCTTTCATATTTTTCTTTCCTTCTGTCTTCCTTCCTCTCCTTTACTCAGGCATGCCACTGTACCAAATCTAAGAGAATTGTGAACCCTGCACGGTCTTCATTCATCAGCAAGCTTAATTAATACTCACGCTGTGGAAAAACTCAAAACGAAAACAAAATAAAGCGATAAATCAATCAAACTATTTGTTTTTAATCAACGCGGATTTCAAATTTTGCCAGTTTGCATGGAAGATGAACAGCAACAGACTGTAGTACAAAGATGCCCCCTCGCCCCGCCTCAGACGCTGGGAATTCTGGCACCACGGCACGTGTCTGTCAACGTTACTGTGACCGAGTAATCAAAGGCAGCGAGCGAGGAGCACGTGCATTGTCACGTCCAGCCCCCTGGCGGCCCCAGTCTATGGACAGAAGAGCCCCATTCCTACGCATGCCCCTTGTCCACCCTATCTCGGGTCCAGCCCCGTCTTATCTGAGTCACGGCTAGGCCTACTGTCCCCTTGTTGGCCGGTGAGCTCCCGTGTGGTGGCGACGGTCACTCCGGTCTCCGCTACAACAACGGTGTCCCCATCCTACAAAGACCCCATAGTTGCGTTGCGATGTACGCCTCTGAAAGACCGTCGCTCTCTCGGAAGCTTGCCGTTTCGCTCGGCGTTGGAGTTAAGAGTCCCTGGGTTAAATAACGTAAGGTATCCAGTCGAGGTCGGGTACAGGGGGGAGATTGCCGGATTAATGACTGTTTGCTGCCCGGCTGGTCCAGCATCACAGTGCCCAACAGGGGAAGCAAACATCACGAAAACTCGGTCCAGGACAAAAGCAATTGTTGCTATCACTGAGCGAGGAAAGGGGAGAGAGTTTGGGCCAAGAGATAGTGGTTATAGCCATCCGCATCTTTACTGTAACTGTTACTTCAGTTTTGTTTTAGGGTCTCTGGAGTTTCGGGTTCGCAGGAGGGAGGATCAGGAATGTTACTGCCCCAGCCCCTTCGGTTTACGGTTTGATCTTGATCCCCTTTGAACATTCCCTCGCTTTTCTTTCAACGGCGGCTCGTCTGGACTAGGAGTATGAATAGTCTCTGCTCCTTTCCATGTTTTGCGTCACAGTACTCGTTTTGCGTCATGGTGTTTGTTTTGCGTCATAATACTTTGACTTCGACTTATTAGCGTCATCGTCCGCATGTGTGGATGGCTTTCACGGCTTTCTGTCGTGGTGGCTTTTTGCTGACAATAAGCGATGCTGATCTGTTCACCCGTAGTAATGCCCTAAAGTTCAGCGTAGTGCAGTGACTTTGGCTGAGTCGGTGTAAAGATTTGAAATTCGTGGCATCGTGAAAAAGGGGTGACTTGTGATTCTTCACCCCCTCCCCTACCACCACACACTTCACACACACACACACACACACACACACACACACACACACACACACACACACACACACACACACACACACACACACACACACACACGTGCGCGCACACTTAGGCACACATCATCGCCACTAACAACAACAACAACATGAACGACAAAAAACAGCAACGAACGTCAAGTACATATTTTCTGTAGACTGATCTTGTTCGTCAATCATTCATAAACACCAGGCTTGCAATGTTAATGCTGAACTGATGTCGTTCTAAAGGCAGAAGAAAAGTTTATCCTCCGTCTGCATTTTTCTTGCTAAAAAGCAAAAGAAAAAAAGTTTGATTCTGACTACTCTCCATAATTATCTGACGTATTTTTGATGAAAAAAAAAATGCTCGCATACGCTTATTAATAATTCGATATTTACTACAGCGCTTCTGGGTGAAAAATGCGCCAGATTCAATCGTGAACAGATGCGTGACCGAAATAAACATTTTTAGCATATTTATTTCCCACGTGAATAGATCGGTCTAGTTTTCAAGGTAAGTTTAAGGTCTTCGAGGGGTTTTAAGCGGCTTTCTCTTGAGCTTTTTCCCCCCTTGAAAGGTAGAAAGACAAAAGTTACATTCGCATACACATTCCTTTAAAAACAGTAAAATCTTCTTCTTCTTCTTCTTCTTCTTCTTCTTCTTCTTCTTCTTTCGCATACACATTCTTTTTAAAAACAGTAAAATCTTCTTCTTCTTCTTCTTCTTCTTCTTCTTCTTTCGCATACACATTCCTTTTAAAAACAGAAAAATCTTCTTCTTCTTCTTCTTCTTCTTCTTCTTCTTTCGCATACACATTCCTTTTAAAAACAGTAAAATCTTCTTCTTCTTTCGCATACACATTCTTTTTAAAAACAGTAAAATCTTCTTCTTCTTCTTCTTCTTCCTTCTTCTGCTTCTTCTTCTTCTTCTTTCGCATACACATTCTTTTAATAACAGTAAAATCTTCTTCTTCTTCCTTCTTCTTCTTCTTCTTCTTCTTTCGCATACACATTCTTTTAAAAAGTAAAATCTTCTTCTTCTTCTTCTTCTTTCTTCTTCTTCTTATTTCGCATACACATTCCTTTTAAAAACAGTAAAATCTTCTTCTTCTTCTTCTGCTTCTTCTTCTTTCTTCTGCTTCTTCTGCTTCCTCCTCCTCCTTTCCTCCTCCTCCCCCTCCTCCTTTTTTTTATATTTTATTTTAAATTCTTTCTTTCCTTCCTTCCTTTTTAAAATATTTTTTGTATGACTTCCCGCAACTGCTTACTAATCGTTCCCGCTCCTCTCACGGTCTGGCCAAGGGAGAGAAGCCGAGACAGAGCAGAAGCTGTCTGGTCATGAAAAGTAGCATTTGACCCCTTTGTTTACCCCAGCCTGATAAGTTTATCTTAATTGATACACCGTGGCGCGGGCTCCCCCTTCTGGTCATTTACTGCCGCTCTTTCAATTTAGGGCCCTTCGTTCCCAGCATCCCACTGTGCTGCGAAGCCTTTGTAGTTTCCGCTTCCGCCTCACGCCATTATCTCTTCATCAAGTCAAAAGTTGCCTCCCTTTGAGGGGAGATGCCTCGGTTGATTCCTAGAGGTGGATGGGCTATTTTCTTTGATTTAGTCAATTTATCGGTACGCGTTTTTAGCGTCGTACAAACTAATCAATCCCGCTCTGATACCGGGATATGCGGGGTGGCACTTTTACTGTACTGCAGGACGGACATGGACAGCCTTGATGCAGATAAGGGAACCTATACTTGATTCTCCTTCTTCTTTTGTACGTCCTTGGTACTGACGGCAATGGCTGGCTGCCGCCGCTAGGTGGCGACGGTGGTGGTGGTGGTGGTGGTGGTGGTAGTGGGTAACGATCCACGTCTTGACTGACAACGTCAAAAAGGGGGATCATTCTGCCCTCGCTACATCAGTTGCATGCTATAATTAATAACGCTAAGTGTATGTACACACACACTCTGATGCCCGGTTCTGGTTTCTAAGGGGTGGAATGGTGGAGGTGGGGAGGGGGTGGTCCATGAGACTGTCCAAACTGTTATCATCTGGTGTTGACTGTCTGTAAACGGCATCTGGAACATTGTCTCGGAAGCCGTAAATGGAGGAGTGGCAAAGATGCCTCCTACACCCCTTACCCTCCCCCCCCCCCGCAACTTGTTTTTAATTACCCCAGATTTAGTGTGAACTAAAATGTTACTTATTGATGTATTTATCTACCTCTCTATCTGCCTGCCTACTTAACTAGATAATGAGTTTGTTAGCGCGTTTATTGCGATTAGTTGATTAGTTGGTTACATACAGTTGATTTTTGCTCACGGGAACAACGCCGAAAGAATGGACTTCTCCTTGGCCTCCTCTCTCAGAAAGAGAGAGGGAGAGAGAGACAGAGAGAGAGGGAGAGAGAGAGGGAGAGAGAGACACAGAGAGAGAGAGAGAGGGAGAGAGAGAGGGAGAGAGAGACAGAAGAGGGAGAGAGAGAGAGGGAAAAAAAGAGAGAGAGAGAAAAAAAGAGAGAGAGAGAAAGAGAGAGAGGGGGGGAGAGAGAGAAAAAAGAGAGGGGGGGGGAGAGAGAAAGAGAGAGAGAGAGATGGAGAGAGAGAGAGAGAGAGAAAGAGAGAGAGAGGGAGAGCGAGAGAGAGAAAAAAGAGACAGAGGGAGAAAGAGAGAGAGACACAGAGAGAGAGTGCTAAATTCGACGCACGAGAATGGCAGTTTATTTAACTTCTTTCTTTTTATCTTTTCTTCTTCTTCTTTTTTTTTTTGGGTTTGGGTGTCACAAAGGAAATGGGACCTCCGTTGTTAGTTACGTAGTCTGGCTTGTTCCAAGCCCACCTGTCTCAGAAGCAGTGTGGGGCGTGGGCCGAAATGACTATAGGATGGGGGGGGGGGGCGTGCGTCATCAGACATTGAGTCTAAGGATCCGCAAGGATGAAGCCGGTCTTGCTAGTTACCTTCTTGTGGTTGGATTTACTTAAAATCATCTTTATTGTCATTTTCCGCTTCCGGTGTCTCAGCGTCAGTGGACGCCGTTTAAATTAGAGCCCTGTACAGTGCGCCGAGCTGTCTGAAGTTCTCGCTTTACAAATATTTCATTATCATGCTTCTAGGAATAACAGTGACAGGGACTGAAATCCTAAAATGTACTGTTGGGGGCCGAAGTCTCTGGTGGGCGGAGGGGGGGGGGGGGGCAGGAGGGATGACTGTATCTTTAGTTATAAGATTTGTAAATGCCGAGTTTATCTGCGAGGAGCTGTTGGCGGGTATCCATCGGAAATCCCAGGAGGAGGTGAGGGAAAAGGGTAAAGTGTAAGCTACACGAGGCTTTGCAATCCCTGGCTGCGACAACCTGTGGTCGGCCAGGCGTAGGATTCGCGGGTTGCCCACCGCGTGAAGAAGCCACACGGCGCTCGTCCCTCACTTGGCACGGCTTGACTGACCGGATGTTTACGCCAAGTCGTTCAAAAGGCCGTCGGTTCGATCTTACTTCCCCCGTCCCTAATAAGCCTTATGGTTTCCGTGGACGTTAAGCAGCATGTTTACATATCTTACTTCGCCCCGGAGAGATATAAAAAATAAATTAAAAAAATAGCGTCCTGTGCGGTCAGAGCTGAGGAGCTGTGTGAAAATCGAGGTGGACGTCCTGGGCTCACGTCCTTAATAAGCCTACGGTTTCTGTGGACGTAAAGCAACACTCAACCAACTTGTCCGGTGATGGATTCACGCTCCGAGAGCGAGGATAAACTGTTTCTCCCTGCTGCTGTCGCAATGAGTTTGAAATTTACGTAACAAAGTCAAACGAAAGAACAGAAAACTCATTCGAATGGAAGAGTCTGCTATTTTGTTTGACCTTTCAGTGTCGGACCTTTTTACCAGTCTGCGCTGATTGGTCCGCAGTCTGCGTCACGTGTTTTCCACGCGCGATTCCCTCGCCAAAAATAATATAGAACATGTTGTAAAATTCTGCGACGTGCTTTCGGCCCGCGGACGAACAATGTGAGTACATGGCACACGCTGCGATTTCAACCGCGCGACAAAATCGCATCGTGGAAAGCATCGTGTGGCTTAGACTTACGGGGGCTTGTGTCGTTAACTCCACGCTGCAGGCTCCGTCAGAGGTACTGGCGGCACTGAAATTCCTGAGATCGGGAGGAAGTGGTGGTGGGGGGGGGGGGGGGGGGTGAAGGATTGAGTGAGGGGGGGGGGGTGGGGGGGGGGGGGGGGGATCTTATATCTGCTGGACATAGGAACAATCAGCGCGAGTACCGGGCAGAGCTAGCTTTGAGCCTATATGCGGAGGAACAGGGGGCAGAGGGGGTGGGGAGGGGGGTGGGTGGGGGGGAGTTGGACGGACTTCCCCCACAAGGTTTTACAAAGGGGTCCGGAGTTTGGGGATCAAGCAACAGCGCAGCTCGGACAAAGCCAACTGTCAATGAAACGCATTCATCGAAGGTCCATGCCCTCTTCCCTGCCTAGATTAAGTAGCGCACGACACCTCTCTCCTTCCATCATCTCTCATCTTTGGAACTTGCTCTTTTTTTTCTTCTTCTCCTTCTTCTTCTTTCTTCTCCTACAATTTTCATTCCTTTCTTCTTTCTTTCTTTCTTCTTCTTTTTCTTCTTTTCTCTCCCCAATTTCGCCATTCTTTTCTCTCAGTCTCTCCCCGTTTGCATTCTTCAGCCTGCTGCACCCTGGAGACATGGTTCCTTTTGTGCTTGCAAAGGGCCCATCGCGAGCGGTCGGCTGCCATGATTCACTTGTGTTTTGGGGATTGTTTCTATCAATATTGAAGCCTGCTTCTAATTGCATTTTGCGCGCCCGCCTGATCTCCGCGACACAATCGTAATAAATCAAGTGCGCTCATTGGCCCGCCAAACAATGGGCCATCGAGGGCTGACTCCGTCCTTGCTTGCAGCTACCCCCCCCCCCTCCTGCTCCCCCCCCCATCCCCACCCCCCCCACTTTTTTTCTTTTTCTTTTTTCTCCTTCGTGAGGGGCCGTGTTTGTTGGAATGCCGGCGCGGGATATTGATCGTAATTTCAGATAATAGCCCAACTGATGAGTCAATTAAATTGTATTGTGTCCCATCCCTCTCCTGCCCGAGATTGTGTCCCTATCGATATTCCTGTAGACCAACAGTAGATTGCTGCTTTGGTCCTGGCCCGTACTCCCTGACTCTCTGAGTCTCTCTCCGTCTCTGTCTCTCTGTTTCTCTGTTTCTCTGTCTGTCTCTCTCTGTCTCTCTCTGTCTCTCTGTCTCTCTGTCTCTGTCTCTGTCTCTTCTCTCTCTCTCTCTCTCTCTCCTCTCTCTCTCTCTCTCTCTCTCTCTCTCTCTCTCTCTCTCTCTCCCCATCTCTATAACTTCCCCTCTTTCTCTCTGTCTCAACCCTGGCCTCTCTTCTCTGTCTCTCTCTCTCCCTTCCTCCCCCAACTCTCTCCCCATCTCTATAACTTCCCCTCTTTCTCTCTGTCTCTACCCTGGCCTCTCTTCTCTGTCTCTCTCTCTCCCTTCCTCCCCCAACTCTCTCCCCATCTCTATAACTTCCCCTCTTTCTCTGTCTCTACTATGGCCTCTGTTCTCTGCCCCCCCCCCACCCCCGCCGCCCCCACCCCGTCGGACAGTCTCGTGTCATCTGGATGGATCCAGTTCGTTAAGAGGACAAGACAACATATAGGTAATTTAAGTGCACATTGTTAACGGGACCGTATGTTGATTTCTTTCGCTTGATTAGAGAACAGGGATAATTTGGCCGACAACGGGCTTGCATTACCGTCAGATAATGAGTTCGAATTTGCAGAACGCACGAGTTTGATCCGGGAAAAATGCACTCAAATTTCAGGCCTGCATTAAAGCGTACTCTGATTTTTACTCTGCCTCATTCGTCTGCCCCCAGCGTCCTCCTTTAATTTTGTTTCTTGGGAAGAAAATGGGTCCGGGTGATACGAAAAATCTTCCATTAAACAATTGATATTCTCTGTCTTTCTGTCTCTATCTCTACCTCTTTGTTTCTGTCTCTTCTGTCTGTCTGTCTGTCTGTCTGTCTGTCTGTCTGTCTGTCTGTCTGTCTGTCTGTCTGTCTGTCTCTCTCTCTCTCTCTCTCTCTCTCTCTCTCTCTCTCTCTCTCTCTCTCTCTCTCTCTCTCTCTCTCTCTCTCTCTCCCTCCCTCTCTCCCTCTCTCCGTCCCTCCGTCCCTCCCTCCGTCTCTCCCTCTCTCTCTCTCTGAGTCTGTCTGTCTGTCTGTCTGTCTGTCTGTCTGTCTGTCTGTCTGTCTGTCTGTCTGTCTGTCTGTCTCTCTCTCTCTCTCTCTCTCTCTCTCTCTCTCTCTCTCTCTCTCTCTCTCTCTCTCTCTCCCCCCCCTCTCTCTCTCTGACAAAACACCACACACACACACACACACACACACACACACACACACACACACACACACGCACGCGCACTCACACACTACACCACACTACACTACACATGAAATAAAACCTCTTCAGAACAGAGAAGCAAAGCCTGCACTTACTGAAGGTTGTTGTTTTTGTGTGTGTGTGTTTTTAAAGGGGGGTATTTAAAAAGTCCAGACCTGCACGCTGTATGCCGTAGTCCGGAACAGAAAGCCCGGGGAGGTGGAGAGCGGGGAAGAGGAAACGGAGGAGAAAACAGTAGGCAACAGCAATGCAAAGCTTGGAACATTTGTGTGAAAATGAATCGTGATCCAGTTGATGATCACCATTAATCACCGCCATGATCAATCGGCAATCACGGAGGGACGTAACTGCGGTTGATAAAATCAGATATAATTGTCTGCTGCTGTTGACGAGGCCGTTTTCCGCGCGCTGTGCCTGACGCGGCGTGACCGAACTGCATATCACCGTGAAACGAGCCCGGATGATTATGACGAAAGATGCGATCAGGAAGAAATGATGTCATTTCTTTCCCAACAACGATGTTTGCGTGTTTGTCTTTCTTGACTCGCTTGCAGGCTGTGGTGGCCCCTTCACCTACCCTCTAACCCCCCTCCCTCACCACGTCCACTCCCCCCCCCCCCCCCCCCCGCCCCCCCCCCCCCCACCCACACACACACACATATACACTCACGTCCCTCCACCATCATCACCACCACCATCCAGTATTTTTTCCTTCGCCCTCACATCTTCCTGTACCTTCCGCTTCCGTCGATTTTATTATGATTGTCAGCCATTTTATGGTGTATTTATATCGTAAGAGAATGTCGAGTTTGTTTCCCCTTCAAAGAGTATTAAATACCCGAGTGTGTTTGTTTGTTTGCGGATTTTAAACGAACTGCGTTGCTGACGTAGAATGGCGTTGTAGTATTAAGTGGACGTATAGCCAAGGAGGTATCGATTGTCTTTTGGTGTGTTAACTCTTCCTGGTGTGTGTCCTGAATCAATGTTTCAGAAGGGATGTATTGTTGGCTGTGTCTTTTGTTCAGTATTGTTGTTGGTGTTGCTGTTGATGCTGCTGCTGTGTTAGTGTCGTTGATGCTGTTAGTGCTGCAGTCCACAGTCCAGAGTTGTTGATAATGCTGGTTGCTGTGGTGTTGTCGTTGTTGTTTCTGCTGCTGTTGTTGCAGTGTTGTTGTTGCTGCTGCTGTGTTTCTGTCAGTGTTGTTGCTGCTGCTGTGTTGCTGTCGTTGTTGGTAGGTTGCTGCAGTGTTGTTGCCTCTCTGTGTCTGTCTGTCTGTCTGTCTGTCTGTCTGTCTGTCTGTCTGTCTGTCTGTCTGTCTGTCTCTCTCTCTCTCTCTCTCTCTCTCTCTCTCTCTCTCTCCTTCTCTCTCTCTCTCTCTCTCTCTCTCTCTCTCTCTCTCTCTCTCTCATAAAACATACCAGGCCTTGTTCAGCTGTTTTTCTTTTTTTACCTTCCATAATTATGTTTTATGAAAGCACGTCAACTTGGCCATGCACTCCGTCTTATGCTATATAGAGAAGTTAACAGTCTCGACCAATAGGGATCGAGTCTTCGGTCTTCATATAACCAAACAGCCAACCTAGTCCCCCGCCCACCACCACCACCCCCCCCCCTTCTTCCCCCTTTACCCCCCTCCCCACTCAAAAAATAACAACCTCTCTACCCACTGTTCGACTCCCCCTCAACCCCCCCCCCCCCCCCCCCCCCCCACACACACACCTACCCCTTGTTGCCTTTGACCCTTACTTTTTTTCTGGCTAGCCCTGTATAAGCAACGAGGCCCGCAGACCCCACAAGAATTTGTCTGCAGTTTACAATGAGTCAATAATTAGTCCCGGCGAGGCAACATGGCCGCGCAGCGTCAGTCGCCGACCTCGGCTAGTGCAGTAGGCCGCATGCCGGTCCGGAAAGGGTTAAGGCGGCAGTTACGTTCATGAACGCTGGTCCAAACTAAGGGTTGAAATTACAGTTACGTTAATGATGCAGTAGGCTGAACGGCGGTCCGGAAAGGGTTAAGCGGCAGTTAGGTGAATAATGCAGTAGGCTGAACGCCGGTCCAAACTAAGGGTTGAAATTACAGTTAGGTTAATGATGCAGTAGGTTGAACGGCGGTCCGGAAAGGGTTAAGGCGTCAGTTACGTTAATGATGCAGCAGGCGGCACGCCGGTCCTCAAAGGGTTGAAGTGACAGTTACGTTAATGATGCAGAAGGCGGCTTGCCGATCCGGAAAGGGTTGAAATCACAGTTACGTTAATGATGCAATAGGCAGAACGGCGGTCCGGAAAGGGTTAAGGTGACAGTTACGTTAATGATGCAGTAGGCCGAACGGCGGTCCGGAAAGGGTTAAAGTGACAGTTACGTTAATGATTCAGTAGGCTAAACGGTGTTCCGGAAAGGGTTAAAGTGACAGTTACGTTAATGATTCAGTAGGCTAAACGGTGTTCCGGAAAGGGTTAAAGTGAGAGTTACGTTAATGATGCAGTAGGCTAAACGGTGTTCCGGAAAGGGTTAAAATGGCAGCTACGTTAATGATGCAGTAAGCTACACGGCTGGCAGAATTTTTTTTAAAGTGGCAGTTACATATTTAAAAAATGCAGTATATGCTGCATGCCGTTTCGAAGAGTGTTAAAGAGGTACTTGCATCGACAGGGCAGTAGGCTACATTGAAAAGGGTTAAAGAGGCAGTTACATCGACAGTGCAGAAGGCTACACTGAAAAGGGTTAAAGAGGCAGTTACATCGACAGTGCAGAAGGCTACACTGAAAAGGGTTAAAGAGGCAGTTACATCGACAGTGCAGTAGGCTACGCTGAAAGGGGTTAAAGAGGCAGTTATATCGACAATGCAGAAGGCTACACTGAAAAGGGTTAAAGAGGCAGTTACATCGACAATGCAGTAGGCTACACTGAAAAGGGTTAAAGAGGCAGTTACATCAACAGTGCAGTAGGCTACCCGCCAGTCTTAAAAAGGTTAAAGAGGAAGCAGACTACACGGAAAGGGTTAAATTAAACAGGCAGTTACATCTTAGTATTATAGTAGCATAGTATTATGTGAGGCGCTTATAACTTACTCTATATATGAATGGATATGGAGCCTCTGATTATGTTGTCCACGCTTCTGCATATATAGCCACGTCTACAATTCTTCCGTTTCGTACTGTTCCATGGGGCCATAGAAGACATAATCACCTGCTATCAGTATGTTAATGTTTCAGCTGTAGGACTGATCTTGGGGTGGGGGGGTGGGGAGTACCTCTCAATTCCGTAGCTGCTTTTCTGGAACTGGAAGTGTTGTCGAACAACGCTGACAAGAACAAGCAGAATCAAGGTGTGCAACAGGCAACAGCGAATACTAGACAAACAAGAACAAGCAGAATCAAGGTGTGCAACAGGCAACAGCGAATACTAGACAAACAAGAAAAGCAGAATCAAGGTGTGCAACAGGCAACAGCGAATACTAGACAAACAAGAACAAGCAGAATCAAGGTGTGCAACAGGCCACAGCGAATACTAGACAAACAAGAACAAGCAGAATCAAGGTGTGCAACAGGCCACAGCGAATACTAGACAAACAAGAACAAGCAGAATCAAGGTGTGCAACAGGCCACAGCGAATACTAGACAAACAAGAACAAGCAGAATCAAGGTGTGCAACAGGCCACAGCGAATACTAGACAAACAAGAACAAGCAGAATCAAGGTGTGCAACAGGCCACAGCGAATACTAGACAAACAAGAACAAGCAGAATCAAGGTGTGCAACAGGCCACAGCGAATACTAGACAAACAAGAACAAGCAGAATCAAGGTGTGCAACAGGCAACAGCGAATACTAGACAAACGTTTCGCTTCAACGCGGGAGAATTGTAGGATTGAGTGACAGACAGACTAGAGTGGCTTGGATTTTCTTAAGCTCTCACGTAATTTGTTTGTTTGTTTGTGTGGGTGCGTGTGAGTGTTGTTTTTTGTTTTGTTAAAGGGGGTCCAGGGGGAAAACAAAGCGTTGCAGGTTTGAAATAGTGTAAAAATGTAAATGTGTTTTCCGGGTGGAAGTTGCAGGTGAATCGGTGGGTACCCGGGGATTGTGTTTGTGTCTGGTGGTGTAGCGGGTGTGATTGTGTGTTGTGTGTCTGTGTGTGACTGAGTGTGCATTATGTGTGTGTGTGTGTGCTTGTCTTGTTTGTGTGTGTGTTCAGTGGTGTGTGTGTGTGTGTGTGTGTGTGTGGTGTGTGTGTGTGTTGAGAGAGAAAGAGAGAGAGAGAGAGTGTGTGTGTGTGTGTGTGTGTTGAGAGAGAGAGAGAGAGAGGAGTGTGTGTGTGTGTGTGTGTGTGTGTGTGTGTGTGTGTGTGTGTGTGTGTGTGTGTGTGCGTGTGTGTGTGTGTGTTGGAGAAAGTGAGAGAGAGAGAGAGGAGAGTGTGTGTGTGTGTGTGTGTGTGTGTGTGTGTGTGTGTGTGTTGTGAGAGGAGAGAGAGTGTGTGTGTGTGTTGAGAGAGAGTGAAGAGAGAGAGAGAGAGAGTGTGTGTGTGTGTGTGGTGTGTGTGTGTGTGTGTGTGTGTGTGTGTGTTGAGAGAGAGGAGAGATGTGTGTTGGTGTGTGTGTGTGTTGAGAGAGAGGTGTGTGTGTGTGTGTGTGTGTGTGTGTGTGTGTGTGTGTGTTGTGTTGAGAGAGAGAGTGAGAGAGAGAGAGAGAGAGAGAGAGGTGTGTGTGTGTGTGTGTGTGTGTGTGTGTGTGTGTGTGTGTGTGTGTGTATACATGTTGACGCAACGGTGTCAGTCAACCCTTTCAAGCTCTCCCTCTCGCTGGTTGTTTGAGACAAGTTGCAATTTCTCGGGGCGTTGTTTTCAGGGGGCAAGAATCTTGGCATTTGACAGATCTATACCTCCTTGTTCCAACAGCGCCAGTGTCTTTTGGCCCAGAAAGGTCAGAGTCCGATTGTTATTTGCCTTTTACAATCGAGTTAATGCCACTGTGCTTTTCGAGACCGGGCCACACTCTTCGTTCCCTAAACAGGACCTTTTACTCCCCGGAATACCTTCCTCCGAATTGTCGACGCTAAAGGGTTAATTAGTCCTGAAATGGGCGTTTTAGTCAACTTGACGCAGTGCTTTGCGAGTTTGATGCCGCGCATTGTACTTTTTTTTCGCTTGTTTTTCTCTTCTTCTTCTTTTTCTTCTTGCCTTTTAGTGTCTGATTTGTAGTTTTCAATGACAGCTTTGTGTCGATTTTTTTTCGCTGTCGAAACGTTGCTTTCGTCAGGTGCGTTGGGGAAAAAGGTCCGTTATCATTATTACTTTTTTTATGGTTGTGTTGTTTGGGTTTTTTGTAGTTGTTGTTTTGTTGTTTTTGTTGTTTGTTTTTGTTGTTGTTTGTTGTCTTTGTTGTTTGTTTTTGTTGTTTGTTGTTGTTTGTTGTTGTTGTTGTTTGTTGTTGTTGGGGGTTTTGTTTGTTTTTTGTTGTTGTTGTTATTTATATAAAAAATAATAATTGGGGGGGGGGGGGGGGGGTTTTGTGTGTGTGGTTTTGCTTGCTGGCTTCTTGTTGTTTGTGTAGTTTTGTTGTTGTTTTTGTTGTTGTTTTGTTTGTTTGTTTGTTTGTTTGTTTTTGGGGGAGGGGGGGGGCTTACTTTCTTCTTGTTGTTTTATTTTTGTAACTGTGTCTACTTGTTAAAACACACAAACGATTAAATTTGAATCATCTTGTCGAGAACAACAAATCTCAATGCTAAGTTTATTCACTGTAGTCGTATTTTGCTTGTTTATTTGTTTCTTCATACTTTCTTTCTATTATTCCTTTCCTGTGAAACCCGTTTCTGCATTCGTTTACCGACCGTCCAATACTTGTACATTCAAATGCCTCTGTCTTCATAGCAAGAGGTAAAAAAGATTATTCCAATGTTAACTACTCGTGAATTGTGGCCTTGACTATCCAACCACCCTCCAGAACGCTTACCTTTGCATTGATCTCCGCTTTAGATTTTATTTTATAATATATATATATATATAAAATCGCTCGCTATTTAAATCATAAAATCGATGAAAATGCTGGTTAAATATAACTCCACGCCTATTTTACACTGTTAATCGCTATTAGGAACTTCTTCTAAAATAGCTTGCTTCAAAAGGAAAAGCAAGGCCTCGGATAATTTTCAGTTTTGCACTTTCTCCATGGGTTCATAATTGGGAAAAGTCAGTCAGTAAATCGATCAAAAAGGGCGAGAGTACCATTTTTCCTGTCGGTCACTGAATTTGGAATGTACACGTAGGCTTGTTTCTGTTTCAGTGCCGATTTGGATGATCTGCATTTCGATCTTGATATTTGAGGTTCGGGTCACCGATTTGGCTCTATTTTGGTAGTAGGATAAAGTTTCAGGCGAAACTAAGGTCTGCCATGTTAGAGTAACATGATGCCCCATCAAAGTGGTCCCAGTAACGTATTGTTTATGTTGGGGCTAGCTCAACAAACAGTTATACTTGGTAAACTTGGCATTATTGGCGAACAGCAAAAGCTTGTGTTGATACGTGAATTCCTTGTTTATCTCTTTCAGTGATAATTCTTGTTCAGTTGGAAGTAGCCCGTTTTCGTTCTCTTGTGCTTTTTCGGGGGTCGTTTGTTTGCCCATCCTCGCTGGTTTGACCGTTGTCGTAGAAATTATCAGTTTCATTGTTCTCATTCAGTTACAATAATTATTTGCCCTACTACCACCACCACCTCTCTCTCTCTCTCTCTCTCTCTCTCTCTCCTCTCTCTCTCTCCTCTCTCTCTCTCTCTCTCAAGACAAATAGTAGAGGGTCAAGAGTATAATATATGTAGTTCAATCGACTGCCAGTGAGAACCGGCGTTGCAAGTAGAAATGCAGGCTAGAGTATTTGAAGTTCAATCGACTACCGATGCCTTGCAAGTTGAGATTTAATAGTAGAGTATTTGGAGTTCAATCGACTGCCAGTTAAAATCAACGTCAGTTGCAAGTGGAAATGTAAACAATTGCTATTAATTGTGCAAAGAGTGTACGTACGATCAATTCATTACCAAAACCAAAAGATGGACAAGGTTGAAAATTACTTCAAAAGAAACTGAATGGTACATTCTTGGCTGCTGCCCGTACCACAGATCTAGTAGTGAGTGTGTGTGTGCCGGCGTGCGTGTGTCAGTGTGTGTGCGTGCGTGTGCGCGAGCCTGCGTGCGTCCGTGCGCGCGCCCGTGTGTTGGTGTGTGTGTGTGTGTGTGTGTGTGTGTGTGTGCATGCGTGCGTGCGTGCGCGCGTGCGCACGCGTCCTGTTCTATATCGACACTTGCTCCTCCACAACTCGATATCTTCTGACTTCTAATTTGCCTTAGAGATAGGCGGATCTGGCGGTCTTGAACCCTTCAGATATGCGTGTCTGTGTGCAGGCCTATCTGAAGTCCGAAACGATGTTAGCACCGAACACATTCTTGTTAGTGTTTCTGTTATTTCGACTTCTCTCTCTCTCTCTCTCTCTCTCTCTCTCTCTCTCTCTCTCTCTCTCTCTCTCTCTCTCTCTCTCCCTCTCCTCTCTCTCTCTCTCTCTCTCTCTCCCCTCTCTCTCTCTCAATCCCCCCCCCCCACTTCTTCTTTCTCTGCCTCCCTCACTAACTCATCTCTGCCTCCCCCTCTCCCCCTCCTTCTCCCTGTTTTACTTGAACATATTTATTCCCCACATATCAAAATTAGGGGTTAGGCTGGAATCGCCGTGTCCATGTGTCCGTCTCTCTGTGTGTCCTTCTCTTCCGTCTTCATGTCGGTGTCAGCTGGGGACTGGGGAAGATGACATCTGAGTATCAACCTTCCTGGGATTTATTTTATTTTCAAACAAATCCGCGAGTGTGGGGTTATAATTAGCTTTGAATGTCATGTATCTGTCTGTCTGTCTGTCTGTTTGCCTGCCTGCCACCCTGCCTACCTGCCTGCCTGTCTGTCTGTCTGTTTGTCTGTATGTCTTTCTCAGAATCCATTACTGTATTTACAAAATAATGTTATGTCTATATATTGTGTCCCGCGTATATTTAATTTGTTGGTTTATTTTGAAAACTCTGAAAACGCACGCACAGGACTACGCACAATCAATATGCATGGGAAGTTTCTTTTACAGTCACAACCACCTACGCTGTTTGTGTCAGTTCCTCTCACGCATACCTTGCTGTTTTGAATGTAGGATTTTCTCATACACACGCTGCGGTCCTTTATGTGGCGAGTTTATCTTACGCTGTTTCATGGTAGGGTATTTATTATCTTACAGGTCCTGTGCTCCTTTCTGTGGCGAGTTTCTCTTATACATGCCCTACTCTATTTTAAGTTAGGGTATTATCTTACAGGCCTTGTGCTCCTTTCTGTAGCGAGTTTCTTTTATAGCCCCCTTGCTGTTTTATGTGGGGAGTTTGTTTTTCTGTTTGTTTGTTTGGTCTGGGTTTTTTA
Organism: Alviniconcha marisindica; assembly: GCA_018857735.1. Classification (NCBI taxonomy): domain Eukaryota; kingdom Metazoa; phylum Mollusca; class Gastropoda; family Provannidae; genus Alviniconcha; species Alviniconcha marisindica. The sequence goes on from JABMCL010000949.1 coordinate 724,337, forward strand.
CACGCCCCATGCTGTGTTATGTGGCGAATTTCTCTTACACGCCCTACGCTGTTTTAAGTTAGGGTATTTATTACCTTACAGGTCCTGTGCTCCTTTAGGTAGGTAGGTAGTGTTACTTAATGTCCTCTGATGTCGGATGACATATTAGGGACAAGCTGAGACCAATGCCGAAGCATGGTTCAATATAGCTTTACGTCCACGGAAACCAGAAGGCTCGTTAGGACGGACAGCCCAGGACGGCCACCTCGACTCTCACACAGCTCCTGAACTATGAAGTGCTCCTTTCTGGTAGGGAGTTTCTCTAATACCCCCCTTGCTGTTTTATGTGGGGAGTTTGTTTTTGTGTTTGTTTCGTTTGGTTTTTTTTTACACGCCCCATGCTATGTTATGTGGGGAGTTTCTCTTACACACCCTGTGCTCTTTAGTGTATGAGGATTCTAGTACAGGTCCCTCATTCTTGTTGCTAGATGATTAACAAACCAGTGCAAGAACACGGTCTGTCGGATGATGTCTTGCGTACCGTGACTGAGATCAAGCAAGTGTCATGGTGACATGGCTAATTTGCCTTGGCTCTTGCCAAATCGTTCATTGAACGCAAAGCGGGAATTTTGGCTTCTACGTCAGCATTTCACCGTGGACAGACACGGCTTGTGTGCACTCACCTCGGTACAGACAGACATCTTTGTGCACTCACCTCGGTACAGACAGACACAGCTTGTGTGCACTCACCTCGGTACAGACAGACACAGCTTGTGTGCACTCACCTCAGTACAAACAGACACAGCTTGTGTGCACTCATTTCGGTACAGACAGCTTGTGTCAGTGGACTCACCTCGGTACAGACAGACACTGCTTGTGTACACTCACCTCGGTACAGACAGACACTGCTTGTGTACACTCACCTCGGTACAGACACAGCTTGTGTACACTCACCTCGGTACAGACAGACACTGCTTGTGTACTCACCTCGGTACAGACAGACACAGCTTGTGTACACTCACCTCGGTACAGACAGACAGCTTTTGTGCACTCACCTCGGTACAGACAGACACAGCTTGTGTACACTCACCTCGGTACAGACAGACACAGCTTGTGTACACTCACCTCGGTACAGACAGACACAGCTTGTGTACACTCACCTCGGTACAGACAGACACAGCTTGTGTACACTCACCTCGGTACAGACAGACACAGCTTGTGTACACTCACCTCGGTACAGACAGACACGGCTTCGTCTCGGTACAGACACAGCTTGTGTGGTCTAACCTCCATACAGACAGACACGGCTCAGTGCAGACATGCCTGTGTCCCTACACCAATAGTCATTGAACTGTGTGTTCCGCATGAATGAGTCGTGTATGTGGATGTGTGTGTGTGGATGTGTGTGTTTGGGGGGGGGGGGGGGGGGTGATTATGTATCTTCTGTTTGTCAGTTCTGTGTTTTCTGTACCACTATCTTTGCAACCAAATTATATGTGGATGTGCTGTTACTAATAACCAGACCTAGAGCAATCAAGTGGGCGTAGCATATAATTATATACTATACTGACAACAACGACGACTGATGAAATCCAGGCACAGAACAGGTGAGGGTAGGGGTATTTTACCGCGCAAGGTGGCAAACTTCGTCTGAACAGGATGATTCCCCGAGCAAGGTGACTTCCATCACAGTACGGTACAATGCAATACAGCAATATTTTATTAATCCTTAAAATGGAAATTCATATGTCTGCCTTTGGCAAATATTTATTTTTTAAATTAGTAATACTATACAGTTGCACTCATTTAATTAGAATAAAAACTTAATAAAATCAAGTATATAGACAGAAGGAAATACAGTAGCAATCACAATGGTGCCCGTATCTTTCACACATTTACTAGTTGTCACACCCTTAAGTTAATCTTAAGTAATGCGCGCGCACACACACACTCACACACACACACACACACACACACACACACACACACACACACACACACACACACACACATCACACCACCATCTCACTCTCTCTCTCTCTCTCTCTCTCTCTCTCTCTCTCGAGAGAGAGAGAGAGAGAGAGAGAGAGAGAGAGAGAGAGAGGTGTGTGTGTGTGTGTGTGTGTGTAGAGAGAGAGAGAGAGATAATACACAGAGGGAGGGAGAGAGAGAGAGAGAGAGAGAGAGAGAGAGAGAGAGAGAGAGAGAGAGTAGAGTAGAGTATAGTATAGTATAGTATAGTAATAATTAAATCGCGTCGGTTTTTCATGCGGCCATGCCGCTTTGTGGCTACAGCTACTTGACGAGAACCACTGTTGCTAACCCCACCCCAAGGATCTCTGGCTTTGTTCCTGGTCGTAACGTAAGTGGGAGTTAGGAGCGCAAGCAATCGAGGAGGATGCTTACGATGTGGGACGTAGTCAAGGCGCCATTGTTTTCCGCCGCATTGACCTCCATGCTTTCCAGGTGCTGTCCCTTTGATGCTCTCTACTCTCCCATGAACTTCTTTCTTCTCTGAGGGCCTAATCACACCGTAGATGCGTGGCACTCATTATCGCCTCGTGAAGAGAGGGGCTTGGGAGAGAGGTGCAGAGGGGCGGAGAGAGAGAGGAGAGAGAGGGAGGGAGGGAGGGAAAGAGAACTAGGGCTAGAAAGCTTTATTTTCCAAAGGACTGTATTTAGGTTCATTTAGAACCTAACAACTGAGCTAGGCCTTGCCAGGGTACTGGTCAAAAGAAACAATGGCGAAATTGTGCAAAATCGATTTATGGGTAAAACGAGTAAAAGAGAGAGAGAGAGAGAGTTAGTTGGTGCTTTGAGCCCAGTCAACCACAGAGAGAGAGAGACACAGAGAGAGAGAGAGAGAGAGAGAAAACATGGGGAGAAAGGGTGAATAAAGGGATGGGGAAGGAAGGGAGTAAGACACTAGTCTACACTGTGTACGGAATACACGATGAAGTACAACAACCACCGTTGATGCAACACCAAGAGAAGAGAGAGGGGGAAAGAGAGAGAGGGGAGGAGGGGGGTAAACAGACAGGGGGAGTTAAGGAGAAAGGATGAAAGAGGGGTAGCCGAGGGAAGGTTTAAGGAAGACGAGGGAGGGCAAGGGTTGTGCATTCGTTAAGAGCACAATGTGACACACTGGCCGTGCTATTAACTGGAAATGTGTGACAGTCTTAGTA
>JABMCL010000949.1:737500-747500 GCA_018857735.1 Alviniconcha marisindica
ACACCGTAGGTCTGAGATAGGGTCACTCAGACACTCGGCAGGGGAGCGTGGTCAGCGGAGAGCAGAGGCCGTGGAAGCACTCACCATCCCCGGGCGATTACCATCACAATAACGACCCGGCCCCCAAAGACAACAGGGAACTATTTGGGCCCAGACAGGAGGGAGAGGAGGGGTGGGAGGGAGGGAGGGAGGGGGTGATGGGCAGAGAATTTAAAGGAGACTGCAAGCTTAGACCAAATGTGAGCCGGTTTGGCCTAGCGGTAAGGCGGTAGGTTGGTAAGCAGAGGGACCTAGGTTCGAATCCGCTTCGGCTCTCCTTTCTCTTCAAAAATTGTGGTCTGTGGACACTGTCTTGTGACTTAGTTCCTCACAATTAATGAAACATTAAAGTGGCTCTCATCGCTGCCCATCTTGATGCAGAAGTCATTCTGGTGGTGACAGTGTAGCGATAGGTATATAGTCTCCCTCTTCCCCTACCTCCATACTCCCTCCCCCCCCTCCCCGTCCCTAATAAGCCTTACGGTTTCTGTGGACATTAAGCACCATGTTTACTTTAGACCAAAGCCTGTCTATGAGACAGGCAGGCTTTGTTTATTTAGACGCGTCACGAACCTTGTCGATAGCAATGAAAACGTTGGACTCACGGCAGGTTTTCAGTCCAACTGTGGTGTAATCCGGAGCTCAATTCCGAGACAAAACTTCTGTTGCATGAATATTATGCAACAGCCATACGAAGGGGGCGTATGGGGAACAAATAACGTTTTCTACGTTTTGGGGCCAAACTTACTTTCATCTTCGCGCGGAGTCTCCTTTCACAAGCGATTGGCCGCACACCAGTCCACCGTTGTTTGGTTTTTTTTTGTTTGTTTTTTTATCTAGGCGCTTGGCTTTTAACCAGAGAGACCGCGGTTCGACTCCCCATAGCCACCCCCAGTCTCTCTTAATAGTAATAATAATAACGGTCATTTCTGTAGCACCTTATCTCAACGACAAAGGTTAGCCACCGCACTTTACGACTGAATTTACAACAACAACAAAATCAAAAAATCTCGAAATCTACAAAAATGTATCGACAAAGAAATTGGTTTATGGGCACTGTCTGATTGTGATTTTGACCCACTCACAATTAATGATAAGATATGTTAAGCCCGTTCTTAACTGGGCGAATGTTTGTTCGCCGAACATACTTCGGACAGTTCGACGAACTATGATTCGTTTCTTAATTGAACTTTTAGTTCGCCGAACATGGTTCGGACAATCCAGATTTACTTCGTTCTCAACTGGCTCGTAATGAGATGCAAGCTTCGGCCCGAACTTGCGGCAGACGCGCAGCAGACAGCATGATCGAAAATGTAGGCTAAAATCAAGTCATGTCATGTCAAGTCAGTATACTTTCATCATCCCTCACAGGGTAATTCAACTAACTACTATCTCATTCTGGGTCTCCAAAACAAGGCTGCGCCTCCCACAAGTCAACAAATAAACAAATTCCCTCCGAAGCGAGTGAAGAACCTAGCGAACCTAGCGACACTGTCATCCATTTTTATTTTTATTTTTTCTTCATCCACAGGAGAGCTCTGCTCTCAGCCAATCAGAGGCAATGATCGTCGAATAGGCGAATGTTTCCAGAACATGTTGAGTGAAGCTTTTTGGACCTCGAATATAGCTTCGACGAATACTTCCAACTAGGTTCGCGAAAAAAAAGTTGGCGCAATTAAGAACCAGCTAGCTTCGCCGAATACTTCCAACTAGGTTCGCGAAGAAACATTCGCCCAATTAAGAACGGGCTTTAGACACATTCTGTCCGAAAAACGCTTTGTTCGTGTGTGTGTGTGTGTGTGTGTGTGTGTGTGTGTGTGTGTGTGTGTGTGTGTGTGTGTGCGTGCGTGCGTGCGTGCGTGTGCGTGCGTGCGTGCGTGCGTGCGTGCGTGCGTGCGTCAGTGAGTCAGTGAGAGAGAGAGAGATGTGGGCCTTGCTGTTTGGCTTCTTGTGGTTTGAACAGCTTTAATTATTGTTATTGTGATGTCTCAGCATGGGTGTAGTTTAACTTTGAATTCTGTACCTCGAGCCGAGCTCTATTTTTATGTGAAAGGTTCGCGTTTTACAAATATTTCATTATTATTATTATGGTAGATTAAACTTTCGTACTCCGCTGCCCATCTGAATGCAGGGTCATTCTGGTAGCGGTATGTATATCCTCCATCTTCCCTCACCTCTTGGGATCTTGGTGCTCGCCAGCACCTCTCCGGAAACCGTTCGGTGCTGCCTAACCAGCCACTTCAAGTATCAGCAACTGGTCTTGTAAGGGTATGAACAAATTAGGCGGAGGGTAATCATCATTATCTCTTTCTGTGGAAGTGCTCTCGTTGTGTGTCTGTCTGTCTGTCTGTCTGTCTGTCTGTCTGTCTGTCTCTGCTCTCTCTCTCTCTCTCTCTCTCTCTCTCTCTCTCTCTCTGGCTTTTATCATCATCATAATCATCATCATCATCGTCGTCGTCATTATCGTTTTTCTTTTTCTACTCCGTCTTGAGAAAAAAATTCTCTTTCCTCTTAACTTAAAAAAATTAAAAATCTTTCTCTTCTTTGTCGTCCCCCCCCCCCCCCCCAATCCCATTCTCCTTCATGTTCTGTCTCGCGTCTTTGAGTAAAAAAAACGCAACACACCGTTTATTAAAATTCAAAACATTCGATATCGATTAATTAAGTGTCGCAATTAGCAACGCATGCTGGACAAACACACAGACCCCCCCCCCCCCCCCCCCACACACACACACACACATCCATCAAGGGATTCGATCCCCAGCCGCCTGCCTCTCTGACGCTGCAAGAGGTATCAGTGTGTACTCACACACACACACACACACACACACACACACACACACGAGCCGAGGGACTCAAGTGGTGTCGCGGTGGCTCAGTTGGAGAGCAGGAAGTCGTTAGATGAAGCAATAAAAGCCGGGCCATACAGAGGCGCAGAGGAGACGGAAGAATGTTCTAAGGAGTCTGCTCTCCACAACATGTATGATAGTTTCCTCCCCCCAAGGACCCCAGCCTTTGATGTGGGCTTGAAGAATGAAGAGCTGCAGCTAATGTTCTGTTTTCTGTGAACTCCTTCTCTGCTGTGGGGCCTGGGAATTTTACTTCCTTTTCGTCACTCTAGTCTTCGGGGCTGGCTCAGGTTGGCTGGCTGGCTGGCTGGCTGGTTGGCTGGAGCTGCTCACCGCTAGCTGCTGTTTCTCAGTCCGTCGCCGGTCGTTGAGTGTTGACAGTGTGGGTGCTGCTGCACGTGCTTTCGTTTAAGAAATTATATAATAAGGGGTTTTGTTTGAGTGTGTGTGTGTGTGTGTGTGTGTGTGTGTGTGTGTGTGTGTGTGTGTGTGTGTGTGTGTTGTGTTGTTGTTGTTGTTGTTGTTGTTGTTGTTGTTGTTGTTGTTGTTCTGTCTGTCTGTCTGTCTGTCTGTCTGTCTGTCTGTCTGTCTGTCTGTCTGTCTGTCTCTCTGTCTCTCTCTCTCTCTCTCTCTCTCTCTCTCTCTCTCTCCTCTCTCTCTCGTTATTTGCTGGCTGTTAGATAGGTCTAACGCTACTATCCTTGAGTATTAAAGTTTTCGATTTCGAGTTCTCTCCCCCCCCCCCCCCCCCCCCACCCCCGCCTCCTTCCCCCCCAGATGGATGTCAATCCTTACTTTGGTTTATACGTGTGTGTTTTTAAAGGAAACATATCGGTAATTAAAAATAATACATGGACACATTCGAAATGAGGTTTAATTAAACATATTGTACCAGCACTGCCAACACTCTCACCTGACATAGACTTAGTGCAGGTTACACTATAACTGCCAATACGTTACTTTACGTATATACACTCGATAAGAAGATGCACGAGGTAATCTGTACACTGGATAGTAACGAGGAGAGAAAGGAATCAAAAGTAGTAGTAGTAGTAGTAGTAGTACCAGCAGCAGTAGTAGTAGAAATTGCTACAGTAGCAGCAGCAACAGCAGTAGTACCGAGTAGCATTAGAGCGTAACGCATCAAGTTACTTGCTGAGTAGCATTAATAATCGTAATAATAGCAGCGGCATTAGTAATAGCAGCAGCGGTAGTAGGAATCGCAGCAGTAGTAAGTAGCAGTAGTAGTAATAACAGCAGCAGTGGTAGTAGCGGTAGTAGCATCAGAATAGCAATAATAGTAGTTGTAGTAGTAATAGCATCAGCAGTAGTACCAGCAGAGTAGTAATAGCAGCGGTAGCAGCAGTAGTAACAGGAGCAACAATAATACTGAGCAGTAGTAATAATAGTATCAGCAGCAATAGTAGTATCAGCAGGCATAGCAGCAGCGGTAGCAGCAGCAGAAGTCAGTTGTAGTAGCGGCAGCAGAAGTCAGTTGTAGTGGCGGCAGCAGCAGTAGCAGCAGCAGTAGCAGCAGCAGAAGTCAGTTGTAGTTGCAGCAGTAGCAGTAGCAGCAGCAGAAGTCAGTTGTAGTAGCGGCAGCAGCAGCAGTAGTAGCAGCTGCAGAAGTCAGTTGTAGTGGCGGCAGCAGCAGTAGCAGCAGCAGTAGCAGCAGCAGAAGTCAGTTGTAGTTGCAGCAGTAGCAGTAGCAGCAGCAGAAGTCAGTTGTAGTAGCGGCAGAAGTCAGTTGTAGTAGCGGCAGCAGCAGTAGCAGCGGCAGATCGGAAGTCAGTTGTAGTAGCGGCAGCAGCAGTAGCAGCGGCAGAAGTCAGTTGTAGTAGCGGCAGCAGCAGTAGCAGCGGCAGCAGCAGTAGCAGCTGCAGAAGTCAGTTGTAGTAGCGGCAGCAGCAGTAGCGGCAGCGGCGGCAGAAGTCAGTTGTAGTAGCGGCAGCAGCAGCAGCGGCGGCAGAAGTCAGTTGTAGTAGCGGCAGCAGCAGCAGCGGCGGCAGAAGTCAGTTGTAGTAGCGGCAGCAGCAGCAGCGGCGGCAGAAGTCAGTTGTAGTAGCGGCAGCAGCAGTAGCAGTTCATTTGTCTTGGAAGACCACGTGACCGGCGCTGCGGACAGTTGAGGTGGTGCTGTCAGTGCTGTGGCACCATGAAAAAGGCCCCCACGGCCAGGATGTGGCGGCTGTGTGTACAGCCCCTCTTCCATCTACCGCATTATTCTTTTGTGCATGGTGTCGTCTTCCGTGTCGGCGCTTCCGCCGGCTGAGCTTCCTGTCTGCTTTCTGTCTGCTTCCTGTATGCTTTTTCTATGTTTTTTCTATGCTTCCTGTATTCTTTCTGTCTGCTTCCTGTATGCTTTCTCTATGTTTTCTCTATGCTTCCTGTATGCTTTCTGCTTCCTGTATGCTTTCTCTATGTTTTTTCTATGTTTCCTGTATTCTTTCTGTCTGCTTCCTGTATGCTTTCTCAGTGTTTTCTCTATGCTTCCTGTATGCTTTCTGCTTCCTGTATGCTTTCTGTATGCTTTCTGACTGCTTTCTGTACGCTTCCTGTACACTTCCCGGGTGTATGCCTTCTGTATGCTTCCTGTATTCTTTCCGTATGCTTTCTGTATGCTTTCAGTATGCTTCCGGTACGCTTTCTGTATGCTTTCTGCTTACTTCCTGTATGCTTTGTCTGCCTAGTCATGCTTCTGTATGCTTCCTGTGTGCTTCCTGCCTGCCTAGTCATGCTTCTATATGCGTTCTGTATGCTTTCTATCTTCTCCTTATCCGACTGCCTCATTTTTTCCGGCCTCCCCTCTCTGCCCTGGCTACAATGAATACAGCAATACACGGCGCAGTGCGTATACTTGATGGTGATGAATATGAGCAACAACAAAAGAAAGATATAATGTCATACCACTCTATTTAACAGCTTGAATGTGAGCCCCTCTCGTCTCAGGTTTCGACACGTAATATGTCTCAAACTGCTGGTCTTACTTACTTACATACACTGTCGGGTCACCACTATGGAAAAAAAATCCCTTTTCCAAATGCAAATCACTGAGCCTTGAAGATGGAACAGTCCATGCGTCAGTGGATGACTGAAGACACAGTTGTTTTCAAAATGTTCCTGGCCCATGATATTGGTGAACATAATTTTTTTTTGAGCAACGGTACGGGAGAGTCTTTCGATTCTATGGATGATGCTTCAGTCGGTGAACATAGTCGAGCGAGCAAAGCAGGTACGACAAAAGCACCCATGCATCGATCTATGACACCCCGTCAGGTGGCTGAAAAGTTGCGAATTATTTCAAGTCCCTTGAAGATCGTACGGCAGACGAAAAGGCTGCAGTTTTGTCTCCTCTCTCTATAAATGAGGCCCGTCAACCACATGTTTCGTCTTGGGAATGTGTGTGTATGTGTGTGTGTGTGTGTGTGTGTGTGTGTGTGTGTGTGTGTGTGTGTGTGTGTGTGTGTGTGCGAGTGTATGTGTGTGTGTGTGTGTGTGTGTGTGTGTGTGTGTGTGTGTGTGTGTGTGTGTGTGTGTGTGTGTGTTGTTTGCTGGTGTGTGTGTGTGTGTGTGTGTGTGTGTGTGTGTGTGTGTGTGTGTGAGAGAGAGAGAGAGAGAGAGAGAGAGAGAGAGAGAGAGAGAGAGAGAATCTGTGTGTGTTGGGGTGGGCGGGAGGGGGGCAAACAAAATTTAAATGGCACAGCAGCTTTGAAGAGAGGTTCGGCATCATCATGCATGCCGTTTTGCTTTTTTTTTCTTTGCTTTTTTTAAAACTTTCCTCTCACTTTACACTTTACCTGCGGTCCTTCGTGCGCTACAAAAGAAACAACATTCCTTCTTCCCCTACCACCACCTTCCTTTCTTTTCTCCACCCCCACCTCCACTTTGTTTGGTTTTGGTTTTGGTCGCCCCCGAAGCACTTACCTCCCAGAGCGTCTTTCAAGAGACAATTTCGCTGTGTACCTTGACTCTGTCTCTAAGCACCTGGGGCCCCTCGCTGCTACTGCACCGAGCAGCCGCGGCCCCCGGGTGGGTGACACAACCCCGGGTGGATGTCCCTCCATTAGGCAACGGCTTGGCACCTAGGTGGCGCCAACAATGCTGCACCCGCTGTACCCCACTCGGCCCGGGCTCGCCACGACATGACCAGCACCTGTTGCAAACATTGAGGGCACGCTGCCACACTGCTGAGAAAGGTCTGGCCATTGTCCCGCGTCCCGTGGCACGTCAACTAGAGGGAGGCCGGCGAGTCGCACGTGCGAAGTGGAGCAAGCACACTGACTTGGCTGAGGGGAAGGTCACCCGGCCCCCGCCGCTGACTGACACAAACTGGGCGATCTCGGGACGTCTTCGGGTGCATTCTGAGCACACAAAAAAACAACTTCCGTTGTGAGGAAGAGGGGAGCGAGCATGGAGGGTGGGGGGGGGAGGGGGGGGGGGGGGGGGGATGGGATGGGATCTGCACTGAATTGTTAAGAAAGGTCCGAAAGGATCCAGTGTAATTGTCTCTTCTACAGTCTTCTGGGTGGTAGAAGGATGGCACAAGGAACAGAATGAGGATTGAGAGTCTGCAGTACAGTCAGAGAAAATAGATGAGCCTGGGCTGAGCGAGGAGTTGGGAGTTGGCGGGAATGGGGGGGGGGGGGGGGGGGGGGGGAGGGGGGGGGGGGGGGGGGGGGAGGTGGACCTGGGTGCAGTTCACAAATTCGAGTCTCAGTTGCCTCGGTGCTGATGTCACGTGGGCCTCCGGCTAGGTGTTGTAGTGGCAAACTGGAAGTGCGGGCAATCCGCAAACATGTCGCTTTCACCGAAAGTGTCCGCCAGCGTTCAGGTCGCTGGAACACAACTGGACTGGACGGCCAAAGGTTTCCGACCCCGAGGTTTGTCACTGGGATGCAAGACCCACCGCAACGTTTCCGTGGTGTCTGTGTCTAATCGGGGGCGACTCAGCAGGCAGGAGCCGCCGACCCAGTCTTTCGGGGGTCTTCACGAAGGTTGAGCATAGTACTTGCGGTGGGACCTTTCGGTAAGGAACGATCTGGTTGGAAGTATCTGTCCGTTGAGAACGATTTGATTGGAGGAACCTTGCCATTGGGAACGATCTGATTGGAGGGATCTTTCCATTGGGAACGATCTGATTGGATGGATCTTTCCATTGGGAACGATCTGATTGGAGGGATTTTTCCATTGGGAACTGACGATCTTATTGGAGGGAATTGCCATTGGGAACGATCTGATTGGAAGGATCTTTCCATTGGGAACGATCTGATTGGAGGGATCTTTCCCATGCATGCATAGATACACTGCATGTGAAGAAAAAGGGGGTTGTGACTATAGGCAGCACTGTACTACCCCCCCCCCCCCCTCCGGTCTGAGCGCAATAGAGACCCGCCCCCTGAACGCCCTCACAATCGACGAAGGCCATACATGGCAGCAGTTCATGCATCGAGACACCGTACGTGGGGAGAAAAAGGGTGTGACTATAGGCAGCATTCTTGTACTAATGTCTCTCCCCCCCCCCCCCACCCCCACCCCCACACACACCCCCCTCCACTGTCTGGGAGCTAAGGAGAGCCGCTCCCTGAACGCGCTCTCAATCAGCCAAGGCCAAACATGGCAGCATACCATGTATTGAGACACTGCACGTGAAAAAGGGAAAAAAAGGAAAAAAGATGTTGTGACTATAGGCAGCAGTATTATACTAATGTCTGGGAGCAGCACAGACCCGCCTCCTGAACGCTCTCACAATCAACCAAAGCCATATTTACCTCTGTCCTCATGTGCACAGGTCCATGCATCGAGACACTGCACGTGGGGGGAAAAATGGAGAGAAAAAAAGAAAAGAGGCTGCGACTGTAGGCATCAGTATTGTACCGATGTCAGCAGAGAACCGCAGTAGAGAACGCTCTCTCAATCAACAAGGCCAGACGTGGCAGCAGTTCATGCATAGAGACAAGGCACGTGGAGAGAGAAAAAAGGAAAGGTTGTGACTGTAGGCAGCAGTACTGTGCAAATGTCCCCATGTCTGGGAGCTATGGAAAACCGCCCCCTGAACGCTCTCTCAATCAAGCGAGGCCAGAAATGACCATGCATCGAGACACTGCACGAGAAGGGAAACAAGTTGTGACTATAGGCAAGTACTGTACTAAGCCCCCGCCCCCACTCACCACCCCTCAACACCACCGCCACCACCACCACCACCCCCTCACCCCTCCCGTCTGGGAACCGCCCACTGAACGCTTTTTCAATCAGCCAGGGCCAAACATGCCCATGCATCGAGACACTGCACGTGAAGAAAAAGGTTGTGACTACAGGCATCAGTACCGTGCCAGTGTCACCCTGTGTGGGAGAGCAATAGAGACCCGCCTCCTGAACGCTCTCCCAGCAGCTCATGCATCGAGACAGTGCACGTGAAAAAACAAATGTTGTGACTATAGGCAGCGGTACTGTACTAATGTCACCTTGTCTGGGAGCTGTGGGGAATCGCCTCCTGAACGCTCTCCCAATCAACCAAGGCCAGGCGTGGCAGCAGACACACTGCACGTGAAAAAAGAAATGTTGTGACTGTACTGTACTAATGTCCCCCGTGTATTGGAGCTATGGAGAACCGCCCCTTGAACGCTCTCTCAATCAGCCAAGGCCACTGCACGTAAAAAAAAGAAAAATTGTGACTCTAGGCAGCAATAAGCCTACTGTACTCATAGTGTCCCCGTGTCTGGGAGCTAAGGTGGGAGGGGGGGAGCGCAAGGGGGGGGGGGGGGGCGCCGCCCCCCAGGAGCTCGAACGCTGTGTGACAGTTGCCGCTAATGTCGCGAGCGGCCTCTGGCGGAACCCCGCTAAGCTGGCGGGCCACGGCGAGACCCCGCGAGATTATAGATCAGAGGTGAAGCAGCGCTCACAATTCAAGTGTGCAAATTCCTGCAGCAAGCCCCCTCAATTGTCTTGTGTCAACGGGAGACATTTCCCTCGGTCCTCATGTACACAGCAGCGACGGAGAAGGGACAGGTGGCGTCGGGCTGACAGTCGTGTTGGACAAACACCTCGCACAAAGTTAAACACCCTGCCTCAGCAGCGCACGCTTGGCCATATTTGGTCAGGGATTCCCGAACGGT
>JABMCL010000949.1:752500-785000 GCA_018857735.1 Alviniconcha marisindica
AATGGGAAGGAAGGAAGCAGTGCTGCTGCCAAGGGCCATTGCATACGTGATTCCGCGCATGCGGGTCTCTCTCCTGATGCTCTGAACTCTGTTTCTGATGTGGCAAACATTATGAATAACGAAGGGCGAAGGGGTTGGGATGGGGGGTGGGGGTTTAGAGGGGGAAGGTGCAAGGGGAAAGGGGGCAGGCGGGAAGTTGGGGGGAGGGGGGGGGGCTAAGCAGATAATTATTGCACACACAACACCGTTAGCTATGATACGTCTTAGCCGAGGGTTGGCCCGGGGGATAGTAAGGGGTGGGAGGGTGTGGGGTGGGAGGGAGTGTAGGAGGGGCGGTGGGGGTTGCTGGGTGGGGGGGGGGGGGGGCAGGGGGATGTCCCCCTTCCTAGTGGTGTGACTGCTCGTACAGTGGCATCATTCTGCACAACGGATGTGTCGACAGAGTCAGGAGAGATTGGAACCCAAACACTAGAAGGGGTGTGTGATTTTTCGGGGTTTGTTATACATACGTAAAATTATGTGTTTACCTCTGTCTTCTGCTAACCAGGCTTCAGGGCTTTGACCGAAACCGCGGTTTAATTCTCAGCTGCTCCATGCTGTTGGCTTGCCCTGTGTCAGTGGTGGAGCAGAAGGTATAGAAAGAAACGAAGATTAAGTGTTGGAACATTTTTTGCTGATTGCCTTTGATGGGTGTAAAATGTGGCTCGTGGCAACAAGTAGCAGTGCTGTAGGAAGCTCGTGTTGAAGACCTGTTCATGATAATAATAATGATAATAATGATGATATAATAATATAGAACGCCTAATCGGCGCTGGCCCTAGGGGCTTACAAATGTTGAATATATTGACAACAAAGATTCAGTGCATACACACACGCACACGCACGCACACACACACATATGCACGCACGCACGCACGCACACACACAACACAACACAACACAACACAACACAACACAACACAACACAACACAACACTAACACTAACACTAACACAACACAACACAACACAACACACACACACACACACCACATACAACACTCTCTTCCCACTCCCCCCCCCCCTCCTCGTGAGTGCGTGCGTGCTTGCGCGCGCGCGCGTGTGTGTGTGTGTGTGAGGGTGTGTGTGTCTGTCTGTCTGTCTGTCTGTTGTCTGTCTGTCTGTGACTACTGTCAATGCCGCCCCCTGAACCCGCCCAGTATAACGTTATCTTTAAAAAAAAAAAATAAGGTACTCCATTATCTCTTGCTGGATTTCATTTTGTTTCTAATTAATAATCTTCCACCCTTCAGGTTCAACCCTTGGTTATGTAAACGCTATTGTGCAGGACTCTAAAAGAGAAAAGAGCTGTGGCAGACGGGCTCAGCTATTAGCACCACGCGGGTGCAACGTCCGGAAGATAGAGAGAGATCCCGGTAGTATTTTGACAGGAGTGGAGCACCGCATCCTTTTTGTCCTTTCTGCAAAGATCTGTAAATAATTCGGCTTTGTGTGGGTGTGTTTACGCCTCCCGTACAACCCACGCTATTATAAATCAGAGACATTTCAATGGGACGGAGGTGGGGGAGGATGCGGGATGAAGAGGGAGATAAGCGAATGTTTAGGGTGGGAGTAAGCCCGAGTGATTGATCGTGTGATAGCGAGGGGAGCTTATCCCTCAATTTCCTGTAACCATGTTTAACGAAACTGTAGCACCAGATTATGGCGACGCCACAACATCAACGGCACGTGTAGTCCCGAACAGACAATTTCGTTTGTCATTCCCTCTCGTGCAGTCGGTCCTCGCAGGCTCACCTGCACGTAGTCGGGACGTTGCGAGAGAGAGAGAGAGAGAGAGAGAGAGAGAGAGAGGAGAGAGGAGAGAGGGAGGGGAGGAGAGAGAGAACGTTGGCAGAGGGGAGAGAGAGAAGAGGAGGAGAGAGAGAGAGAGAGAAAGTTTGCGAGGAGAGAGAGAAGAAGTAGAGAGAGAGAGAAACGGACGGGGAGGAGAGAGAGACAGACAGACAACAGTCAAAAACAGAGAGACAGACAGAGACGGAGACAGAGAGAGAGAGACAGACAGACAGAGAGACAGACAGACAGACAGAGACAGAGAGAGACAGACAAACAGACACACACATAAACAGACAGACAGACAGAGAGAGCGTAAAAAACGGGCGGGCAAGCTTAGTTGATGTTAGATACATTCAGTTAACCGTTGCATTTAAGACCGCTTCGAAGACCTATGTGTATAAAATCTGCTACTGATAGGAAATTTCTGCTAGTACCCCCACCCCCACCACCTAACTTTGTTCTTAAGTTATTAAAGTTGACTGTGTGTGTGCGTGCGTGCGTACGTGTGTGCCTGTGTAGCAGTGAATGTGTGTGTGTGTGTGTGTGTGTGTGTGTGTGTGTGTGTGTGTGGTGTGTGCGTGCGTGCGTGCGTGCGTGCGTGCGTGCGTGGTGTGTGTGTGTGTGTGTGTGTGTGTGTGTGTGTGTGTGTGTGTGTGTGTGTGTGTTTATCCGTATCAAAATGAATATGAACGTCATACAAGGACAATGTTTTTCGCCGTAGCTTTGCGTTTCAAAGAGTTTTGCAAGGTTTGTTTCTTGAGTGATGGGAATGACACTTTGTGTCTTCTGCTCATACTTTTTTCAGCGCGTTCAACAGAGCTCTGCATCTAGGCAAATCTATGTCATGAGTGTGTTTTTTAAATATATAAAAAAAATAGCAGAGATTAAAATTGATTCTCTCCCTTTTCCGGCTGTATCGACAGGACTGCACCTGTACTTCAAGTAACGCTTTGGGAAGGTCGAGTTCAGCTGTTTCTAGCTTGTAACCGGACGTAACACGTGAGTTTTTGATATGACGTGGTGCATGTTTCGCCAGATTCTGTTAAAGTGCTCCGAGACGCTTCGCTCTGAGAGACATACAGAATACAATTCCTTTCACTCTCTGGTCCGGTTTACTGCATGAAGCCGCGTTTGTTGTTGTTGTTGTTGTTGTTGTTGTTGTTGTTGTAGTTGTGTTGTGTGCTGCTGCTGCTGCTGCTGCTGCTGCTGCTGCTGCTGCTGCTGCTGCTGATGCTGCTGCGGTGGTGGTGGTGGCGGTGGTGGTGGTTTTTGTTTGTTTGTTTTTTGTCATAGAAAATTAAAAAATGGTATATTCAATCAATGTCCGGGCATAATTATAATTATACGTACATTCAGCTGACGCTTGGTGTGAGCGGTTTCTACACGAGTTTAATTATTGTTTAATCCACTCATTTTTCAGCAGTCGTAAAAATGTAATCATTGTTTAACCCACTCATTTTCGGCAGTCGTAAAGTGCTATTTAATAATGGACCATCGTTTTTCGACCGCCGTAAAATGCCATTTAATAATGCACTATCATTTATTTATTTTATTTTTTTAGTCGTAAAATGCCACTTAAAGTACACCATCATTTTCGGCTGTCATAAAGTGCCATTTAATAATGAGCCATCACTTTTTGGCAGTCGTAAAATGTTATTAATTTTATTAACGCACCATCATTTTGTGGCAGTCGTAAAGTGTCACTTAATAATGCACCAATCTGTGCATTTGCTGCGGGATGGAGAAAGGGGGTGGAGACGGCATAGAGCGGTAATTTTTAGGATACACCCTGCAGTAACGCGACGGTGAGCAAAAAGAAGTTGATGAAGTATTCCTTTGCTGGGGTACAACGGCCAGGAGATAGCCCCGATAATGGTAGTCGCACTATCTGGCAGGATTACGGGGAAAATATACATTTAAACGTCAATTAGCACTAACTAGGGCTCGACCCTTGTGCCTTTCCCATGTTGTTAGTTTTTCTCCACTGTTTTAATGACACTTCCGTCAGAACCCGGTTCACGCACAGACACACTGTAGTCCATGAATTCTCTCGTTCAAAAGATTTTTCTTATTTTCTCAGTATTTTTCTTCTTCTCTCCCTCCACCATTTTTCCAGGGGCCGGAGGCCCACGGAAATAAACTGTTCTCTTGTCTCTCCCTCTTCTTCTTTTGTCAGTCTTCTTCTCTCCCCCCTCCTCCCCCCCCTCCCTCTCTCTCTCTCCTCTCTCTCTCTCTCTCTCTCTCTCTCTCTCTCTCTCTCTCTCTCTCTCCCCCCCCTTTGATTATTGATGTGTTTGTGTGTGTGTGTGTGTGTGTGTGTGTGTGTGTGTGTGTGTGTGTGTGTGTGTGTTCGTCATCAGTCAGAACTTGTTCCATCTCTACATTTGAACGGTTTACTGAGAATCAACCAGTCTTTCACTCTGCTTTGCTATTCTGTAGCTTTGAGGCAATCAAATATGGCTGCCACTCTTTAGGCTTTTCGCGCGAAACCTCATTTGGGTCGTTTTGGTTGGCTGAGCCAACATCGGTGCCTGGTTAGCCCGGAACTTTTGTTTTACATTGTGTCTGGTGTAGTTTTTGTTCCACGGAAATCGTGACCCAAAATGCGGTATCTCAATGGCAAAAGCCGGTGTAGAGCTCAGAAACAAACGCGACTATAGTTCCTGTCAGCATAGAGTTTTGCACTTTCTATATTTTTCCATCAAAGGGTAGAATATAGAACGTCAGAGGTCAAAGAAGGAGAAGATACAGAAGAAGAAAAAGGAAAAAACACAATTCTTGACGGCTGCTTCAAATGTGATGATTTTATTCCTGTCGCTATCTTGTTTCCTGTAAAATCTATGTAAAAAACATTATTTTTAAAATCTATAACAAGGATGACTGCTAGCGTTCTAAAGCAAGATCAAAACACATAATCGGTTAAAAAGAACGCTAATTTTATCACGTTTGGCTTCGTTTTGTGGCTTACCCCAAAAATGTGCAGATCTATTGTCTCATTAAATTTGCATCCTTTTTAACCGTTTATGTAAACTCTCTGGTCGTGAACTTCCTGTGTCTAATGTGAGGGGTGCACTTCCGGAGGCTGAGCTGGTCTGCTTGTTGTGCAGCTCACCCGTTCTTGTGATCCTTATGAATGCGTTCTGGTGTACCGGTGAATAAATTTCGTTTAAACCAATTGTGTACAGCAGTTTGTTGGACACAGCGGTGCCACTTAGCTGGTAACGGCGGTTCATTTCCCTCCCACAAGAAAAACATTGTTGTCAAAAAGTAGAAAGCTTTTCTCCGTCACTGTAAAGTGAAATAAGAGCGTTAACAATTGCACTGAATAAGATGAAATCGCAAGACGCTGCCCTTGAATTAAAGCCGAGCAACGCGTACACTAAACAAACGTTTGTAGCTCGTCTGTACCTCCTCTGTGGACCACACGGTGCTGACGGGCTGGGTGGCCTCCCTTTCTTATCGGAACACTAAAAGCACAGCTATACTTTCTCTGCTCCTTGTCTCCATATTGATGGGAATGGGTCACTATGTGAAGATTGGACTACAGAACCCACCACCCTCCTTCTCCACAACATATATGTCTTTTCAGTAAAGAGCCGGGAGGGAGGGAGGGGAAGGGGGTGACGGTGAGTTTTGCTATGATACACCTTGACTGAAGATTCAGTTGTGGACTGACTGTTGAATACTGTAGTAAGTTGGTGTTTTACCCCCAGTCAACCATTGCGGTTATATCAGGGCGATGAACACTGAAGAGACATCGTGTCAGTGGGAGGCCGTCAAGAATGAGTTGATGAAGTTTATTAATTACGTAAGAGAGGCCGAGAAGAATGAGTTGATGAAGTTTATGAATTACGTAAGAGAGGCCGTGAAAAATGAGTTGATGAAGTTTGTGAATTACGTAAGAGAGGCCGTGAAGAATGAGTTGATGAAGCTGGTAAATTGCGTAAGAGAGGCCGTGAAAATGAGTTGATAAAGGTTATAAATTACGTAGGACTGATAAGCAAACAGACAAGACAGCGGCAAGCAGGCAAGGACAGGTAAGCAAACAGACAAGACAGCGGCAAGGAGGCAAATACTTGACGACTTGCGGCTCCTGGCCGTTTGCCGCTGATTAACTAATTGCTACTCCTCGGCAATAACAAGGAATGGTTGCGGAAACGGACAGACTGACTGACAAACAGTGAGACACACAAACAAGCAAACGGACAGAGGTATGCTGAGATAGAGAAACAGGCTTGCGTGCGAGCAAAGAGGAGGAGGCCGTTGGGGGGGGGGAGGGGGGGGGGCAGAGACACAGAGAGAGCATACAAGGGAGAAAGAGAGATGTGGGGGGGGGAGAAAGAGAGGGGAGAGGGAGGGAGATACAAGGGGAGCTGAAAAACGAGAGAGGGAGGGAGAGAGAGGGAGCGAGAGCGAGCGAGAGAGAGAGAGCGAGAGAGAGAGAGAGAGATAAAAGGAGATAGAGAGGTAGGCTAAACAGACATGCGTAGACACAGGCAGAGACAGACCTGCAGACCTGCAGACAGAGATGATATTCAAACATGGAGAGATTATTATAATGCGGGGGAGTAGTCAGAATGGCAGACCCAGATAGCCTTAATAGTCTTCATAGATAAAACCTCTACTGCTTACACCTTTTTCTGCTCAGAAATGCGAATAACAGCCATCCCCCTACGCACACCCTACCCCTACTCCCCACCCCCACCCCACTCGCCCTCCCCTTGCCCCATTGCCAACAAGAAAAACAGCAACAACCAAAAAACACATTCACATCCTCTCCACAGCAAAATTGGAAGCCATGCCTCAGACGTTGAAGGAACCGGCAGAACAACATGGCGCACAGACCATTATTTCGATAACAATAGCCATAATTCTGTGTCAGCTTGACAGTAATGTTTATTCTTCTCTGCTTATCACCAAACTGGCTCAAGAGGAAGGGTGGGAGGGGAGGGGGTGGGGGCTAAAACAGTAAACTTCTTGTCAAAGAATGTGGACATGGAAGGTGCATGCTTGGTGTAACAAGTGTTGAGAGAACAGAGAGGGTTTGGGGGGGGGGAGGGGCGATGGGAGGGTAAGGGGGGATTTACCGGTAAGGTGAGGACTTAAAGAACATAATCTGTTGTCTAAGGATGCTAGTGACGAAGTAATGCTGTTTTCTTAAAGTTGATAACGTGTCAATTTCGCTTACCCTACCCTGTGAGCAAGGGATTCTTTTTTTCTTAAGTGATCATGTTGTTGGGTGTTTTTATATCTGGTGAGTTTTACTTTTGTGTGTGTGTGTGTGTGTGTGTGTGTGTGTGTGTGTGTGTGTGTGTGTGTGTGTGTGTGTTGTTTTGTGTTTTGTTTTCTTCTTGTGTGTTTGTTGTTTGTGTGTGTGTGTGTGTGTGTGTGTGTGTGTGTGTGTGTGTGTGTTGTTGTTGTTGTTGTTGCTTGTTCTTGTTCTTCTTGTTCTTGTTCTTGTTCTTGTTCTTGTTGTTGAGGTTGTTGTTGTTGTTGTTGTTGTTGTTTGTGTGTTTGTTTGTTTGTTGGGGGGGTCGGAGGGGGAAGGGGAGAGGGGCTGTTAGCTTTAAAGAGTAAACATAAATAAAGCAAAATTACCACAAGAAAATCTCATAGTTGAAGTACCATCCACGATCTTTGTTGGTCCTGCCCTTTTCTTCCTTTGCGTATCTGTAATCTCCAGCGCTGCCACAAAACCTACCAGCAAAGACTTTGCTATCGTTTCCACCTTTAGTCGACCCTACTTGCCATCGCAGTAAATTCCCCTCAATAAAACAATGTTGTCTGGATCTGTTTTCTGTGGTCCGCTTGGTCTTTCGGGTTTGTTGTCAAGTTGTTACTGCTGCCGCGGCTGCTGCTGTCGTTGTTGGTGGCTGCTGCTGCTGTTGTTGTTGGATGCTGCTGATGCATTCCATAGCTTAGTCGTGGTCGAGCCTGAACACTTATGAGTTGCCACGAACTTGAAAAAGAAAACCCGGACCTTTCCCCCAAGAGGGTTGGTCTTTCCATTCGTAGAAATTTGATGGTGCAATGTTCATTTTGAGGGGTACCCATGTATGACAGAAATTGGTATGAAAAGTGAATCGGCTTTGTAAGAGAGACAGCAAAATAATAATTATATCTGTAAATAAGTAATGATGGTGTTTCACGTCCATAGAAACCATATGGCTTATTAGGGACGGGGAAAGGGGATGTGTGTGTGTTGGGGTTGGGGGGTGGGGGGGCTGGGGGAGGGGGGGTACCTGTGAATAGCTCGTGCGTGCGCTCCGACCCGTAAATATATCTATATTCAATTAAACGTATTTGTATCCCGTGTCCTATGCATCACATCAGTTTGGGTGGGAGGAGTTTCCCTGTTGCCGACACATGCTACTGGATCCTAGACAAAAGTGATATAGAGAGATAGTTGGTCTTTGATGCTCAGGCGTGGGCCTTGATCGTCACAGCAATGAGGTATGGAAAGAGAATGATTGTCAATGAAAAGAGAATGATTGTCACAGCAATGAGGTACGAAAAGAGAATGATTGCCATAGCAATGAAGTATGAAAAGAGAATGTTTGCCATAGCAATGGGGTATGAAAAGAGAATGACTGTCACAGCAGTGAGGTATGAAAAGAGAATGATTGTCACAGCAATGAGGTATGAAAAGAATGATTGTCATAGCAATGAGATATGGAAAGAGAATGATTGTCACAGCAGTTAGTTAAGAAAAGAGAATGACTGTCACAGCAATGAGGTATGAAAAGAGAATGACTGTCACAGCAATGAGGTATGAAAAGAGAATGATTATCACAGCAATGAGGTACGAAAATGATTGTCGCAGCAACGAGGTATGAAAAGAGAATGATTGTCACAGCAATTAGGTATGGAAAGAGAATGATTGTCACAGCAATGAGGTATGAAAAGAGAATGACTGTCACTGCAATGAGGTATGAAAAGAGATTGTCACAGCAGTGAGGTATGAAAAGAGAATGACTGTCACAGCAGTGATGTATGAAAAGAGAATGATTGTCACAGCAATGAGGTATCAAGAGAGAGAAAAAAACTAAGGTTACTGAAACAGTTGGTCTCTGAGCAGGATCTTGTGTACTTCGCTTCTGTGAGCACTGTCAAACAATGACAACAGGGATCACAATGGACCGGTGCTAGAGTTTAGCCATCAAACAGGTCTGTTCTCTGGGGTACTGTGGCAGAAAACTTATGCTGAGCAGAGAATCCGCTTCACTGGTGAAATAAATAAAAAATATTTATAACGGTTGCTGCCATTTTTATTCAGTCGAAGTTGTTGTTGTTGTTGTTGTTGTTTTCTACGTAGGGGAAAGGCTTAGGTCCAATCAAAATGAATTGCATCACTGAAGATGTCTTAAGCGCCGAAGTTATATGACCCCTGATTTACCGGCACAAACAATTAGAACCGTGGCCAAAAACAACAACCTGATAGACGTGTTGTTGTTTTTTTAGTCCTCAACGCCCAGCCATCAACCACAATGGCCATAATTATCGGGGCAATGAATAATAATGGGGTCAATGAGGTCTGACAAGGGAGACAACCAAGAGCTACTGCAGCGGTCGTTCCAGAGACACTACAAAGACTCCTGTAGCGGTCTTCGCGGTCTCTGCTCGGCCTCAGCGGGGTTGTGTTGTGTTTCGCCACTGTGAGAACGGCACGGGGCTGACAAGAACAGGAAGCAGGCTAGGATGACAAAGGACCGGTGCCAGAGTTTGGCAAACAAGCGCAGGACTGAGCGGAGCTCACTCACCCTCGTGACCCGTGAAAACAGAAGGCGCTGCCGTATTTATCATCTTGCGTCTTGGAAACCGGAAAAGCTAAATGGCTTTTATGACTCCGCCGTAGAGAGGGTGGGGAAGGGGATGGGGGTGGGTGGGGAGAAGAAGAGAAAGAAACGAAAGGAAAGAATGTCGTGGGCTGTGAAGAAAGGTGTGTGTGTGGTGGGGGTGGGGGATGTTGTTCGTGATTGCACAATTGGTTTGGTGACTGTCACAGCTTGTAACAAGAGAAGAGATATATTGAGAAGTGACTGTCCACGAATGGTTAATATGATTAGTAATTGCTTGGGGTTATGCACATGTACACCTACTCTCTCTCTCTCTCTCTCTCTCTCTCTCTCTCTCTCTCTCTCTCTCTCTCTCTCTCTCTCTCTCTCTCTCTCTGCACGCACGCACACCATCACACAAGCACACACACACACACACACACACACACACACACACACACACACACACACACACACACACACACTCACACTGGCGAGCGCGCGCGCGCACACACAGACACACACACGCACACACAATTACACACATGCAACACGCACTTACACGCCCGCGCGCACACACACACACACACACGTGTGTGTGTGTGTGTGTGTGTCAGAGTGTGTGTGTTTAGGCCGGGGTGCGTCAGGTGTGGGTGGTTGGTGAGGGTGTATTTTGAAGATAGTGCACAATTATGTTTGTACGTCTGTTAGCAATATTAATAATACATGACTTACATGCGCCATTCTCAGGTGAGCCCAAGGCATTTACAAACACACAAAGAGAGCAGATCAACACTCAAGGACGTCAGAAACAAGTTTACATTAACCGTTACAGCGACATCGAAATGGGCGTTCCTGCGAGATGCCACAAACACCACCTACCTAACCCATGCTTCTTTTGTACCAAGCAAACAATGCATTTCTCGGGACAAAGCGCTTCGAGATTTCAGTCTCTCGAGTGCAGCATTATCCACAGTGCCCTATCTATCCCTTCTTCGATTTTCTATGGGGACTTGGATGTCTTCCCTGGTGGGGCAGACAAGCGACTGTGTACCTAGTTCACCTGAGTCAACATTCCTGACACTCGGTACACCTAACAACCATCTTTTGCCCCTCCACTACATCTGTTTTAACCAGAGTTCTTCCAGCACACCAATGCCTGTGCACCCCCCGTCCGTTTCCCCGACTTTGACCCTCAGTGGTAGCTAACGCGTGACATGATTTGTTTCTTCTGTCTCTCGCTCTTCTTTTCTTTTTCTCTCTCTTTTTTTCTTGTTCTTTCCTGTATTGTTCTGTGTGTTCTTTTGTTTTTCTCTCTCTGTCTCTGTGTCTCTGTCTGGGTCTTTATCTGTCTGTCTGTCTGTCGCTGTCTCTCTGTCTGTCGCTCTGTCTCTGTCTCTGTCTCTGTCTCTCCTCTCTTCCTCTTTCTCTCTCTGCTGCTTCTCTCTCTTCTCTGTCTCTTCGTCTGTCTGTCTGTCTGTCTGTCTGTCTCTGTCTGTCTGTCTTCTGCTCTCTCTCTCTCTCTCTCTCTCTCTCTCTCTCTCTCTCTCTCTCTCTCTCTCTCTCTCTCTCTCTGTTGTTGTTGTTTGTTCTGCTGCTGTTGGCTGGTTTGCGTTTAGATTTTTCTTTGTTGGTTGTTGTTTTTGTTTATTGTTTTGTTTTATATTTGTTTTGTTTGTTTTAACGGGCCTAAATTGGTTCAGCTTTTTTCTTTTCTTTTTCTTCTTTTTTTGGGGGGGGGAAGACATGTTGCTCGTTTCTTTCTTTCTTCCTAAATTGTTTGTCCAAAACTGGCCTAAATTGTTTCGAGTTTAACGCACTCCCTGACCAAATGTCGGTGCAGATTCCTTCCATGAGTATTCGCGAAGGCGCCACTGAGAAACAACGCGAACTGTAGGACAGATCTCTTGGAACTTTTGTTTTTGAAGGGGTTGGTGTCATTCCTTCCTTCCTTCTTTCCAGTGTTCAACGACGTCGATATATGCCTGACCCTGTTTGGAGGAGTACATGTGTCCCAGTGGTGGAGACATTAGATCCGGGGTGGAAAGGCTGCTGGTTCCAACAGCCAGCCCAGCAGTAAACAGATATATAGTTCCCTTTGTCCTTAGTGTGGTGGACTCTGTGTTCGTAGTCCTTGGGATGAGACGGCAAACTCGGAAGTTACGAGCCCGCCATGACCACAACGAAATTACCCCTTGTGGAATAATTACAGTTTTTTTATTTGAATTTGAATTGAACTTGAATGTTATGTTTATGAGAAGAAGAAATGGAAAAACAAGATTATTTTCTTCAAAGAAAAAAAAGAAGGAAGAAAGCGAGCCTTCAGGTGTGTCGCTCCCTCCTTCAGTCTGGAATGTCCTCCCGGAAAGCGTCAAAGAGAAGGGTTTCATTCAGTCTTTCAGAGCTTCTCTGAAGACTCGCTCCTTCACCTCATTGTCCTTGTAAAATTCTGCAGAGAGCCTGAGAAATCTGAGAACGACGAGAAGCCTAGACTTACAGCTACTCCGTTCCACCCAGCTTTCTTTGAGAAAAGCGTCCAGACCGTCCCATGGGGAAATTCCTGATCCGGACAGTAAAGTGTACAATATCAAAAATGCGAAATACAGATACCGATTTCCGTCTGCTCAGTTTGCATACCATTCCTTAGTCGCGGTCTGGTCTGATACCTACAAGCAAAAGCCCAAATATTTATTTCTGTCTGATCACTTTCCAGGCCATTCCTCGTTTGCTGCTGGTCTTGTCTGATACCTAGAAGCAAAAGTCTGAATATCTATTTCAGTCTGATCACTTTCCAGGCCATTCTTTGGTTGCGGCTGGTCTGGTCATACAGTTTTCTGCAAGCTTTGTGGTCTGGCCTAATACCTAGAAGCGACAGAAGAAAACAGTGGGCATGCCCTCCGGCGGAAACCCAACACGCCAAATCCACAGACATGAATGTAAGGAGAAACCGAAAGTGTCCAAACACCTATTGCTTTCGTGGTTCTCATTTGTCGACAATGGTTCGCCGAAATGAAACAAATGCCTTTAACTTCCTTCTCTCCTTTGCAGGGGGTGGCTGCCACCTATTCGCCTTCCAAGTGGTCTCCCTTGGCCCTGCCAGACTTCGCAACATTCCGTGTACATGTGCAGACCAGGGGGCGCTGTCTCCGGCAACAACGGGTGAGGGTGTGTTTCAAGGTCCCGTCTGGCCGCCACATGTCTTTCCGTGTCGCTTTGCCTTGTCTGTTTTCTGTTGGCTTTTGTTATTCTGCCTCTCCACTGTGTTTCCCCTCCTAATGTCCTGGTAATTGTCCCGAAGATTCCATTTCTCTCCCTTTATTTTTTTATTTTTCCTTTTGTAGTAGTAGTCGACAGGGTGCTCTCTCTCTCTCTCTCTCTCTCTCTCTCTCTCTCTCTCTCTCTCTCTCTCTCTCTCTCTCTCTCTCTCTCTCCCCCTCTCCCCTCCTCTCTCTCTCTCCCCCCCCCCTCAGCCTTCCCTCTCTCTCTAGTGTTCCACCCTCTCCCACATTGTTTCCAACTTTTTGCCGGAAAAATTGAAAGCAACATATCTCAGTTTCTCTCCCCCGTTGTTTATAGCTTCAATCCACTGCGCTACAGCTAGAGTGACTTTCGCTTTCGCCCTCGTCGTGCAGTCTTTTCAGCAGCAATGCCACAAGTCCTCTTTTTCAACGTCACTATTTTGTACTGTGAAGAATGCCAGACCGAGTTGCCGTATAGCGATGTACATGTCAAGATCAAAACAACAAACATTGCTTTACAAGTGTGCGAGTCGTCTCAGTGTGTGATCTTGGACTTGAAATGGAAGTGGATTGGGATGCTGCTGTTTGCAGACAGTTTTTACACACACTGTGGACCCGAGTGTCTGTCTCTGTCTCTGTCTCTCTGTCTCTGTCTCTCTCTGTCTCTCTCTCTGTCTGTCTCTGTCTCTGTCTCTGTCTCTCTCTCTCTCTCTCTCTCTCTCTCTCTCTCTCTCTCTCTCTCTCTCTCTCTCTCTCTCTCTCTCTCTCTCTCTCTCTCTCTCTCTCAAACTACATCTGTTACAGAAAAAATAAGTCCATCGTTTGTGTATGTCGAAAAACCTGTCTGTCTCGTTCTCGTTGCTAGTCAGAAGGCAAATTCTGCCAGCCAAAACTGTTCACTTTAGCTTTTTGTTCTACCATAAAATAAAATAAAACTCACCAGTTCTTAATCTTTTGTGTCATGTCTTGACTGATCAACCACCGCAGAAGAACTACGACACTCACTCACTGATTTCACCCCCAGAATTGAAACACGCCGAAAAACACAACAAAACAAACCCAAAAAAAGGGTGCGTAGTTAAACCAAAGCGGACTAGCGAGTCGTTTGTTTAGACGACAAAGACCGGGTCCCGGTGATGGATTAGGAGCCCAGAGAGCAGAGAGGGGAGACGCGGAGGTGGAACACTTTGAACTCCCGGTTTTCCTCAGCCGTCCGACGACTAGAGACAGTGAAGTTTTGTGGTGTTCGGAACCGCGCCGGGCTGTAGGGCAGGCACTCATCAAAAAGATCCTGAGCTTTTGATTTAAGCTACAACTCACCCACTCTGTTTTGTTGTCTGTCGAGTCTCAGTCGGTCACCTCTGCTCTGTTTCTCGCGGCCCAATGAAATATGGGTCTGTGCGACGTGACGTTGTTGCTGTTAGACTGAATGGTCCGTCTGCTTTGCGTTTTTGTTGGTTGTAGTTTTGGTTTGGTTCAGTGGTTGCTTGCTTGCTTATAATTTATTTGCTTCCTCGTGAGGGGAGGGGTTAACTCAGACATTGTGGATTGACTGTCTTACTTCAAAAATCCATCAGCGTGTGTGTGTGTGTGTGTGTGTGTGTGTGTGTGTGTGTGTGTGTGTGTGTGTGTGTGCGTGTGCGTGCGTGCGCGCGCGCGTGTTTGCGTGTGAGTGTGTCACTTTCGTACGGCTGAAACAATTTTAGTTTTGCCGCGTTTTGAAATAGGTAAATAATAAATTGTGTGTGATAGTTTTACTCTGGATGTCCTTCATGTGACGGAACCATGAGCCAGTTTCACAAAATGGACTTGAAGTGACGGTAGCTTACATGTCCGTATTTTGCAGTGGCCCATGCTTCATATTTGTTTTCCACAAACCATATTAAAACGCGAACGGGTAACGGAAACAGAAACAAAAACGGTTTGACCATGGCAATGAAACAGAGCTTACGTAACGCGTTACCCAAGGCTGGGTGGCAGCAGACGTCAGACTGACCGAATAAAACTCATCGGCAGTAAGCCAGTGTACTCTAACGACTGAGGCTGAGCATATGGGCTCTCCACCCATCAGTCTGGCCCCGCATGTTTCTGTGTAATGAGTATCAGTTTTTCTTTCTTGAGATTGTCCACGGGGTTCCTGACAAACTGTCAGAACACTTAATTTCCACGACGCCGAATACCCATACCTTTACACTGAGTTGGTTAAGCGTCGATCTGACTGATCGATCCACGGGAACTTCACTGGGGTCCAGATTTGTGTTGGACTAGCGTCAGAAGACACGCGGCTTTTTCAGCTTTTCTGCATCAAGCCTTAATAGATGTCCAGACAGTTTGGAGCTGGTTTCTATGGGTTCAGGTTGGCTTACATACATTCCCCCGCCCCCTTCCCCCACGCCATCTTCCAGTTTTCACCTTCATCCCTTATCCCCAAGCACCACCCTCGTATTATCGGCTTTCAGATTTCAAATTTCTCCAGAAGCTGTACAATGGAACCGCTCATAAAAGACCATCCTGCTGAGAGACTCCTGAGGACCTTCTTTAAAGACTTTTCAGAACCCTTCTCTTCATATTTCCATGTCGAAGGGCCCCAGCCAAGGATTGCTTCTCTTTTCAGACCACTTTGGTGTCACTTTTAGAGTACTGGTCTGAACAGAGAGGAAGGAGGGAAGGGGAGAGAGAGAGAGAGAGACGGGGATAGGGGGTTAGAGAGAGAGAGAGAGAGGGAGGGATTGTTAGAGAGAGAGAGGGAGGGCCCCTGGCCAAGATTTGATATTTTTAAGACCACTTTGATTTCACTCTTAGGGTACGGGTCTTAAAAATGCGGAGGTTGGGAAGGGGAGAGAGAGGGAGGGAAGATAGAGAGAGAGAGAGAAGAGAGAGGGGGTGGAGGGAGAGAGAGGAAGGTGGGGAGAGAGAGAGGACAGAGAGATATAAGAGGGGGAAGGAGGGAGAGAGAGGGGGAGAGAGAGGAAGGAGAGAGGGAAAGTGAGGGAGGGAGAGAGAGAGGGGAGAGGGAGAGAGAGAGGGGGGAGAGGAAGGAGGAGAGAGAGGGGGAGAGAGAGGGGGGAGGGAAAGAGACGGAGGGAGAGACAGACACGGGAAGAGAGAAAGAAATACCGTTCCATCTGTAGCTTCCGCTGTCTCAGTCTGTGTTCAATTTTCTGACGGATTTCATCGCCTCTCGTCACTTCCCTCTCAGACCGACTTTTAAACCTTTCCCTGCTGATGTCTTTTGTCCGCCTGCCCAAGTCAGCATTCCCGTTTTATCCGGAGTTTTCTATGGGAAGTTTGTATGGGTTTGTTATCGATTCATAAGTATTTTCAGAAGTCACTGACTCAGTTGTGCGTTGCTTCGCTGTCATTTGCTATGACCTTTTCCATGCACTTTTCATCGTCATCGTGTCGTCATCGTTATCGTTATTGGTGATAGTTATGATTTTTGTTATCATTATTACGGTCGTGAGTCATCTTCGTAGTCAGTTGTTCGCCCTGATATAACCGTACCGGTTGACTGGGCATAAAACACCAATTTACTTATTTAAGTAGTCAGTTGTATCAGTGGTCATCGTCTTCATGATCAACAGAATCACTAGCATTGTCATCAAGCAGCGTCATCATCATCATAATCATCATCATCATCAGCATCATTACACATAATATGTTACTCTCTCTCTCTCTCTCTCTCTCTCTCTCTCTCTCTCTCTCTCTCTCTCTCTCTCTCTCTCTCTCTCTCTCTCTCTCTCTCGCAGTCGTTGACGGGTCAGTGCAGATCTGCATCATTTTGAAGAGATAGTGCCATCTGTGGCCTCGTATCTCGCGAGATGAGAGAGTGTTTACAACGCGGTGATTATATCTTTAGAAAATAAGACACAAATTGTTTCGTCGTCACGTACGCCAAAACGGGTAAGAAGAGGCAGCACCGTCTTGCCCGCAGCACCGGCCCCGGTGTGGAAGCGGTGGATGGGGGGGGGGGGGGGGGGGGGGGGGGGGGGGGGGGGGGGGGGGAGGGGCATCCCGAAGCTCTTAGCATCATCTTATCCTTTCTTCTAATGGACATCAACATTGTTATCGCTCGGCCGATGACTCGGCCTTCCTGCTCTCTGCGTTTTGTCCATCCACCCCTTCTTTCTTTCCTTGTCTTTTCGTTTCGCTGCCTGCGTTGTTTACTCCTGTGCACTTTCATCTCTGTTTTCCACGCAGGTTGTGGCAGGTTGTTTGTCACGTGAATTGATGGCGCAGGATATCGTTTTCAGTTCCCGCTGAAAAGTCTGCCGCTTCCCATGCGCGCGTCCTCAGAGGACGTGTTTGCTGCAGGGTTGCAATCCTTGTCCCGTGGTGGACTCAGTCTGTACTGATTTTTGTGAAAATGTTTGTTTCGGGGGGCGAGGAAAGCTGGCAAATTGGGGGCGTGGTTTAGGTGGGGAATGAGGGGGCGGGGGGATGGGGGGGGGAGAGAGAGAGAGAATGGACGAGGCATGGAGGAGGGGGGAAGGGGAGCCGGAGAACTGGACGGGGGACCGTTGTTTGTGAATAAGTGAATGAATGGTTCCGTTTCAGTTCATCACTTCCCAGACTCTTGCAGCGTACGGCCGTGCATACTGACTCGATCGTCGGAATGCTTTGCCTGCTTTTAGGATCCGGTTGTTTCCGTTTAATATAATTATGTACTCTCCCTCTCTCTGTCTCTCTCTGTCTCTCTCTGTCTCTCTCTTTCTCTCTCTCTCTCTCTCTGTCGCTGTCTCTGTCTCTGTCTGTCTGTCTGTCTGTCTGTCTGTCTGTCTGCTCTCTCTCTCTCTCTCTCTCTCTCTCTCTCTCTCTCTCTCTCTCTCTCTCTCTCTCTCTTGAATCTATGTCTTTCTGGTTGATTGTGTGCATGCGATCCTGGATTGTTCCTTTCTGATTTTCTTTTCGCGTTGCCACGGTCTGGTTATTGTCCTTCTAGTGGTGATATCTCCCGTCTGCCTTTTAGGATCCTGTCCACATCTGTGAGTTCTTTCTGTATCAACATCAGTTGGGGACATTATCACTTACACCGCGTCCGATGTGGCACAACCATAACGGCAAATAAAAGGAGTTGAAGGCGGAGATGGGCGAGACTAGAGAGAGAGAGAGAGAGAGAGTAAAGAGAAAAAGAGAAAGAGGCGCTAGACTGAGTCTCAGTGAGTGGGAGATGGACTGAAGCGGAGTAAAAGAGAGGGATAGACAGAGGGAATATCGAGATAAAGAAAGACGGAGCGAAAGAGAGAGAGAGAGAGAGTAATTGGATATTAACGTCCGGCGTATTGTACACGGTCACCTCAGGACGAAAGAGCAGAGAAACACAGAGAGGTGGAGAAAGAGACAGACGGATAGAGAAGGAGAGAGACAGACATACAGAGAAAGAGAGAAACAGAAAGACACGCAAAGAACTGGAATGAAGAGACAGACAGAGAGACAACAGAGAGGGAGACACACAAAGAGAGAAAGAGAGACGGAGGAAATGAGAGAGACGCTAAATGAGAGATGGGAGAAGGGATTGAGAAAGGTGGAAATAGACAGACGGAGAGACTGAGAGAACGGAGGGACGGATACGGGGAAGGGGGGGGGGGGGGGGGGTATAATAAATTAAGGTCCGCTTGGCGCAGTTTGGGGGGTATAATAAATTAAGGTGCACTTGGCGCAATTTGGGTGGTATGATAAATTAAGGTACGCTTGGTGCAGTTTGGGGGGTATAATGAATTAAGGTACGCTTGGCGCAGTTTGGGGGGTATAATAAATTAAGGTACGCTTGGCGTAGTTTGGGGGGTATAATGAATTAAGTTACACTTGGCGCAGTTTGGGGGGTATAATAAGGTACGCTTGGCGCATTTCCGCTGGTGTCAGTCTTCAACGTACGTGGACTAATCAGTATCGTTTATAATTCAGTCGCAATATTAATGTGTTTACCTTTTCCTTTGTCAGTTTTCTGCTCCCGAAGGACTCGATAAAGGCAAGACCGCAACAACAACACTGAAAACACAAAGATCTGAAACAAGAATTACTGCTAGCGTTCTAAAACAAGATCCAAACGCAGAAAACGCGAAGAGAAAAGCAACATAGCTCAACCAAAAAAAGATAAATTATTTCGCTTCTCATCTCATTTTTCATCGTTTTTTCACTGTTTAACTGTTGTTTAAGTGTCGTTTTGTAGCTTGACAAAGGGGATTACCCCTAAAATTAGCAGACTGTGTGTTTGTGCCCTAATAAATAAGCCTTGAACCTTTTATGTGTTTGGATCTTGAAAACACAAAGACCCAGTCTTCGCCGAATTCCACAGGGTTCACGGCACAATTGTTGATTTTTTATACCAGCGCCATTAGCGAGCACGGACAGACTCAGAACGAAAGGAAAGACATTTTTCCAAGCTGTCCGCTCCGCGAATAAATAACAGCCAAACTGGCTGGGGTCTGGATAAAAGAATGACTTTATTTCCGGTTTCGTTGTGGGAGCCGATGCGATTTCAAGACTTCTGTCTGCGTGTCCATTGTACCATGCCATTTCAAGAACTTGTGTGGACTGTTTTCTCTCTCCCTACCGCTCTTTCGGGACTTTTTGTGTGTTTTGTTCAGGGGTTGGACTGACAGCTGGTTTCTGACTGTTCCCGACTGACTAATCGGCAATGGCCAAGCCTTATTTCAGCAAGTGCCAACAGAAACATGAAGTGTAGATTGAGGTATTCGCCCTCCGACAGCCCCCGTTCATGGCCACCTCCAGCGGCTATTCCATCGTTCCTGTTCTAATCACTCAGTCTCAGCATCTCTGCTATGTCTAAGGCTTATCCCTTGGCTAATCTTCAAGTCCTGGCATTGTGAGAAGGAAACACCTTCCACAGCCAACACCCCTCTCCCCTGCCACCACCACCCCCACCCGCCACTTCCCCGTCCCCAACGCGCACCCCCACACCCATCTCGATACAGATTTCTCTTTCCTAGCCTTCTGCTACCTCACCCATTCGCCACCCGTTCGAAGTTTTGTTTGTTCACCCTTGAAGTTCTGTACGTTGGAGCCGGATTAATAATAAGCCTTGCGCGACTCGCAGCTGGTTTTCTTCAGGGTGAAGACGACCCAACAGCCGCAAGGGACCCGGTTCCGAGTACAAGCAACAAACAAAGTATACAAACCACACAATGCTTTTAAATGGTAGAAGCCATTTCTCTTTTAGTTTCATTTTCCACCTGACAGGCTCCCGGGGGGGATTTCAGTCGTGATCTTCCCATTCCCACAGCAGTCGCTCTGCGAGCCAGAGGAGAGGAGACGGGGGGTGGGGGGGGGGGGGGGGGGGGGGGGGGGGGGAGGAGGGGGAGGAGGGAGAGTGAGGGTTGGAGTAGGGGCAAGCCGAATCCAAGAGCCTTCCTCTAATTGTTTGCAAGGCAAGGAAGACAAATGGAATTCCTCTGTGTTTCTCCGCGCCGACTCCGCAGTACAGTGGATGTGTAGAGGGTGGCCAGGCGACTAAAAAGAAACAGGGCAGGCATAGACACAGCAGGTGAACTGGTCCACAGTCAGCACAGCAGGCCAGGGCCCAGGCTTCGTGCGGCCGGGATTTCCTGCAGAATAATTGAAGAGCATATGCGAGGGATCAGATGGAAGTAACAAAAGTGAGTGGTCCCGGTGTCGGGTTTGCATCTCCATAGCCAGCCCTTCCTCCTGGCAGTGACTGAATCTGCCCCTGTGTCTGCTGAAGACGGAGTGGGCCAGAGACTGAGGGACGGGGCAGAGGGGGCCGGTGGGAGGGGGGTGGGGTGGGGTGCAAAGAGTATACGGGGGTTACGACGCGTGCTGAAAGAGGCTGATTGTTTCCATTTATACTAGCAAATTGAGAATGGTAAACCACAGAAGAAGAAGAGAGAGAGGGAAGGAGAGAGGAAAAACAAAAACAAAAAACAGCAAGAACGTCTCCTTTTCCACCACTGAAATGCGACTCGAAAGAAATGAAACCAAAAAAACGTAGCGGTAAACAAAAACGCAGTGTTTCTCATCACTATTCACCTTCTGTTCTGTTTAATGTCGGGTTTCTGCACTGTGCCCCGTGCCCGGAAGTACTAAGAGGGTCGTTTTTAGCGGGAACAGTCCACCTCTGTGTTTGTTTAGCTGGAGGCGAGTTATCAGTTCAGAATCTAGTTCTCCTTGTTCCTTAGTCATTTTCCAAACGGCGACAAAGACGGCCGCAACCACAGACATGATAAAAACGTGATAAAGATCGGCACTGGCAACACCCACGAACTGACCTTGACTGAAACTGATTCGGGCCGAGAAATCTGGTCTGTGACCGGCCGAAACTCGACTGCCAAAAGAGACCTTTAAGACCGTGCTAGGTAAGGAGGTAACTTGGTGTTTCTGCGCTTAGTCAACCAGTACGGTTATGTCAGGGTGACAGTGTTCTAGGAATGCACGATGAGTTGGATTTCGTTCAGAAACGGGTTTCATATGATTGTGAGTATTGTCTATCAGCTGCGGCGTCCCCAAGAAGTTGCTTCTGGTTTCTGCATTACAATAGCCGTTCATGTTAGACTGTCACACTGGCTTTGAGGGCCGTCCGCAGTCAGTCTGAGGGAGTGTCTCCGTTCCGTCGGAGTCTGAGGGAGTGTCTCCGTTCCGTCGGAGTCTGAGGGAGTGTCTCCGTTCCGTCGGAGTCTGAGGGAGTGTCTCCGTTCCTTCCCTCACGGCTTACAGACAGGAAGCTCTGGAGGGCCACCTTCCAGAGGTGGCATTTCTTCTTCATCGTCTGCGTTTGCTCAGACGGCAGGAACTGTGGTACAGAATACCGGAAGATTTATTGTGTCGTGAGACAAATTTGTCTGTGTACAGTATAGTAGAAACAATAGTTTTATGACATCAGTGATCAGTGATAACAGTTCTCGACTCCCCTTCAGTAGCCCTATGCCGGAGGCCGTACCTTCACACTCCCTTCATCCCCGGCCTGTCCTCCCTGCTTTGGGTTCTGAAAAGAACTAGCCTTTCTTCTTTTCGTCTTGTTAGTGACCAACGTCAGGTCAGGCGTAACCACTAGGAGGACCTCTGATAGCTCCTGGTTCTGAA
The DNA here is from genome assembly GCA_018857735.1 of Alviniconcha marisindica. Lineage (NCBI taxonomy): Eukaryota > Metazoa > Mollusca > Gastropoda > Provannidae > Alviniconcha > Alviniconcha marisindica. The sequence continues at coordinate 774,404 of JABMCL010000949.1, forward strand.
AAGAACTAGCCTTTCGTCTTTTCGTCTTGTCATTGTCGAACGTCAGGCTTAACCACTAGGAGGACTCGCTGAGAACCTCTGGCAGCGCTTGGTTGTGAAAAGCGGAACTAATGTTTCTTCTTTTCGTCTTGTCAGTGTCTCTACGTCAGGGCTTAACTATTAGGAGGACTCAGTGAGAACCTCTAACAGCTCTTGGCGGTTCTAACAAGAACTAACCTTTCTTCTTTTCCCTGATCTTGTCAATGTCCAGCGTCAGGCTTAAACTAGGAGAACTGAGAACCTCTGATAGCTCTTGGTTCTGACAAGAACTAACCTTTCTTCTTTTCGTCTTGTCAGTGCCCACGTCAGGCTTAAACTAGGAGAACTGAGAACCTCTGATAGCTCTTGGTTCTGACAAGAACTAACCTTTCTTCTTTTCGTCTTGTCAGTGCCCACGTCAGGCTTAAACTAGGAAGACTGAGAACCTCTGATAGCTCTTGGTTCTGACAAGAACTAACCTTTCTTCTTTTCGTCTTGTCAGTGCCCACGTCAGGCTTAAACTAGGAAGACTGAGAACCTCTGATAGCTCTTGGTTCTGACAAGAACTAACCTTTCTTCTTTTCGTCTTGTCAGTGCCCACGTCAGGCTTAAACTAGGAAGACTGAGAACCTCTGATAGCTCTTGGTTCTGACAAGAACTAACCTTTCTTCTTTTCATCTAGTTATTGGCCAGCGTCAGGCTTAAGCGCTAGGAAGACTAACCTTTCTTCTTTTCGTCTCGTCAATTGCCAACGTCAGGCTTAAACTAGGGAGACTGAGAACTTCTGACAGCTCTTGGTTCTGAAGAAAAAAAGGAGGGAACTTAAATCTTGGGTTGTGTGTTGGCAGTACCCACCTCAGGGGTATTATCGCCCCAAATCAAACACTGCCGCTGAAGCTTCCTCTGGCGCTGGCCATCCTGGAGAAGACAATCGCACACAGCTAGCACAATGACAGGAATGTGGAACACTGCAAGACTTCCATTCTCTGCTGTCAGTGATGCCAGCACAGTACTACTCTACAGACTGCAGCTGCTCGTTGCTTCATTGCCGGTGGTGGAGGGCTGTCTTCGGGACGCTTTGCGATTAATTGCCCTTGCATTACTGTAGGCAGTGTCAGGTTGTGGCCCTTGTGGTTGTGGTTATCTCCACTGCTTCTGTGCCGCCACTGGCGCTTTAAATTTGAAGATTACGGCTTCGTACAGCACAGCGTGATCAATACAATTCGGTATAGTACAATAACACACAGTACAACCACTACAACAGGGCATAGTACAATACAGTGCAACCAAAGCAGCACGGTATAGTACAGTGCAGTACAGAATACAACCAACAAAACACTGTCTAGTTCAAACACAACATGGTATAGTCGAGTACAGTACACCATCACGACACAGTATAATATTTGTCCTGAGGTGACCCTGTGCGGTTGTCAAGACATTAAAATCCAATTACTAACTATAACTAACAGTATAGTACAATACAGCACGATCAACGCAACACAGTATATACTGGCACAACCAAATACGATGCGACGTTCAGACAGGCTGAGCCACCTGTTTCAAGACCAGGAAATTAACTGGTCTCACAACAGCCGTCTTGTCCATCGCTACTCCCGTAAGGAGAAGAACAATGACAGTAAGCGTAGCTTGGCCGAAAGACCTCAAGTCGCAGCCCTACGGCACTTACAGTTCGTGCCCAGTTGCAGGATGCCAGGTTCTGCACGAGCGTTATTTGCATGGCGTCGACGATGACGATGTTGAAGAGGAGGACGGGGAGGAAGGAGGTGGTGGTGCCGGTGACGGATGAGGAATTGACTGGCAATGTTAACAGTTCGGTCTTTCGTCCAGCTCTGCAACCCTGCATCGCATCATCATCACCACCACCAAGAATGCTTTCGCCTTATGTCTTCTTTTTCTGCAGTAGGTTATTAAAATTTCCCCAGCCATTGGGGCACACGCCCTGAGCCGACGAAGCTCGATTCACAAGAGGATAAAAACAAAACCAGAAATCCTGTGCGTACCGCAAGAACTTTCTGTGTTGGTGCAGCAACCGTTCAGTTTGCCCGCTAACAGCCGCCGGATCCGTCAGACGAAACAGGAGACTGGATAAAAGTTGTCTGACAAAGGATGCCCCGCAACTGTACCTTATACACACCACCTTGGGGGGGCCCGACACGAGTTACGTTCCTTCAGGCCGTTGCTTACCTCCCCTTATCACGAATCTCTCGCTGCTTGATTTTGCATGTCAAACCGCCCGTCCCTGCTTCTCTTGCGCAAGCTTTGTTTCCGTTTAGATTCTATTTGGGATAAGCTCAGTGAGAAGTTTTACTTTTGTTTTGATCTTACAGCTTGGTGGGGGTGGGGTGGTGGGGGGAGGATGGGGGTGGGGGGGGGGGGGGGGGGGCTTCATTGCATGGGAGCTAGGTCTTATCGATACAACCCCGGGAAGAAGAGAGAACGATGCTGAGCAAGGATTGTGGTGTGCCGCTGTTGCGGCGCTTTCGGATTGGTCAGTTTGGGCTCCTGTCTGAGACTGATCTTCAGTGCAGCACAGCAGCATCAACAGAAATCCAAAATCAAAACTATATATAATACCTGTGTGTGTGTGTGTGTGTGTGTGTGTGTGTGTGTGTGTGTGTGTGTGTGTGTGTGGGTGTGTGTGTGGCAGAGAAATTAAAAGAAACACAAGTTGGCTTAAAAATGTCCTAAATATTCGGCACAACTGCCTTCCTCAGGGGTTTATTTCTTACTATATAATTACATACCGCGCTGTTGCTTTTGCTGTCGTCGTTGTTGTTGTTGTTGTTGTTGTTACTTGTTGCACAACATTAAGTTGAATACTCAGGTGGACAATCAGTGTATTTTTCATAGTTGTTGTTTTTGTATAGAACAAGTGAATACCAGTACTGATCTGAAACAGAATGAGGCATAGAGCACTTGTGGACAATCAACAAACAAATGAGTTAACTAGCGCTCGGAAGATGCCACATAAACACGGCAACAAAGACCCGAATCACCTATGGTAACTGCGAGTAAATACAAGGTATATAAACTCCAGCAAAGGTATATCCTCTGCATAATATCAGTAGGATGAACGAAGCTGCTTTATTTGCTTTTTTCAGATGCTGCTGCTTTATTTTTCTCCCTTCCAAGCTCATTCAACTTCATTTTTTCATTTTTTGCTCCAGACGCTTCAAACGTGTGGCATGAATCGTGCAGTGAATGAGGCTGCGATTGGTGATAATGACGTGCACGTGTTCTGCCCCAATATGATATTCGCACTTCACTGGGCATTACATAACCAATAATCAGTCCTCGCGGATGGACCAGCTCAGCAGACTCTGCTTGCTTCTCTACGGACTCGTTGCACGCGTGACCTGCCGGCCTTTGTCTCAGTGGAATCGACGTTGAATATCTCTCAGACACGGCCTATAAACTCTATCTTCACTGGGCATTGCATAACCGATAATCAGTCTCTGGTGAGCCAGCTCAACAGACTATGCTATTTCTCTTTTGACCTACCGGCCTTTGTCTCAGTCGAATCGACGTTGAATCTGTCTCAGACACAGCGTATAAACTCTACCCTCTCTCTCTCTCTCTCTCTCTCTCTCTCTCTCTCTCTCTCTCTCTCTCTCTCTCTCTCTCTCTCAAACACAGCCTGTAAACCATATCTTCACTGGACATTACATAATAATCAGTCTCTGGTGGGCCAGCTCAACAGACTCTGCTTCTCTTTGGACTCGTTGCACGGTTGACCTTCCGGCCTTTGTCTCAACCGAATCGACGTTGAGTCTCTCACAGACACAGCCTATAAGACTCTATCAGGACGTGTTTCACGTGCGGCGCACTGACTAGACGGCAGATTGTTGCACCTGTGTGTCCATGCATGCACACGCATGCAGACTCTCAGTCAGTGTAGGCCTCAGCCGCGGCGCCTCACTCACTCACGAGCGATAGTGAGCAGTTGATAATGAGTAACGGGATCGGATCTGGATGCAAGCCGGCGGCTCGCTTTCCCAACATCCCGCTATTGTTTGCACAAACTCGGGCGTCCTCTGAGGAAACCCTTCAGCTCTCACTCTGTCTCGGGTGTTGGGCGATGGGTCCGGAGTGGGGGGAGATGTTCCAGCGTGCAGGGGTGGGTGATGGATGGGTGGGTGGATGGGTCGTGGGTGGGTGGGTGGGTGACTTCTGACAGGTGTATCGTTTGGGGGTGTCAGAAGCATTGGAGATTTTTTTGTTTTGTTTCTGTGTTTGCTTTTTATTTAAAGTCTTTTCACGTTGGTGATGTTAGTTTGTTTCTCTCTCTCTCTCTCTCTCTCTCTCTCTCTCTCTCTCTCTCTCTCTCTCTCTCTCTCTCTCTCTCTCTCTGATATAACCCGCACTGGTTGACTTGCGTAAAACACCAACTTTCTCTCTCTCTCTCTCTCTCTCTCTCTCTCTCTCTCTCTCTCTCTCTCTCTCTCTCTCTCTCTCTCTCTCTCTCTCTCCTGCTTCAACTTTGACTTGTTTGCGTCACCGCCATCAGAAGTTAGATCATTTGGTGTTGCGTCCCCAGAAGCACAAAACGGTTTACTGCCTAGGCAACGATGACTTCCATAATTAATTATGATCGAACTTTTCGTGCATCCGATCACACCGTTTTCGGTCAGCACAGTAAGCACACTAACCTATCAGTGTCAAGATATTAGAAATTAAACATGATTAATGCTTGTATACCAACTGATGAAACAAGTGCCGGTTATTACTGAATACATTTTGTGTCGTACAATGAATTATATAAACCGTGAGAAATGCATGACAATTATTTTAGTTATTTAAAAGAAAATGGGTCAGGGCACAGTTTGGAACAACCAGCAAATCGCTCGGCACTAGCACGACTGAAACTGAATTCCGCTTTGACAACACTATTGTTTTCAAGCGTGATAAGATCTGAAAGAAACAGCACGAACTCTGCCTGTACAATGAGAGAGCACTGCAGTGCGATAAATCGCAGTCAGACCACGTGTACGTAGTAGGATGGAGAACCTCTGGTTCTCTCTCAAATGAACAACAATAATAATGATCTTAAAACACGTAAAGGCCAGAATTGCCTCGCGGTGAAACGTGTGCCCTCCCGGCTGTGAATTACCACGAGGTTTACTCCGGTGCCAATTTCTCCACTGAGTAGAACGGTTCCAGCGTAGCCGTTGCCATTGTGGCAGGCAGGGCACAGTTATTGTAGGTGTCAAGATGCCAGAATCAGCGGGAATTGTTTCAGAAGCCCAGGCTGTATCTGTGCTAGTCCCCAATCAGCCCACAAAACGCTTACCTCCTCCACGATAGCGTCCCTGGTTTCGGCCAGACCGGTAGCTTACAAGCCGCCTGTCTCCTTGAGACTGTGCACATCTCCATGGCACAACGGTTTCAACCGCCAGTCGCAAGCACGGCAAAATCCGGCTTAAACGGCTTCTTCCTTTTGTTCTTATTCTTTACTTTCTTCGTTTTCTTTCTACTCCCCTTCTTATCGCTCAGCTTCTTCTTCTTCTTCCTCCTCCTTGTCCTCCTCCGACAGGTCGTTGAAATACAACTACCAACTATTTTTTCCTCCTGTCCTCCTCCTCCTCTTCTTCTTCCTCTTCTTCTTCTTCTTCCTCCTCCTCCTCCTCTTCTTCTTCTTCTTTTCCTTCTTCTTCTTCTTCTTCTTCTTCTTCTTCTTCTTCTTCTCTTCCTCTTCGTCTTCTTCCTCTCCGGGCCATCCTCTTCTTCTTCTTCTCGCCCTGATATAATCGTCATGGTTGATTGGGCATAAAAGAAGCATTTCCTTTCGTCGTCTTCTTCGTCTCTTTTCCAGTCTACTTCTCTTCTTCTTCTTCTTCTTCTTCTTCTTCTTCTTCTGGCTGACATGCGTTTAGGGAAAGTCATTTACTTACTTACTCTGTTTTCTCTTCTGTTTCAAAGGAAACGCTGGGGGAAATTAATGTATGTACCTTTTTGGACTCAACTCCTTTTTTCTTGCTGCTGTGGTCGACGATCGTGCTACCATGCAAATTAATATGAATAGATGGCTTTATAATGATTGTCATGCACCGACGATGATTGGCTCTGTTACGGCTGAGTTGTCTTTTAAAAGGAACAGTGGGGGGTGGGGGGGGGGGAGAGGGGAGGGGCGGCTTAGGAAGCCATTATCAAAGCGAGTCGGAAGCAAACCACAGCCTCTGTCGTACAACGAGAACTCGTGGACTGCAGCAAATTTATTTTGTACTCCTAAGGAAGGAGACTTGTGCACAGGCGTGTGAAATCTGGCGTGCACCAAAATGTGCCAGACCCAAGCAGCTGGACCTCCAGTCACACCCCAGGACTAAAAGAGTTCAACAACAATTCATTGGAATCCTCCATTCCCACCCCCCCCCCACCCCCCCCCATCCCCCACTCCCCTTCATCTGCTCCCTCTACTCCACTTACCCCCCCCCCCCCCCCCCCCTCTCTCTCCTCTCAGTCTCTCTCTCTGTCTCTCTGACTCTCTCTGTCACTGTCTTTCTCGGTTTCTGTTTGTCTGTCCGTCTCTCTCTGTCTCTGCCTCTCTGTCTGTCTGTCTGTCTCTCCCTCTGTCCTCTCTCTGTCTGTCTGTCTCTCTCTGTCTCTGTCTCTGTCTCTCTCTCTCTCTCTGTCTCTCTCTCTCTCTCTCTCTCTCTCTCTCTCTCTCTCTCTCTCTCTCTCTCTCTCTCTCTCTCTCCCCCCACCCACCCACCCACCCCTCACTTTACCGTCCACCCACTCTCCCTTCCCCATGCTCTCCGCCCACCCTATAAGCCACTTTTTGTGGCAGGAGACAGCATACTAGTATGTTGTAAGTAGAAACCCCCGTGTTTCGGAGCACCCCAGTGCTTTGTTTTAATATGCCACGAAAATTAGCCCCCTTTAGCCTGCCAAGGCCTGTACTCTCGCTCCCTTCTGGCCCTCGGGTCGTCCCGGGGATTGCTTCCTCACATTTTCGGTTCTCCATCATCATCATCGATAGAAGCAGCCCGTCGCCAGTTATGTTCCAGTCTATCGCTGTGTGGAGAATGCTTGGTCCCCCGTGTTCATGTTCTCCTGTGGCTATGACCCTGTGTCCATGTCTCCTGTGTCCATGTCCGCGTGTCCATGCTCCCCTGTGTTTGTGTCCGCTGTCTCCATGTGCCCCTGTGTCCATGTCCCCTGTGTTCATGTCCCTGTGTTCATGTCCCCTGTATCCATGTCCCTGTGTCCATGTTCCCCAGTGTCCATGTCCCCTGTGTTCATATCCACGTGTCTGTGTCCTCTGCGTTCATGCCCCCTATGTCCATGCCCACTGTGTCCATGTTCCTGTGTTCATGCCCCCTATGTCCATGTCCACTATGTCCATGTTCCTGTGTCCATGGCCCCTATGTCCATGCCCCCTATGTCCATGTTCCTGTGTCCATGCCCCCTATGTCCATGTTCCTGTGTCCATGCCCCCTGTGTCCATGTTCCTATGTCCATGCCCGCTGTGTTCATGTTCCTGTGTCCACGCCCTCTGTCTTCATGTCCATGTGTCCATGCCCCCTGTGTCTATGCCCCTGTGTTCATGCCCCCTGTGTCCATGTCCCTCTGTGTGCATGTCCCATGTGTCCATGTCCCATGTATCCATGTCCCCTCTGTCCATGTCCCCTGTGTCCATGTTCCTGTGTCCATGCCCACTGTGTTCATGTCTATGTGTCCATGCCCCTGTGTCCATGCCCCCTATGTCCATAACACCGTGTCCATGCCCCCTATGTCCATAACCCCGTGTCCATGCCCCCTATGTCCATAACCCCGTGTCAATGTCCCTGTGTCCAGAGTCAGTGCGTGTTCGTTTGATCTGAAAACGTGACCACAGGACGAAGGGGAAGGTGAGAAAGAGGAAGGTTTGGGGGGGGGGGGGGGGAGACACTTCCTTCAAATGATGGGTGGTTCTACTTACTCCATCTGCTCTTCTCCCTCTCTCCCTGCTCTTTAGTAAACACCCCCTCCCACCCCCAACCCCTCCTCTTCGAACTCCCCGTCTACTTCTTCTATTCTTACATACATATATATATTTCTCTTTTCTTTCCCTTTTTTCCTCCCTCCCTCTCTGTCTCTGTCTTTCTCGGTCTCTGTTTGTCTGTCTGTCCGTCTCTCTCTGTCTCTCTGTCTGTCTATCTCCTCCCTCCCTCCCCCTCTCTCCCCCTCTCTCTGTCTCTCTGTCTCTGTCTCTGCTCTCTCTCTCTCTCTCTCTCTCTCTCTCTCTCTCTCTCTCTCTCTCTCTCTCTCTCTCTCTGCATCATTTCTTCCTGGTTCATTCAACTTCATTTTTTCAAATCCTCTCACAGGCCAACGTAAATTGGCCTGTGTCGTAACCGCGAACAAATCCGTTGACTGAACTGTGACATGATTAGTTGCTTTTCGTCCTGGTGTGACATTTGCGGTTGATTTTGGCCTCAGTTATCAATTGACTCCTCTCTCTCTCTCTCTCTCTCTCTCTCTCTCTCTCTCTCTCTCTCTCTCTCTCTCTCTCTCTCTCTCTCTCTCTCTCTCTCTACCAAAGACTATGTACAATCAAAAACGGTTTTCCTTTTCTTCTCGAATGTCCCCTTTTTAAGTTAGAGGGTGGGGTGTGGAAGCTGACTCATCAAGGACGTACCTCTCGGTGTCTACTGATATTGCATTTGTCGGTCGCCTCATTGGACTGGAGACCAGGTCAGCGAATCTCACGGTTGTGACCGCAGTGGCACACCTAAAGCACGGCGTTGCTCCGGCGATCTGACTGATTGATTGACTGATTCTTGATATTTTAACACCCCATCACCTGTTAAGGTCATGTCAGGGCGAAACCCGAGTAATCGAATCAAAATTAGAACGCTGGGATTTAGGGAGCAGTAGCGGGAGGCTTTTTTGTGTTAAGTACAAAATATGCCTGCGGAGGAATCGCCTGATCATCCAGAGCACCTTTACAGGTCTGCTTGTTCACGCTGGTTTAGAAACATAGGTCAGGGTGCTGGACAAATTTCTCCCATTGGAGGATTGGTAATTGGACTGGTCAGTATTATCAGAGACCTCCTCGAAAGCAGACTTAATTCCGTAAGGGGAAATTTTTTGTCGAAAATGAATGGCATTGGAACTGCAGTCTGGCGCCGCGGCCTAGTCAACTCTTCACACGATACCGATTTTAATGAAGAGCCTCGACTGAAACCGGAAGTGGGTGTCATAACCAATCTACAACTGCGGCTAGCGGCATTTTTGCTCTCCGCCACCAAAGGTCCCTATTACAGTTAATTGAAGCCCTCTGTTGGCCCCGTGAGATTTTGATACCGTGGCAGGGGTCGCTACATTGTTTTGGCGGCTGCCTCTGCACTCCATTTGCACCCGAGGTTGCCGTTCCTGTCCGATTTGCACCCAGAGTTAGCGTTCGTGGTCGTGTAGAAGCTGTCAGATAAAGAGCTGTCAGAATGCCAGGGCATAGAAATCGCCTCCCATCTCGACGTCCTTCCATCATCGACGTCTTCATTTCTCTTGTCTGACGATAGGCATCGACTGTGTGCACAGGGCTAGCAGGTTGCTGCTTTAATAATTGAAAACCACAGCCTTGAGACTGCACGGGTGTTAGGGTCGGTATCCGTGGCTGTAAGCTGGCAAGTGTGCTGTCTGAATACTCAGTCGAAAATTGTCAGCAGGTTGTTGATTTAATAACTGAAGACTGTCCTTGAGACTTCATGACTGGAGGATATAGGCATCAACTGTAGGTCAGCAGCCTGTTGCCGTTTGAACAATTGAAAACTGTCTTTGAAAGCGTGTGAGTGCAGGACTGACAGCAGCCTTAGGCCAGTAAGTGGCTGTTTTAAAAGTCTTTTATGCTGCATGGGTGTAGGATAGACATCGGTAGACTGCTGTTTGTGAGCTGTCTTCGAGACCAGATTGAGTAGACTGCTATTTGTGAACTGTCTTCGAGACCAGATTGAGTAGACTGCTGTTTGTGAACTGTCTTCGAGACCAGATTGAGTAGACGGCTGTTTGTGAACAGTCTTCGAGACGAGGCATGAGTAGACTGCTGTTTGTGAACAGTCTTCGAGACGAGGCATGAGTAGACTGCTGTTTGTGAACTGTCTTCGAGACGAGGCATGAGTAGACTGCTGTTTGTGAACTGTCTTCGAGACGAGGCATGAATAGACTGCTGTTTGTGAACTGTCTTCGAGACGAGGCATGAGTAGACTGCTGTTTGTGAACTGTCTTCGAGACGAGACATGAATAGACTGCTGTTTGTGAACTGTCTTCGAGACGAGACATGAATAGACTGCTGTTTGTGAACTGTCTTCGAGACGAGACATGAATAAATAGACTGCTGTTTATGAACTGTCTTTGAGACTTTACTAGTGGAGGATAGGCATCAGCTGTAGACCAAGAAGTTGCTGTTTAATCAAGTTAAATCACGCCCTTGAGAGTGCCGCGACTGAGAGTGTTCCGGATGGGCATAAGATTGTACTGTGTGTAACTAGCTAGCTGGCGGTATTAGTTTCAATGTGAAAGAAACAAAGTGTCCTTGAAACTGTGCCCTAAGTGCTGAACCTTCTGCACGCTAGCTTGA
>JABMCL010000949.1:790000-840000 GCA_018857735.1 Alviniconcha marisindica
GTATACGTATGAATATGTGTTGTGGAGCTTTCGAAAGATTCGTTCATTTAGGCAAGGGCGTGGTTTCGACACGACGATGACAATAAACGTTTACTTTCCTTTTTACTAGTTACAAAATAGGCGATGGCAATTGAAAAGGGACCAAGAGGCGTTTGCGTCGAGGTATTTCTATTGCCGTTTTGCTGTTTTAAAGAGCATATTTGGCCAAACTCGTCGTCACATAATAGCATCCCTTTCTGCTGAACAAAGATCCTGTTATGTCTTGCCGTCTGTGTTGGAATACAGAATTTAAAGGCACTTTTCCACACAGCTGTCGTCTGCCACAAAACAATGAGGGCTTCTTGTGCCGTCATAACGAAGAATTAGAATCTGGTGTGTCCTCGAATCGCCATTGCCTGAATCTCGAGGAATAACCAGGGAAACCCCGAGCGAAAATGAGTAACCCTGAGCAAAGGCGATTCAATTTTTGTCTCTCGATATTTATCCTGAAATAACTGTCCAGCCGTGGCCAGCGAATTTCGAAAATGAGTTTCCTGAGTAGCGATTAGCGGGATCTGATGTACACAGCGCCATTTTGTGTCATAGCTCGTGTGTCGCATACCGACACTTCTTTGACGTTTGTCTCCAATGGTGCGACCTGGTGCCCCGGGCGTCAGGTTATCCGGTACACTGAGAAATCTAGCTTGTTTGGTAAATATCGATATATTTTTTTCTTCTTAATGCTTAGTTCTGAGTTTTTATTTTCGTATTATTTTGCTGTCAGACAAAACCTGCCTTAAAAAGTCAACTTTTCTTAAGCGGAAGAACTCAGCCAAAATCAGTGGTTGAAATGATTGGCTACTGTAGATTTTATCTAACTTAATTCTGTGCAGTGTTGAATCCAACGGACTCGCCTCCACAGCAAATTAAAGTACACACACACACACACACACACACACACACACACACACACACACACACACACACACACACACACACACACACACACATCACGCACGCACGCACGCACGCACGCACGCACACAGCAGTGTGTGTGTGAGTGAGCAACCCAAACAGTTTGCCCCTCGGGCCAAATACAACATTAGACGATATTCCCCTATCAATGTGACTTGTCTCAGCCTATCATGGCGGGCAAAGGAAAGATCACTCTGCAGTCAGAAGTATGATTGATGGCCCTTTGCGGTTGTCTGGAGGAAATAGATGATTGTCGTATGAAAGACGTACAAGTGCCGGTGCCCTTGTCAGACCTTCAATCACCCACCTCCCCGCGCCCATGCACAGTGAGCTCCCTTGCCTGCTAGCTAGCTTCCCCCCTCCCCTTCCCTCTCCCCTTCCTCTTCCTCTTCCCCCCCCCCCCCACCCCCTTTTTTCTCCTTGCCTGCTTGCCTGCCGCAACAACGACGCTGGCAATTTGGGAGCGTTTGTCATGCAGCGATTAATTGATATTTTGACACCAGAAACAGCGAGAGAACGATGATTAGAACGGCTCTTGTGAAACTGCACGACCCTGCTATAATGCTTTTGTCACTCTGTTCTGTTCAACGCAACGGGGTTTGCCGGGGAGAGGGAAGGAGAATAGGATAATGACAGGAGCTGGGGGGGGGGGGGGGGGACACAACAACAACAAAAAACACAGTGGTGATGGAAACTAAGTGCAAAAGGCGAAGGAGGGGTGGTTATAGTTACTGCGAATGACCGCCTGTGAAAAATGTCTGTGTTGGGCCGGCTTTTACTCTAGCGCGTAATGTTGGCGGTGATTGTGGTGGTCGTGGCTGTCGTCCTGATTGACGGTGTTGGCGGTGATTGTGGTGGTCGTGGCTGTCGTCCTGACTGACGTTGTTGTTGGTGGTTGTGGTGGTCGTGGCTGTCGTCCTGACTGACGTTGTTGTTGGTGGTTGTGGTGGTCGTGGCTGTCGTCCTGACTGACGTTGTTGTTGGTGGTTGTGGTGGTCGTGGCTGTCGTCCTGACTGACGGTGTTGGCGGTGATTGTAGTGGTCGTGGCTGTCGTCCTGACTGACGGTGTTGGTGGTGGTGATCGTGGTGGTCGTGGCTGTCGTCCTGACTGACGGTGTTGGTGGCTGTGATTGTGGTGGTCGTGGCTGTCGTCCTGACTGACGTTGTTGTTGGTGGTTGTGGTGGTGGAGGCTTTGTCATTTTTGCTGCGCCTGCTGCTGTTTTGTCGTTGTTGTTGTGGTCAATTATAGCGTGGTTTTTTGTTTCATTTTGTTTGTTTTTTGATGGAGGTTTTTGTTGTTGTTGTTGGGGGGAGGGGGTCGTTTTTTGTCGTTGTTGTTGTTGATGCTTCTGCTATAGTGTTACTGTTTTCGGTGGTGGTGGTTGTGGTGGTTTTGTTGTTGCTATTTCTCTTACTGTGTTCATACTTGCTGATGTCGGGGATGGGGCGGTGGGAGGGGGGTTCTTTCTCGCTCTTGCTGATTTCACTACCGCGTTCTTCTTCTGGTCGTTCTGTGGCGTCTGCTACAATGCTGCTAATGTTGTTGCTGGTAGTGGGGTGATGCTGGTGCACATACTGTTTATGGTGATTTATTGTCCGCGTCTGCTATAGTGCTGCAATACTGATGCACTGATGCACACAACGTCGATAGGGCCTTACAGTCTGTATGTGCTGTTGCTGTTGCTGAAAAGGAATTTCGAACTGGCAACAGACTTACAGCAATCCTCGCGGCGTTACGGACAGTGTCTGCGTATTTGCTGTTGCTGTTGTTGCTGCCGCTGCTGCTGCTGTTGTTGTTGCGGCTCTTGCTGTTCGGCTTCTGTTCTTGTTCCTCTGCTTCTTCTGCTGCTGCTGCTGCTGCTGCTGCTGCTGCTGCTGCAACAGCTAAAAACGCATTTCAAATTGGCAACAAATTGAACACCAATCCACGCACAACGTGGACTGTAGCCGGAGAGAGGTGTGTGGTCTGATTACAGCCGCATGCTGGCTGGGACGGAGCGTTACAAAGGAGAGCCGTGTCGTTGAGTGTCCGTGTCGGGGTCGGGGTTGGGGAAGTGTTGGTTTAGACAAGCAGAAAAGTTTGATTGATTGTGATTATCCTAATGTCCTTGTCCTGCACGGAGCCTAGTGAAAAGAGGAAGAAACAAGCCTCGAGAGGCCCGCATTCCGCCACTGAGCGCGTCATCAGTCATCCCTCGTGGCCAGCGGGAGGGACGGGAGGGGTGGGGGGTGGGGAGGGAGGAGGGGACCGTTAAAATGACGATTGTAATCGGCTATGATTGTAAATGAGCCTTTTATTGCCTTTTTTAGGGGCTGGGGGTAGGGAAAGGATGGGGGCTGGCAACTTTAATTCTCGACGAAGCTTCCCACGGCGATTCTGTTCTTGTGTCTTCCTTCGTATTTTTCTCGGGTTGTTGTTGTTCTTTGGTTTTTTGTTGTTGTTGTTGTTGTTGCTGCTTCTGCTGTTGCTGCTGCTGCTTTGTCTTCTTCGTCATCTTTGTATTCTTTTTCGTCTTCTTTGTTTTGTTTTCGTATCTTCTTATTCATCGTCCTCTTTTCCTCCTCCTCCTCCTCCTGCTCCTCTTCTTCCTCCTCCTCCTCCTCCTTCCTTCTTCTTCTTCTTCTTCTTCTTCTTCTTCTTCTTCTTCTTCTTCTTCAGTCGCATTCTCTTTTCTTTTGTCATCCTTCCTTTTTTTTTTTTTTCATCCTCCCTTTTCTCACCTTCGTTGTATGTAACATACATCCGTAACATTCTTCGTATTTTCTTCGCATCCTTCTGCGCCGTTGCTCATCTTCGCATTCTTCTTCTTTTGAATGGGCTGCACCTGGCCGTTTCAGTGGTTCAGTCAGCGATGAACCTCTTCACAGAGCCGAATTCCTATGCAGATGAGCTTTATCTCAATCACATCGTGCTCCCACGCACGTGAAATACGTGATCAGTCTTGTGAATCAATCCATGTCACTACATATACGTGGTCCGTGATAGTATCCAGCGCACAGATGCTGGCTGCATCATCATCATCCCTTCGGTCATCTGATGCCAGGCTAAGGAGCGCCTTCATTTAGATAGGACCCCAAAGAAAGGCTGGGTGGGTGTTCAAAGGCTTTCAGGCTCAACTGACTGTAAATGTCGAGTAGTCTGAGAATGAAGTCGTCTGGGTTGAAAGTAAGGAGACACAGTGTCTTAAGTTCCTCGAGTGGCCCTCATTATCAGGAGGCCCCCGGTCCGCATCGCACAGCTCGCCGCCGTTCGCGGCTATTACACCGCCTGTCACTCATTATTGATAAGCCATAGCCTCTGTCTTTTTCCCACACTGCCAGCTTCAGTCGTCAGAGGCTGCGTGAGTCACTGAGTGTTGTAGGGGTGTGCTGAGTTATTTAACTTCAAAAGAATTCTAAGCAGTATCAGCATTGATGTCTGATTTTTTTTTTTAATGATTTTTTTATAGTATTTTCGGGGTTGTGCGGGAGGGAGTGTGGGGGCGTTCGTTACCTTTTTGAAACAATACTGACTTTGCCTTAACTAACATGTAATGTACAGAGGAGGCAATGTTACTGGATTTTCCTGGCGGTGTATACGTGTGACTGTCGGTACAGTGTGTGTGTGAATGTGTGTGTGTGTGTGTGTGTGTGTGTGTGTGTGTGTGTGTGTGTGTGTGTGTGTGTGCCGTGTGTGTGTGTGTGTGTGTGTGTGTGTGTGTGTGTGTGTGTGTGTGTGTGTGCCATGTGTGTGTGTGTGTGTGTGTGTGTGTGTGTGTGTGTGTGTGTGTGTGTGTGTGATGTGTGTGTGTGTGTGTGTGCTATGTGTGTGTGTGTGTGTGCGCGCGCGCGCGCGCGTTCGCGCGCGCGTGTGTCAGTGTCTTAGTGTGCGTGTGTACGCCCGCGCCTTTCTGTGCGTGTGCGCGCGCTCGCACGCGTGCGTGCCTGTATGGTGTGTGCGTGGCCGCCATGCACGTGAATGCACATCCAATCAAATCACCCTGTTCTGTTTCAATTTCCACAAAGTGCGACGACTCCTACCATTCTTCTTTATCGTTCCCTAAACAGCTGGGCGGGTTGCTGCTGCACCGCTTGTTCTCGAGTGGATGATGGGAGCCCGGCAACAGCGTGGCTTCCAAAGACGGGACACGTTCATTTGATGTCGGCATCATAATTACACCTCATCTCCAGGGACGGAGGGGGGTGTAGGTGCACAACACCAATTAGAACTGACTTAGGGGTCGGGGTGGGAAAGAGGGCGGGGTGGGGGGTGAATAGCAGCTCTTCGGCCTGGGTGGGAAAAAGAGGTAGAAACTGTACACTGAGACAGACAGACAGACAGGCTGGCTCTCTCTCTCTCTCTCTCTCTCTCTCTCTCTCTCTCCTCTCTCTCTCTCTCTCTCTCTCTTCTCTCTCTCCTCTCTCTCTCTCTCTTCTCTCTCTCTCTCTCCCCTCCCTCTCTTCTCTCTCTCTCTCTCTCCTCTCTCTCTCCCTCTCTCTCTCTCCTTCCCACTCTCCCCTCTCTCTCTCTCCTTCCCCATCTCTCTTCTCTCCCCTCTCTCTCTCTCTCTCTCTCTCTCTCTCTCTTCTCTCTCTCTCTCTCTCTCTCTTCTCTCTTCTCTCCTCTCTTCTCTCTCTCTTCTCTGTCTCTCTCTCTCTCTCTCTCTCTTCTCTTCTCTCTCTCTCTCTCTCCTCTCTCCACTACTCTTACACACACCACCACCCCCACCCACACACACACACACACACACACACACACACACACACACACACACACACACACACACACACACACACACACACACACACACACACACACACACACACACACACACACACACACGCCACACACTGCACGGAGAATGAAAGAGAGAGCGGGATGCAGAACCTTCAGGGGTGGGAAAAAGAGACAGAGATGACAGAGATTGAGAGAGAGAGAGAGAGAGAGAGAGAGAGAGAGAGAGAGAGAGAGAGAGAGAGAGAGAGAAACAGACGAACGGAGATATGAGAAGAGAGATGAGAGGCAGACAGAAACAGAGACTGACTACAGTGAGACACTGAGACAGACCGATACAGACTCAGAGACACTGAGAGAACGATGAAGAACTCCGCCAAAGCATCACAGGTGTTGGCTGTCAAACGACACAACTGTGTTCTTCGCTGAAAACTTCTCATGTTTTCAGGGCTTTTTGTTGTGTGTTTTTTCTCTCTGCACTTAGGCTGATATCGTTTCTCCGCGAGTCAAGCGCCCCTGAAGTAGGCCGGCCAGGACTTCAAGTTAAGTTTTCTTCTGAAGGGTTATCGAATCAAAGCGGAACAAAGGCAGAATAGAAGGATCCATCAAAGGGAAGATAAAAGTCCTGCCCGTCTTTTAATGGTGGAAGTTTAAACTTTTCAACGTGGAGCGCCACAACTCTCCTGCAGCTGTCCCAGAACTGATAAGAAAGGGAGCGAATTACGAGAGTTGTTCCCCCTCAACACTTGCACGTGCAGCTTTGGGGTGGGGCGGGGGGTGGGGGGGGGGGAGTTTGAAGTAAGGGGGAACCGTGAGAGTGAGAGACAGAGCGAGGGAAGAGGGGGGACCGAGAGAGAGAGAGAGAGAGATGGATGAGTGCAGTTTTACGTCGTGTAAATGTCCTGTCAACGCGCAGTGAAATTAGCTTAAGGAGTTTAATACTACACGTATTTACACAAAACGTTTCTTGTTCTGTGGGTACAGCTGGGAAAGGCCGAAAGGAATAAATGAAGTCAAATGACCCGGTAACGTAGACTTGAAAAGACTTGTCTTGCAGCAGGCAAACCTTGCAATGGCTATTATACCCGACCAGATACAGTAGTAGCTCCAGCCTTTTCGGTGAACAGTAAACCGTGTGTTTGATGCTCTTGGCCTCCCGTTTGATTCTCTTGGCCTCCTGTTTGATACTCTTGGCCTCCCGTTTGATACTCTTTGGCCTCCCGTTGGATACTCTTTGCCTCCCGTTGGATACTCTTGGCCTCCCGTTTGATACTCTTTGGCCTCCCGTTTGATACTCTTGGCCTCCCGTTTGACTCTTTGGCCTCCCGTCGAGAAGACGAGTTTGATTTCTACGTCCGCAATATCCTGCAGCGGGAGATGAGAGGGGATGGGGGGGGGGGGGCATGGAGAACATAAATAAAGTGGAAAACGAGAAAGGCGACAAGGATGAACAGAAGGCGATGTAAGACAAGTACAATAAATCGTTACAAGAACAGCGGGAAAGTGTTGACGAAATTTGTAAAAATGAACTCAGACTTTACAAACAAAAAACAAACAAAAACGTGAAGGGAAAGAAAAGAAAAAAACGATGAGGTGACCCGATGAACAAGTTATACGTACTGATCAACTCAAGTCCAATCAAGTGGATCAAGCGCCACCGGCCACTGGTCAAATAAGTGACAATAATAAGACAGTGGACATGAAAGAATCACAACAGACCAGATAGACTGGTTACAAATATGGAATACATATGATCGCACAGTAAAATGGGCATTATTGCACAATGTTAATTACCAGTAGGTGTGTGAAATCGACAATAACGTCATCTTTTCATCCCCTCCCTTCCCTTCTTTACCCTCACACGCACGCACGCACGCACGCACGCACCTTAAAATTGTGTTGAGCTCTCAGTGGTCGCCAACGGTATTGGTAAGGACCAGAAAAAAAGAAAAGAAAAATAGTTGTGACGAAAGTCTACCACAATCTACATTATGTCTTTGCCAGCTTTGGCAAAGGAAGTTGCAAGATGTAAATGGTTGTTAGTTGTTGCGGCTGTTTTGCTTTTGTTTTTGTTGTAGTTGTTATTTAAGTTTAAAACAGATGTTTGCTGTTATTCAGCTGCCACAATTTCTATATTTGTTGTGGTTTTAGTTTGTTGTTGTTTGTTTGTTTGTTGTTGTTGTTGTTGTTGTTGTTTTACTCTTCCGACTCTCTTCACCAACGTATTGTTATGTGAATAGTTAAGTATATGCTGGGACGTCATTCTTCGTCATATCCACTGCAGTAATCACTCCGCCTTGAAAAGATAACGATGCATAATTGTAAAAACATATATAGCGCTCAAAACAAACCTGCAACCACTCCAACTGAAGCACGTCTTGAAAATTGAAAAGGATCGGTTGAGTCATAATTACTTCACAAGAATGGAAAGATAGGGTTGGGGTGGGCGGGGGGGGTGGGGGGGGGGACGAATGAAGAGGTCGAGGGGTAAGGTGGGGGAAGGGTGGAGGGAAGGGTGGACGTCAGGGGGGGGGGGGGGTTAGAGGGGAGGTGGAATTGGATGATGAAGGGAAATAGGCCTGCCTGTTTAGATAGCTTCTTGACACAGGTCACGCTAGTTTGATGGATCCTTTACACTTTTGCAATAGCGAGTCAGGGCGGTGATGTTCACAGCCGTTCATGCACAAAGATTTTTCAGACGGTCCTGCTGCTTGAGCCTACGGGCGAATCGTGTTGGGTTCAGTTATACCCTGGCCGCTGTGGGTGACAATCCTTACATCCCATTTCTCTCCGCCTTTTGAGCGCCGCCAGTGCTCATTAATCAGTTTGGGATCAACACGATGATTGATCCGTGGCAAAATCGGAGAAAAGCTATGTGGAGCCGGCAGCTCATTCTTAATGTGTTGTCGCTGTCTGTGTTTGTTCGCCAAAAAAAACGTGCTGTTGCTGTAGGTAACTTGATGTCCAACGGGCATTACTGAAGCTGCGTAGGTCGTGGTATTAATGCAAAACAAAACTCACTCAAGTGACAGTTACTGACGTTGCGGCTTCGTGTTAAGGACAGGGAAACTGAACCGAAGAAGCACTGTCGATAGGAATTAATGTTTTAATAGTTAAACGAGAGAGAGAGGGGGGGAGAGAGAGAGAGAGAGAGAGAGAGAGAGAGAGAGAGCGAACGAACGAACGAATTTTTTTATTGATTTTTTTTATTATTATTATTAACGAGGGTAATGGAATAAGTACAATACTTTTTTACATCCAGCCCTCGGGCATTTTTTTTTTTTTTTTTTTTTTTAAATCGACAACAAAATGTAAAAATAGTCATATTAACTATTGAGAGAGAGAGAGAGAGACTCCCAGCAGTTCTTCACACGATATCTCACCCAGTTTGTTAAAGACCGACGTTCAAAACTCGCGAGGAAAAAAAAAAAGAACGGCCATTAAGTGCTGCCATTTTGTGTCCAGCAGTCTGTGTCAGTGACGTCATGAACAAGGCCGACGTCAGTGTAGCAAAAGTGTCAAAATACGTCACGAGCCAACTTTTATCTGCTCTTCAGTGGTAAAGAATGAACCCGCATGGCTGCGTCCCCAAGGCACTGAAGCATGCAGGTGAAAATATCCGCAAATTTTCGACATTATCCTGCCAGTTTGTGGCCTCTGTTCGGTTGCTCTTTGACTCACATCTGGAGAAATAGCACATAAAAGAGTACATTATTATTATTATTATGTCATTGACAAAGTGCTTTACAACGGGTTTTTTTTTTTTTTTTTTATACCTTGTTTAATTGGCTGCTGAAATTTCAGCTGTACGTATTCTCTCGTAAAATAAAGAAAGCTCTCCAAAACTGCAGTCATTGTCAGCTTGAGACCGACCTTGGAAGGAATTTGCAGCAGAATTACAACATTGTTGGGAGCAAAAGGGTTAAGAAGACAGTTAAGCTCGCTCACCGGGGAATAGCGCTATAGAAAGTTTATGTATTATTATTAAGACAATTCCTAGCAGTGGGTTAGGCACGCGAAGCTATCAGTTTTGGGCCGGCGTATTCCAAGCAGCTCTGGATTGCCAGCACTGAGAGAGAATCTTTAATTCCCGCATCAGCTGTCGCAAAATCAGGGGGTGCCGGGGGTGCCCCTCACCCCCACCCCCACCCCTAGAAAATGTAGGCCAAGACTTGCACCTTCTTCATCGCTGCATAAACATTCGGCCTCGAGAATTCCCCGTCACGTCTTCGACTCCTTCGCAACAAGTTGTATCATACGCCACATCCATCATCACCAATTTCGCTCCTCCACAAGCGAAGAACAGCTGCCGGCAAACCGTCTTCTCACCGCAACGCACCCCAATTCTGCATCACTTAGCCGCGGGTTTGTTGTGGGGGTATTGTTTGGGGAAGCGGCGCGGTTCACCGAGTGAGGAAGTTGCTGTCAGGAGCCGGGGCCTGTGCGTGTTGTATGGTAGCGGGGTTGGGGCCTCTGACAGGAGCTATTCGGGGCCGTCAGCACCCCTGATTTCACTGTCGATCCCCATTGTCTGTTGCCCGCTAACCAGCTACCGCTATGCTCGCTATTCCCTCAGTGACGCCGCGTATACCTGCTGCTGCTCAGAGCTGCCGCCGGAGGATTTTCACTACTACCTCCATCGCGGACTCTGTAGAGGAGGTACACTTACGTGATCAAGAGCAGAGGGAGGCGGGGGTGGGGGTGGGGGGGGAGAGTGGGGGGTAGCTTGTGAGGTTAATTAGTAATCCCAGCTTGTCCAGCGCCTCCGCAGAGGAGGCACACTTACGTGATCAAGAGCAATAGGAGAGAGGGTTAGTTCGTAGGATTACAGTGATCCCAGCTTGTTCATAGTTCAGGAGCTGTGTGAGAGTCGAGGTGGCCGTCCTGGGCTGTCCGTCCTAACGAGCCTTCTGGTTTCCGTGGACGTAAAGCTATATTGAACCATGCTTCGGCATTGGTCTCAGTTTGTCCCTAATACGTCAACCGACATCCGAGGACATTAAGCAACACTACCTACCTACCTACCCAGCTTGGTTATCGCGCCTCCGCACAGGAGGTACACTTACGTGATCAAGAGCAATAGGTGAGAGGGTTAGTTCGTGGGATTAATAATCCCTCTTGTCCATCGCGACTTCGCAGAGAAGGTACACCTACGTGATCAAGAGCGATGGAGGAGAAGGTTATCTCGTGGGATTAGCAATCCCAGCTTGTCTGTTTTATCGGTTGTTCCTCCGCTGAGAACTCGATGGTTTTTGCGTCAGAGCTGGGTAATCTTCTGTATGCGTGATTGTTTTCCTGGGATTAGGAATCCCAGCTTGTTTGTTTTGTTTTGTTTTGTTTGTTCTTCCTCCGCTGAAGCTCCACCGTTCGCCTCAGAGCCGGGTAAGATTCTGCGTGCGTGACTGTTTTCCTGGCTAATATCAGTCCGTGAATGTACGCGCGTACACGTTGTTCCCTTGCCAGCCCCTTGGTGTGACTTGGCGGACGTGGGGGACTTAAAGTCCCCCTCTGCTGAGAATCCGAAATGTATCCAGTTTCTCCCCTGTAACGCCTGCGGTATATATATGTAGATAGATAGATAGATAGATAGATAGATATGGTCTTTGTTTCTTTTTGTAATTTCTCAGTGCCTGTCCGGTTCATTTACCTTGATTTTTTTTTTATTGATTTTTTCTCTCCCAGTCCTGTTCAAACTTTAATTGATTTGTGACATGGACAGTGAAATAGACCTCTACTTTTGATTTTGGCGACTTAGATTTTTTGCCCTGATGTGACCTTCGCGGTTGATAAGACCGACCTTGGAGAAAAAATTGCATCAGAAATACAGCATTATTGGGAGCAAAATGGTTAAGAAGACAACTGGGGAGGACATGTGAAAAACCCAATAAATCAGTCAATCAAACAGTCACTGCGTCAACGAAGCAGCCTCTCGCCACTCAGACAGCTGCGTGCCGTCTTCGGAAGTCTGATCTTCCCTTGCTGCCTAGCTTACAGACATTATTTATATACATACAGGCATGAATGAGAGAGGGAGAGATTAGCAGAAATTACACTGCCTAGCTTACTGCTGCTGAAAAGTGACCATGTTTACAAGCCGTAGCAGGGCTGGGGAAGTGAACGTTACAAAACGTTACTGACTGTGGTCCATCAGTTGTAGCCAGTGTCGTGTCAGTGACAAGGACCAGCTCGCCTGAAGCTTGAACGATGTTTTACGGCCGTGTGACTGCCTTACGTGTTGTGACTGGCGTGCGTTGTCTGCGCCAAAAACGCTTTGGAGGTAGAGGGGGTGAGTGGTGTGGGTGGGGGGGGGGGGGGGGGGGGGGGGGTAAGATCAAGAGAGAGCCTCTTTGTCTTGTCCTGTCTAATTGTCATGCCTCCTGGTTCTGTTGAGGTCATTTTATGAGCCTCACTCTTTGCATGTGCGATCCTGACACTGTCATGGCCATGCATGGGATGGATAAACGTTTTTTTCTGTGATTTTCTAAACCACAGCCAACAATTCTGCTGTCGTCTGCTAAGGTCTTAACCATTCGGCCAAACTGGCTCGCATCAAGGAGGATCATAATTCCTGGAAGAGGGAGGCAGAGGTCCATTGACTTTCAAGCGAATTCTGCTTTCGTGGATCGGTTTGCCTCTAGACTACTGTAAAGTTTGTACATGCATGGGATTGCCTACATGCATGGGATTGCCTGGGATTGCCTACATGCATGGGATTGCCTACATGCATGGGATTGCCTAGTCATTATTACGCCGGAAGGAGCATTTAAACGTCAACATGCACTGTGGATACACATACAAAACAAAGGGTTTACTTAGTGTCCTGATACGAACATGTCAACTGTTTTTCTCTCTCTTTTTTTCTTCTTCTTTTTTTCGATTTGATTTGTTTTTTGTTTTGTTTGCTTTGTTGTTGCTGTTGTTGTTGTTAAAAACTCAAACGTATGTCAAATTCAAATTTGAATTATGAAGTTGTGCAACTGCCTCGATCTCAATGCTAGGCCATCTGTGTGGATAACGTCACATCCATCTTCATTAGTGTCACACCATAAAGACCGTACAATGGACTTCAACCCGCCGTCAAAGAAACCTGCAGTAACACTTGAAACCGACTTACGCCGACCTTGCCGCTAACAACTACAGATACGACGAACTGATAACCCGTGGAGAGAAGAAAAAAGAATGCAGTGCACTACTTCCCCCCCCCCTCCTCTCTCTCTCTCTCTTCTCTCTCTCTCTCTCTCTCTCTCTCTCTCTCTCCTCTCTCTCTCTCTCTAGTCGTGCTTACTTGTGTTTGTAGTATAGCAAGGACTGGCTGTTAGATAGGTCCAAATGGACCTAACGCTACTATCCTTGAGTGTAAACTCAGTTTTCGAGTTCGAGCTCTCTCTCTCTCTCTCTCTCTCTCTCTCTCTCTCTCTCTCTCTCTCTCTCTCTCTCTCTCTCTCTCTCTCTCTCTCTATGTCGTGCTTACTTGTGTTTGTAGTATAGCAAGGACTGGCTGTTAGTAGGTCCAAATGGACCTAACGCTACTATCCTTGAGTGTAAACTCAGTTTTCGAGTTCTCTCTCTCTCTCTCTCTCTCTCTCTCTCTCTCTCTCTCTTCTCTCTCTCTCTCTCTCTCTCTCTCTCTCTCTCTCTGTCTTCTGTGTTGTAGTAAAGCAAGGACTGTGCTGTTAGGTAGGTCCAAATGGACCTAACGCTACTATCCTTGAGTGTCTCAGTTTTCGAGTTCTCTCTCTCTCTCTCTCTCTCTCTCTCTCTCTCTCTCTCTCTCTCTCTCTCTCTCTCTCTCTCTCTCTCTCCGCCCAGTCTTCTTGATTTCCCGACTGCATGTGTGTGTGTGTGTGTGTGTGTGTGTGTGTGTGTGTAGCTTACTATTAGTAATAGTAGCTTATTTGCTGGTCGTATGCTTATAAATACATGTATGACTGTGTGATTTTTGTGTGCATCTGGCGCTGTAAATTTTGTGTGGTTTTTATGCTTCAATTCTTATCAAATAAAATGTTCTCTCTCTCTCTCTCTCTCTCTCTCTCTCTCTCTCTCTCTCTCTCTCTCTCTCTCTCTCTCTCTCTCTCTCTCTCTCCAGTCCCTCCCCCACCCCCTCCTTTCCTTCCATAACCTCGTTCTCAAGTAACCCCCTGTGGAACAATCCCTCGGTGCAAAGCATTCCCCATGACGAAGCGGCTTTGCCCTATGGCCTTGCTAGGGCGGGGGGTGACGAGGGGGGGGGGGGTATGGGGAAACAAAAGGATGAAACGACGGATCCAACGCCGTCCCATCTGGGCCCGCTCCTCCTTTTGAAGGCAAGGCGTGGAGTGACAAGCAATAAATTGGTATTGTACACGAAAATAAGCAAGGGGCCGGCCGGTTTCTGGAATCATAAGCGAGCTTCAAAGATTTTCGGCGCGGTATGGGAAAGAAATTTGAGGTCGCGTTCTCTTTCTCAGTGTTGTGCTAACGGTAACATTCTCGGGAAGGAGGGAGGGTGGCGATCTTGCTATCGCCGTGGATCACGTGCTCGTGGACTAGTGGTGCTGGCCGTCGCTCCAGTGCAGGAGACCTGCGGTGCCACTGTGCCTATCAGTGGAGACAGGCAATGCAAAGTGACTGTAGGCACAGGCATTACAGGGTAGCGTATCAAGTTGTACCCATCGAGACCAGTTTACCACACGACATTGCGGTGTTAATGTGCCTGTTTAGTCACGTAGTGTTAATTTGCCTGTTGATGAATGCAGTGCCAGTATGCCTGCCTATCGAAACATGCAGTGTTAACGTGTCCGTTGAGGCACAGTGTTAGTGTACCCATTGAAGCACGCGGTGTCAGTGTGCCTATCGAGACGTAGTGTTAACATGTCTACTGAGGCACACAGTGTCAACGAGCCCATTGAGGCACACAATATCAGTGTGCCCAATGAAGCACGCAGTGTCAGTGTGCCCAATGAAGCATGCAGTGTCAGTGTGCATATTGAGACAAGCAGCGGCAATGTGCCTATTAAGGTACGCAGTAGTGTCCGTGTATCTATCGAGGCACGCAGTGTCAATGTTCCTACTGAACGTGCTGGTGTCAGTTTGCCCATCCAGGCATGTCGTGTCAGTGTGCCTGTTAAGGCACGCAGTATCAGTGTGCCTATCAATGCATGCGATGTCAGTTTGCCTGTCGAGGCTTGCAGGCTGGGCCGTGCCAGGCTGGTATATTATTTCCATATAAATCTAGCTTGTGCTTTCTGCTTAGCCATGCGTTGTCGTGTTATGTGACCCCTTTGTCGGTTAGAATGATGACATGGACATGGACAGAACTGAAACGTACTGTTCGAGTGTTAGCCTTTCGATCTCACATTGTAACTTCGTCAGTTCATTCGTGGCCTGCAGTCCGGACTGGTGTACAGACACAGAGTCATCAACTGCAGCCAAGATGCTAATTTCTGTACGGGTTTTGAAGAACGTTTCGATAGCCTCCACCACCACCACCACCACCCCCACGGCCCGCCCCCTCCAGAAATAAATTTGCCGGGACAAGCAGATGGGCGTCAATGAGTAGGGGCAAAAGTTGCAGCAAGCTATGGTTTAAAACAATAAAGTTTTAAGGTGCGGGCACAAAGACCGCAGAAACGGAACCAAATTGACGACTCTCGCCTTCATTGCCCACTGTTCCCTTTAACCTGCTTCAGATCTCTGCACTAAAGCGGAAGCGTCAAAGGGACGAGGCAGGGTACTAAAACTACACGTACCACGGCTCCAAGAAGGGTCTCTCTGCTTTCAGAGACTAGATGACCTCAGGTCGTCCTCGCTGCGTGCAGCAAGCGAGTCTTGATAGAGCTGGACACTACCGCTGGCTTGACCCAATCTAAATGTGAAAAGTGATGGTGAAGGTGAGGGGGTGGGGAAGGGGGGGGGGTCCTGACTGAGGAGGATGAGAGAGAGAGAGAGAGAGAGAGAAGCAACAGAGCAAATGACGGCGCAGCAGCGCAGCACACAACCACACACACCACCACCACACACACACACACACACACACACACACACACACACACACACACACACACACACACACTACTCACTCACTCACTCACTCACTCACTCACTCACATGCACGCACGCACGCACGCACGCACGCACGCATGCACGCACGCACACACAGGGTTCAGTCCTATGTATGAAGACACTGAGAAAGGAAACACAAAAGAAAGACTGAACATGGTCAGGACAATCTGTTGAGGCACACAGAGGTCTCATAATCATTCGGATACTTTTCGGTAAACTGACTTCTGTGCACATCCACACAGGCCTAAACTGTACTAAAACATTTAAAGAAAAGTAGCGTAAAGATGCGGGCTCTAGAAGAAGCTCTCTTTTTTAAATTAAAATTCAGTATTGAACAATTTCAATCTGAGAATTGCATTTGGCTATGTTACGTCTTTTGACACCAATCGGACTGTACCAACATTGGCGTAGTCAAGCCATTTTGATCAGGCAGTAACACACACACACACACACACACACACACACACACACACACACACACACACACACACACACTCTCTCTCTCTCTCTCTCTCTCTCTCTCTCTCTCTCTCTCTCTCTCTCTCTCTCTCTCTCTCTCTCTCTCTCTCTCGCACGCACGCACGCACGCACGCACACTTTTCAAGAGCCTGACCGCAACAGCCGAGACTGCCCCGACAAACCAGTAGGACACCACTGACATTACAGTCACCACAACCTGTACCACCTGCCGTGACGCGGGACCTCAGACCTGACTGCACGAAGCGACTGGACAGGACGGCGTGGTAAAATCCCCTCCGTCAGCTCGCTTCCCATCGTCAAGCCACAACTGGCTCTCCTGGGACACCTGGGGATTTATTGGTGGCTTCATTAGCAGTATTTAAAGTGGAGTGGATTGGATTAACATGTGGCTGGACTCCGCCGTGCTCTTTGAGGCCAGAGGGTGTGTGAGGAGCTGAGACAGGGAGAGGGGACAGGCCGCGGGGTAGACACCGACTGACTGAGGGGGGTGGGAGGAGAGGGGAGGGGTGGGGTAGAGAGGGGCGGGGATGCCTGGTGGCTTTCTTTCGCCGCTCAAGAAAACGTGGGGCGGACGGGCGAGTTGGGGGCATAAAACGTCGAGCATAATGAGTCGAGGGGGCTAGAATGATGCCAGAAAATAGGGGAGGAAAGGCATGAGATCGGGTCGTAGTCTGTGGCCGTGATGATGCTGATGTTATTACTGGTGTTGGTTGTTCGTTGTGGTAATGGTGATAGTGTAATCACTGCTAATCTCTCTCTCTCTCTCTCTCTCTCTCTCTCTCTCTCTCTCTCTCTCTCTCTCTCTCTCTCTCTCTCTCTCTCTCTCTCTCGTCACATTGTTAGGTTGTGAACTTTGATCAACCGTTTAGCAAGGACTAGTTGTTAGACAGGTCTATTGAATGAACCCTAACTACAATCATTGGAACTGAAATAACGTCAGTTTTGGAGTTGGAGTTCGAGCTCTCTCTCTCTCTCTCTCTCTCTCTCTCTCTCTCTCTCTCTCTCTCTCTCTCTCTCTCTCTCTCTCTCTCTCTCTGCTCTGCTCTGCAGGTGTTCAAATTTTTGTTTTGGTTCTCCCTGACCCATCAGTTTCGTAGCATCCCGCCTAAGCACCACCACCCACATCTCCCCGCCGTAAAGTGAGTTCCTCACTCACTCTTTAAGAGCCGGATACATAGACCTATCAGTCACGTCTCTTCCTTCCTTCCCACCTTCACTCTTGCTCGTGCATTCTAACTTTCTCATCTGTCCCATCTGTCTTTCCAGCCGCCTAATGCACACCGTGGCCAGCCAGGCCTTCTGCTGTTGCCGCCATGTTGATGGTGCGTCCAAATTGACAATGACTCGGCCATTACACACACATGCCAGGAATCTTGAGGCCCAATTTTACCTGTGCCATATTGTTCTGACGGAGCGGTTCCAGACCTTGTCCGTAAGATGCTTGCCTCTGCGCGCGCTTCCTGAAGAGCGCCGCGGCGGCTGCTGTGGTGCACGTGCTCTGTTTAGAACTGACTGATGACTGGAGGGTCAGAGGGGGAATTTTTGGTCAAACGGCCAGACGAACAAAACCTGAACTAAATACATCAGGAAATGATAGCTGGTTGCATTTATTTATTTCAAGTATCATCGTACTAGTTGAGAAGTATTTTTGGTGCTTTGTGCCTCGTTTCATTGTTTCTATGTTTGTTTTCTTGCTTGCTTGGTCAAACGGCCAGACGAACAAAACCTGAACTAAATACATCAGGAAATGATAGCTGGTTGTATTTATTTCTTTATCATCGTACTGATTGAGAAGTCTTTTTGATGCTTTGTGCCTTGTTTTATTGTTTCTGTGTTTGTTTTCTTCAGTGCTTGCTTGGTCAAACGGCGAAACAAACAAAACCTGAACTAAGTACATCAGCAAATGATAAATAGCTGGTTGTATTTCTTTCTTTATCATCATACTGACTGAGGAGTCTTTTGTTGCTTTGTACTTCGTTTGTTTGTGTATTTGTTTTCTTGCTTGCTTGTTTAGTGTGGCTTGTTTGTACATGTTCTAACGAGCAGGAACACACTTTCTTTGGAAGAGTTGACTGTGATCTTATTAACTGAGGTATTATGCTGAACGTGTGTGTGTGTATGTGTGTCTTTTTTTCTTGTCTTTTTCTTGTGTGTGTGTGTGCGTGTGTGTGTGTGGTGTGTGTGTGTGTGTGTGTGTGTGTGTGTGTGTGTGTGTGTGTGTGTGTGTGTGTGTGAGAGAGATGTGTGTGTGTGTGTGTGCGTGTGTGTGTGTGTGTGTGTGTGTGTGTGTGTGCGTGTGTGTGTGTGTGTTATTTGTACATTTCTAGTGGTGAAAAGGCACATCTTGCGTTAGAAGAATTATCTAACATGTTCATTGAAGCGAGCACGCAGCCCATGTGTATGTCTGTTTTGTTTTTAGATGCCCGTCAGTCTTTATAATAAAAGCAAATCGTCTATTCTTCTCATGTATCGTGATTCCAAGTGGATTTGTTTCACACTGACTTCGGCTCCTGCAAGTCTGGCACGATCGACATTTCCAAGACAACGAAAGACATCGTAACATCCCAGTCGACATGAATCTGCTGAAATGCTTCAATCTTATCACACGTATTGAAAAGGGATATTTCGTGTGCGGCTGTTGCTCCAACACTTCTGGACCCATATGTCTGTCTTCGTATTAAAAAGAAAAAATGGCAACCCGCGGTGATGCTCTGTCTTTTTACGTAGTTTGCAGCGTGATGGCTACACTCTGGAAGCCTGCAGTTACATCACAGAACAAGAATTGTTCCCAGTCGCCGAAGCGTACCGCAAAAAAAGTGTGTAGGTGTGATGTTGAGACTTAGCTTTGGCCCACGAGTCTCCTGCTGTGTTGTTATGCTTTTCCCGGCCCCATTGTTTTTCTACAGGCCCCAAAACGCATAAACAGGGACATTCTGCGCCCTGCAGTCTGATTTTGCCATAAATGTTGCCGAAACTGGGACCTATGGTACGAGGGTTTTTATTTGACGTATTCCTCAAGGTGAACTTGCAGACGTTTTGTTTTCTGACTTTGTGTCGGGGTTCGGTTGAATCTGCGTCTAGATGAGGAGATTTTCTTCCATGCCGTGAAATATAACCGGTTTGGTTCTTTTCTATTTTCTTTTTTCTTTTCTTTTTTGTCCCCGTCTTTCTTTCTCTTCTCCTCCTCCTCCTCCTCCTTCTTCTTCTTCTTCTTCTTCTACTTCTTCTTCTTCTTCTTCTTCTTCTTCTTCTTCTTCTTCTCCTCCTTTTTTTTCTTTTCTTCTTCTTCTTCTTCTGCTTCTTCTTCTTCTTCTTCAAAGATATGTATTTGATGTATGTGTGTGTACGTTTTTGTTTTACATTTGTGAATGGATTGATTTTGTGGATTTGACTTTCAAGGAGAAAGGGTTTCCGTGCATGAGAGGAGCTTTGAAAGGTGCATTTGCTTATGACAGAGTTTCATCGTCCTGATGCGGCCTTTTGCGGGTGGCAGGACGTTAAGATCCAGTTACCACCTAGCTACCTCTTCTTCTTCTTCTTCTCATATTCTTTATTCTTTATTCTCTCTCACTCTCTCTCTCTCTGTTTCTCTCTCTGTCTCTGTCTGTCTGTCTGTCTGTCTGTCTGTCTGTCTGTCTGTCTGTCTGTCTGTCTTCTTCTCCTCTTCTCGTCTTCTCTCTCTCTCTCTCTCTTCTCTCTCTCTCTCTCTCTCTCTCTCTTCTCTCTCTCTCTTCTCTCTCTCTCTCTCTCTCTCTCTCTCTCTCTCTCTCTCTCTCTCTGTCTCTCTCTCTCTGTCGTCTCTCTGTCTCTGTCTGTTCTGTCTGTTGTCTGCTGTCGTGTCTGTCTCTCTCTCTTCTCTCTCTCTCTCTCTCTCTCTCTCTCTCTCTCTCTCTCTCTCTCTCTCTCTCTCTCTCTCTCTCTCTCGCACACACACACACACCCTATATACTCTCTCTGTCTGTCTCTGTCTCTGTCTCTGTCTCTGTCTCTGTCTCTCTCTCTCTCTCTCTCTCTCTCTCTCTCTCTCTCTCTCTCTCTCTCTCTCTCTCTCTCTCTCTCTCTCCGTATTGTTATTGATTTGTAAGTAGTCGTGGTTTACGTATTTTGTCAACTTTTTGTTTGTTTGTTTTTTATTTTTTGTCCAGCCTTCCTTTGTTTTCATTAATTTTGTTCTTTGCTTGACGTGTTTTTAGTCAAGAATTTTTCTTCTTTTTGGAGCGACTGACTGAACAGACATTTACTGATGGCTGTGAAAGTATACGCGAATGGCAGAAAACACAAGACGACGTGTCATCCAGTTAGGACCTTATTGAATGTTATCCACTTATGAACAGTGCATGCTTTCTGTGCTCTCGCAAGTTAAATACACACAAACACTCACGCACGCACGCACGCACGCACGCACGCACGCACGCACGCACGCACGCACGCACGCACGCACGCACGCACGCACGCACGCACACACACACACACACACACACACACACACACACACACACACACACACACACACACACACACACACACCACTAGTACAACAATACAGCCCACAGAAACCCGGCTGTAATATATGGTACATGAAAGAGCCCACACGAAATAAAACACGTTCACCATGCTCTGGCAAGTTAAAAATACAACACACCAAACAAAGCAAAACAAACATACAACAACACTTCAACGTGGGTGCTTCAGTTATTTTGGTTTCTGTATAACGCACCGGGCTCAGTTCTTGAGTTAGAGGGTCGTGCTTTACATATAATTATCTCATTATTATTATCCGTTTATTTGTTTAGTGTGAGACTTACTTCTGACTGGATCGTTTATGTTTCATCCAGCTAATCGCTGGTTGTCTGGTTGCTGACTGCCAAAGAACCAGTCCGAGAAAGGGTGCACTGGAAACTTTTGACCATTCACGCTGACCATAAAAAATCAACGGAACATGAAAAAGACATTTTACCCTAAACACCTGGTCAATGGCGGCACGGAGCGGGAAATGAAAGGGAGAAAGAAAAAAAACGTCATCAATTTCTGTGTTCTTTTTTTCCCTTCTGCCCCCGTTAGATATTCTAACAGATGATAGGCGAGCTCGACTCCGTTCTCCAGAGGACGAGGAAGAAGGGAAAGTGTTCCCGAGCTTTATAGTACTCGAAGGGCGTTTGCGAAAGCCATGGCCTCAAGCTGGCCAACAGATCAGGATGAAGTAAGGACTCCCGCGAGGGGTGACCACTTCTGAAGGTGGTCGTCACAAGGGGACCAAACTCTCGGGGGCAGGGGGAGACCACCCCAATTGTTCGGCGCAGGGCCGTGAGAGTGTAGATGGTAAGAAAAACAGTAAGGTTTGGGTACAGATGCAGCTTTTTTGCTCATCACACAGGGGGTGGATGTAAAAGCAGTCTGTCAGTGCAGGTGTGAGGATCAAAAACAATCTGTTGAAGGGTGGGTGGGGGCTGAGGGGAAGGTGGCGGAGGGAGGGGGGGTGAGAAACAGGTTCCGGCTAGGTCCTGTACAGCGTACTAGTCGCCATCTGCGTGACTGACCGGAAGACAGGTTCTGCTGATGTCCTTGAGACCAGAAAAGTCAGCATCCCAAGCTCGCATTGGCAGTTCCCACCACTTTGTTTGATAGATGACTTAAGTTACAGATTATTTTTTTTAAATTCAGTTCAATTCAAACACTTTATTGTCCATTGCAATCGTAACAATTACACAGAAATTTTCTTCGCTCACACCAGCTCTGCCACACTAAATAATGTAGTTAAATTAATTTTAACACATTAAAAACAGAAGGAGATATAACACATAAAGAACAGCTGTCATAAAAGGTTAAATGATAACTAATACGTCCTCCACAATCACTTGCAATTCACCATGTCGCAAGTCGAAGTCTGATTCACGAAGCGGTTCTGATGTCCAGCAAGAACACCACCAAGGGACATTAAAATGTAGTTACGCGCTGCATGTTTATGTCACAGTGGGAACTATCATCAGCCGTGATAAGCTCATCACAAAACAGCGTCCACACTTCAGAATACGGCGTGTGGCTGCCCATGCGGCGGGGTGATTTGTTTTCTCAACAGGTCACACACGCAGTCCTCTCACTCCATGGAATGCATTTGTCGCTGTACAACTGCATATACTGAGAACCCCAGAGCGTTCAGCTGGTGAACACTACAACAACAACTACTACTACTACTACTGCTGCTGCTGCTGCTGCTGCTGCTGCTGCTGCTGCTGCTCCTGCTCATACTACTACTACTACTACTACTACTGCTGCTGCTGCTGGTGCTACTGCTGCTGCTGCTGCTGCTGCTGCTCTCTACTACTACTACTACTACTACTACTACTACTACTACTACTACTACTACTACTACTACTACAGCTGTGCATGTATGTTGGAAGGCGACTTCAGCGACATGAAGTTGAATGACTCGAACAGGACAGGCACACTTCCTGGCAGTGGGCGAAACATGCAAGGCTATATTCGGACCTAATTTAGGCAAAAAGAGGGAACATTTGGTAGCTCTGGATTCTCAGTAGAGGGGCTCTTAATCCCTAGCGAGTTCGCGGCACCCTACCGATGGCAGGAAAACCCCCACAATAGTCAATCAAATCAACTGAAATCAAGCAAGAAAATAATTATGCTCTTCACGATAGCGAGGTCTCGGAAAACCTTTCGAAGCAACACGGCAGTTGCAATATATCTAGGCAGTAGTTAGTTAGTTAGTTAGTTAGTTAGTTAGTTAGGTTAGTTAGTTAGTTAGTTCTACGTCACCTCAAACGAACAGGGTCACCTCAAAACGAATCACACATTAAAATTTCTTTTACACAAGCTGAAAAAACACAAGTCGCTTAGTCACAATTAAGTTTGTCTAATTCGCAATTTCAGCGTCAAAAACCAACTATGCGTCTTTCTATCAGGACACAGTAACACATGTTTTGGTCAGCCCAAAACCAGTTTCCATTCCATTCCCTGGTACCTATTTATATTCCACAGGCACTCACGACGAGAACCTGCTTAAATCTCGTCGTGTTACTGTGAGCAGGGTGACCTATTTTATTCCACGGGACCGCACGGGAAACTGTGTTAGCACTGAAAAAGTTGGGAGAGGATATGGAAAAAACGACTGTGTATGCCCCGGGAAGGCAGAAATTAGGACAAGGCAGAAAATCCTGACAGTAGTCGAAGCATGCATGGCTATATTCTGACCTACTCCGGGCTTTAAAAGGAGAACATTTGTCACCTCTGGTTCTCAACAGAGAAAACTTTGATTTCTGCGTCCGCAGTGCTCTACTACGAGAACTTAAGCAGTAACAACACTGTGAGCTTCAACTACCAGTAACAACACCATGACTATATAAGCTTCAACTACCTGCCCCATAGTCTCCTATCTTAACAGTTGTAAAAGTTGGCCTAAAAAAAATAAAGAGGTCATGGTTACAGTTGTTAAACACTACAGGACACAACCCTGTATTGGGGCAAAACGCATACAAAACAGACTCGCTTTGTTCCTGCTTTGTATGGCTGGTTGACTGCCGCCGTAGCTGCCTGGGCCTGCATACTTTGTTTGCCTGCATACTTTGCTACTGCAGTCTTGATTGGCAAGCTGCATAAAATGCTTGCTCTCAAAGTTGGCTGATGTCACACGAATCACTCATATCACGGTCACAGGAAACGGGGTCACGTAGACAGTGCGAACAATCTGAAGGCGTGCGCCCAGTAAGTACATCAGGCCTTTAGATATATATATTTATTGTGTGTGTGTAGGGGGGGGGGGGAGAGAGTTGTTAGGAAATGATGTATAATGTCTTTTTTTTTTGTCTGGTTGTGTGTGTGTGTGTGTGCAGTGTATATGTAATTAGTAGGGTTCATCGTGCTCTTAGTTGTATACATATTATGTTGACCTTATTGTTTTTTGCTCTTCTGGCTCACGTTAAGTGTAAGCGCCTTACAAGTACTCTTTTACATTACAGTGTCCACAACGCACAGTTGTTTCACCGGATGCAACAGCTTCCAGCTCAACAGGGTGGGGCAGGGAAGAGAGGAGGTACCCGGGGTGGTTGGGTAAACTGACTACAACGAACTTAGCTGATGAGTCACTAGATCTGGATGAGAGAAGGGGCAAAAAAGAAAGAAAAGAAAAAGAAGAAAAAAAACTGCGAGCATTCAACTGCTATTCAAATCGGTAGCAGTTATGATTTTAATAAAAGGGAAAGAAAAGAGAAGCAAGGAGGTCGTGGGTGTGGAATAAGAGTGGAAGCAGAATGCATTTGACACGCCAGGGCATTATCCGAGACGGGGTCCCCGCGAGTCTAACCAACCAGTCCCACCACAAATGCATTAAAGAACATTGCGCATACAATAGCTGATTTCTTAAACAAACTTTTTTTTTTATTCCCCTCCCCTTCCCCCACTCTCTCTTCTCCCTCGATCCAGTTTGGGGTGGGGGAGGGAAGAGGGGAAGGTAGAGACCTCTCTCGGTCTGTGCTTGGGAGAATGACTTTATTTTCTAAACACTTAGGCCTCTATCAACGTGTCAGGCAGCACAGGTGCGCTTGTTTAACCACAGCACAATGTTCACCTCACAATCCTGCACGCACCCGTCTATTGCAGGCAGTCAACAACATCCGAAATGAGAAAAAAAGACTGATGAATACAAGAAAAAAGAATACAGAAGAAGAAGAAGAAGAAGGGGGGAGGTTGGGGGGTGGGGTTGGAGAGAGAGAGAGAGAGAGAAATAACAGAAGAATACTCCGCGGGGCCGAGAAGAAAGCTTCCTGCCATATTTCTTTGGCCAAGTAGGGGGGCACACACAATCCCATCTTTACAGATGAAAATTGGAGTGTAAGAAAAGGCCGTTTATAATAAACGCTGCGAACTCGAACGCTCCAAAGGCGGGCGACAACAAAAGGCGCTCGTCTCTGTGTGTGATGAAACGACCAACGTCTCTTGCCGACAACCGGTGTCAGCCCATTCTTCCCCTCCAAAAGTTGTATGAATGTAAATACGGACAATATAGCAAATACATTACAAGGCTTTTCAGTCTCCCCCTTGAGACCTGTGTGGCGTCGCCCCTGCGGCCTCTGTCTAGCTGCTCTGCGTTGGCGAAAGAGTCAAACAAGCTCTTTGGCTTTTTTTTTCTTCTTTCTTTTCTTTTCTTTTTTCCCCGAGGACCAGGGGTGCATGGGAAATGGAATTGTCAAAAGGGCGGTGGCTGCAGACTCAACGACCGCGACCTGTTCTCGTTCGTGCCATCAATGCCAACTTGTCCCTCAGTGTTGCACAACAAAGCAGAAAGAACCTAAGCTATTATTTCTTTTCTGTCTCTCTTTCTCTCTCTCTCCCCCACACACACACCCCCGCCCTCTTCTGTGTGTGTGTTGTTGTTATTTTAAGATTAATGATGCAAGGGTCGCAGGGATTCAAAAAGGACCCTAAGTTCGTGGGAGAGAAGGTGCTTTGCTCTCTGACTTCACATCAGGTCGTTGCTATGGGAGCTGTTTCCTAACCTGCACGTTAACTCCTTGCTGGCGAGAGGGTGTCCTTTGACCTGCACGTTAACTCCTTGCTGGCGAGAGGGTGTCCTTTGACCTGCACGTTAACTCCTTGCTGGCGGAGGGTGTCCTTTACCTGCACGTTAACTCGTTGCTGGCGAGAGGGTGTCCTTTGACCTGCATGTTAACTCCTTGCTGGCGAGAGGGTGTCCTTTCACCTGCACGTTAACTCCTTGCTGGCGAGAGGATGTTGGTCTCTAACCTGTACATTAACTCCTTGCTGGCGAGAGGGTGTCCTTTGACCTGCACGTTAACTCGTTGCTGGCGAGAGGGTGTTGTTCTCTAACCTGCATGTTAACTCGTTGCTGGCGAGAGGGTGGTGGTCTCTAACCTGCATGTTAACTCCTTGCTGGCGAGAGGGTGTTGGTCTCTAACCTGCATGTTAACTCCTTGCTGGCGAGAGGGTGTTGGTCTCTAACCTGCATGTTTACTCCTTGCTGGGGAGAGGGTGTCCTTTGACCTGCACGTTTACTCGTTCTAACCTGCACGTTTACTCCTTGCTGGGGATAGGGTCTTCTCTTGCTTGTTGCTGGGGAGAGGGTGATCTCAAACGTGTAGGTCAACTCGTTGCTGGGGAGAGAGGTTCTCTTACCTGCACGTTAGTTAACTCGTTGATGGGGAGACGTGTTGTTCTGTAAACTGCAGGTTTACCTGTTTCTAGGGAGAGGTATTCTCTAACCTGCACGTTAGTTAACTCGTTGCTTGGGAGATGTGTTGTTCTCTAACCTGCACGTTTACTCATTGGTGGGAGAGGTGTTCTCTAACCTGCGCGTTAGTTAACTCGTTGCTGGGGAGAGGTGTTCTCTAACCTGCACGTTAGTTAACTCGTTGGTGGGGAGACGTGTTCTCTAACCTGCGTTAGTTAACTCGCTGCTGGGGAGACGTGTTCTCTAACCTGCACGTTAGTTAACTCGTTGCTGGGGAGAGGTGTTGCTGGGGAGACGTGTTCTCTAACCTGCACGTTAGTTAACTCGTTGCTGGGGAGACGTGTTCTCTAACCTGCACGTTAGTTAACTCGTTGCTGGGGAGAGCTGGTGTTCTATAACCTGCACGTTAGTTAACTCGTTGCTGGGGAGAGTGTTCTTAACCTGCACGTTAGTTAACTCTTGCTGGGGAGACGTGTTCTCTAACCTGCACGTTAGTTAACTCGTTGCTGGAGAGAGGTGTTGCTGGGGAGACGTGTTCTCTAACCTGCACGTTAGTTAACTCGTTGCTGGAGAGAGGTGTTGCTGGGGAGACGTGTTCTCTAACCTGCACGTTAGTTAACTCGTTGCTGGGGAGAGGTGTTCTATAACCTGCAGGTTTACTCGTTGCTGGCGGGAAGAGGGGGGGGGCGTTCTCTGACCCGCAAGTTTACACGTTGCTGAGGAAAACGGTTTTCTCTAACTTCGCGTCAACTCGTTGCTGTGGGATAGGAGTTCTCTATCTTGCACATCAAATCGTTGCATTCTCTCTGGAGATGGTGTTCTCTGACTTGCACATCAAATCATTGCCTTATCTTTGAAGAGGATGTTCTCATATTTGCTCGTCAAGTAGTTTCGGCTTTCTCGTGATAAGGAGCGTTCTGTAATTTGCACGCCTAGTCGTTTTTTTTTCCTTCTGTCGCTGCTTTCTCGTGGAAAACAATGTTCTCCAACTTCCACAATCATCAGGCCTATTTGCAACGTGAGAAAATAGCCCCCATCGCGTTTAACTTCTACGGTGTCGTGAAAGGAGCGTTCTGTAATTTGCACGCCTAGTCGTTTTTTTTCCTTCTGTCGCTGCTTTCTCGTGGAAAACAATGTTCTCCAACTTCCACAATCATCAGGACCTATTTGCATGACTGATGAGAAAATAGCCCCCGAATCGCGTTTAACTTCTAAACGGTGTCGACAGTGAAAAAACAGGCATGCGTGAAGCGCATATAGGGCTATCGGAACGGCCTACTGGCGTTTAGAGTTATAGACTCATTTTTCAACGTTTAAGCAGCCTAAACGCTGTATAAAAATGGTGGCTCTGATGCTGACATTACTGACAAAGGCTACTAGTACTGCTGAGGAGAAAACGAACACTTGCACGGACCGACGCCGTCCCATGTTACCCAGGAATAAAGTATCAGGAAACTAGCATTGAGCTACCACTTTTAGGAACAAAGCATCACGAAACTAGCATTGAACTAATACTTTTAGGAACAAAGCATCGCGAAACTAGCATTGAACTAATACTTTTAGGAACAAAGCATCGCGAAACTAGCAATGAACTAATACTTTTAGGAACAAAGCATCATGAACTAATACTTTTAGGAGCAAAGCATCACGAAACTATCATTGAACTAATACTTTTAGGAACAGAGCATCACGAAACTAGCATTGAACTAATACTCTGGTTGTTAATTGGTACCCTGTGTTTCGCCTTAACATGACCGTCATGGTTACTTGCACAGCCTTGTTTTCTGCTGTCCAAGGAAAAAGCGAATGACTCCTGTGAGAGAAACCACACGGAATGGAAAAAGGAAAATGTGTATTCACCAAAAGAAAACGGGACACGGACACAAGGCAATTCAACGTTTCGACACAAAATGTCTTCCTCCAATATATATATAGACACACAAAAGTGAGAGAGAAAAAAGAGAAAAAAAAGGAGCCAGAAGAAGACAGTTAATAAAATGAAGGGGAGGTCCTGTCCAATTAAAAAAGGCGTGTTTGTTGTTGTTGATGTGCGTGTGTGTGTGTGTGGTGTGTGTGTGTGTGTGTGTGTGTGTGTGTGTGTGTGTGTGTGTGTGTGTGTGTGTTGTGTGTGTGTGTGTGTGTGTGTGTGTGTGTGTGTGTGTGTGTGTGTGTGTTGTGTGTGTGTGTGTGTGTGTGTGAGAGAGAGAGAGAGAGAGAGAGAGAGAGAATCTGTCATGCCAACAGGAAAGATGTAGAATAACATGCGAGCGCAGTGAGTCTGCTCGAGAGCGGAGAATAGCGCTATATATAAAAGCGATCAAAAACAACAACATTCTTCCAAGCGCTGTACACAAAACAACATAACAAAACAGCTCAACCAAAAGCGGATAACACTCATTGTTCATCGTTTCAGTGTTGTTTAAGTGTAGCTTGAAAAAGAGCATGTTGTATTTTGTCATAATAAATTGCGTTCTGTTTAACCTTTTATGCATTTGGATCGTGTTCAAAACGGTTTCGAGACAAGTCTTTCCTCTGTCAGAATTCAGGTACATCGTAGACATCTACACCAGAAAACTGTTCTTCAGTGCCCACATTAAACTTCACATTGATTATGCGTCAATTGTGTGGGACGGTTGTAGCGAGGTGCTCAAAAAGAGATTAAATGCTCTTCAAAGAAGAGCTGTAAAGTTAATGATTCCAGGTACAGCTCTAACTACTTACCATAACTTAAAAGTGATGAGGACAATGAACCTACACAAATAACTGGAATACAGAGGGTTATGTACACAGTCCTTAACAATGATGAGGCCCCAGAGTATAATTAATACCTAACCTGTACATACACCCTCCCTCACTCTATTCCAACTCTAGGAACTATCAGCTTAGTTTGCCTAGGCCAAGGATAGACATATTCAGAACAAATATATCCTTCTCTGGTGCCTTTTTATGAAACAACCTACTTCTGACAGTCAGATCTTGTCATTCACTCAGCTCCTTCAAGCGAAAACTTCGTGCACACCTTGAAGTAGTTGCATAGGATGGATTGTGACCAAAAAACTGCTAGGGAGAGAGGGGGGAGCGGAGAGTGACATAGAGGTTTTCGACTGATTGTGAGTGACTCTTTGAGACAGTTTCTACACCCATGCAGTTCTGCCCAGTCTCCCGACTGCTTGCGCGAGTGACTTTGTTTTATGTTGGGCCCTCTGCCTTATTGTTTATAAGAAGAGCATTGATTGCTTCCCAATCAACACAGAAGGGAGTTAATTAGCGCTCCAAAGACGACACGCAAGTCTCTTTTTTCTTTTCTTTTTTTGATTGATTACTTCCGTTTTATTCTCCGGTTTAGCCGTATGACTTTATCAGATGTTGTATTGCCTTATCTGCTGGTTGTATGCTCTTAAATGTATGACTGAATGATGTATGCATTGTGTCCATCTGGCGCTACGAACAAGGTGTATTTTTTGTGTGGATGTTTTTATACTCCATGTAGGACATGTTTTGACTGAACCTAAACTACAATTCTTGTAAAATAAAGTTTTCGAGTTTCTCTCTCTCTCTCTCTCTCTCTCTCTCTCTCTCTCTCTCTCTCTCTCTCTCTCTCTCTCTCTCTCTCTCTCTCTCTGCATTTTCCCTCCTAACAAAACCTTAAGCTCTAAACTGACATAGTCTGCAACGCCAATTCCATTTTCCTTCTTTTGGCAGTTCGCAGTTTTGACTTCATTTGGTCTGGAACAGGGAGCTCCGGCGGTGACGCTGTTGAGTTGATTGAATTCCGTGCCTTTCAGTCAATGTTGACTTACGTCATAAGTGACGTTTTGATGAGAGAAAAGCCTCCTGGGCCAGGGTGGCTTCCGGTGTTTGCTTTTGGCTGTACGTCACGGTCACTATAGGAAGATGAAGTTTGATTTTCACAATAACATGGGCCCTGAAGGGCACGGGGAAATTGGGAAAGGGGGAAGTATAAACGGTAATGGTTTGATCGGAGAGGATGACGAACGGTACTGAATCGATATAGAATCGACGGGGATTCTCTACTGTGGAGGGGGCGGGGGAAGGTGGGTGGGTGAGTTGGGGTGGGGGGGGGGGTATGTCTTGTTCCTATTTAGAGTGAATATAATTATGTCTGCCCGTCACATTTAGTAGACTAGACCTTCGATGGGGTACCACCGACGCAGAAATTAAGGTATCTTCCGCTGCAGAGCTGAAACCAAAGTCATCACATATTCTCTTTCAAACCTGGAGAGACAGACAGACAGAAAAAGAAAGAGAAAGAGAACTTGAAAACTTTTTTTACATGGATAATAGTTTAGGTTGAGTCAAAAACCTGTCTAACAGAGACAGAGATATAGAGAGACAGACAGACAGAAAAAGAAAGAGAAAGAGAACTTGAAAACTTTTTTTACAAGGATAGTAGTTTAGGTTCAGTCAAAAACCTGTCTAACAGAGAGAGAAGAGAGACAGACAGACAGACAGACAGACAGACAGAGAGCTGACGAAGAGAGAGACAGTGACAGACTGACCATCAATACGTATTCTGGGGCGCTTGCAGTGTTTACTTCCTCGTCGTTACATGTGTACTAATGTTTGCTTTGCGCTTGCCTTGATGTTGCGTCATTTCTTTCTTTGCTTTCTTCAAGAGCCTTACGTTGATTTGTTTGTTTTTTTGTTTTGTTTTTTGGAGGTGGGGGGGTGGGGGGAGGGATGTTAGGGCGGGGGGAGGGGGTCTTTTCACCTCTTTTGATTTTGTCTCAAAGTTTCTGTTGACACGCTGAGTTGATTTTATTCATAATCGCTATCATGGACTGATGCCCCCCATTTATTGCACTTTGATTTTCGAGTAAACCACACTTGAAACTCGGGGTTTACGTGTCTGTAAAGTTTGCGGTTAATAGATCCGATGGTACCGACTGATGACAGAGGAGAAACGGAAACTTTCTCACGGACACCGCACGCAAAAGCATAAAATATTGTCATTTTAGTGAGCAATACTTTGGTTCAAGGGCCTCACAAAGCTCGAACATCAATATTGTGCGAATTTCCTTAGTGAGCGAGTTTTTTTGTCATTTTTGTAGTCCGTGTTTGCATTTGCATTTCATTTCTCTCTCTTTTTTTGTTTGCCAGTCCGAGGCGTACACGGCGCGCACATTACGTTTATTCTTCGCTTTCTCTTTTCTTCCTCTACGCTGGGATTTTAAAGAAAATACTCCCCTGTATTTTATGGGAATATGGCATACAAAAAAAAAAATCGTACATTGAAAGAAGAAAAGAACCGAAGACGTCACGTATAGAAACGTAGGGATAATAGATTTAATAGCTGCGTCTTGCGTTTGGGGGACAATGCCTTGTCGGAGCCGTCGTGTCCGTCAGCGGTTCAACTGGGACATTTTGAAATGATTTACATGAACTGGTTGGGTAAATATTGAAATGAAATCAGGACAAAGGGTGGGTCTTGCTTGACATTCTTCCACCGCTCTGTCGCTTACTGGCTCGTCGCGCCTACGTCCTCCAACGTTTGGCAAGCTCCGGGTTTAGAGAACAAGGACTTATCTTCTTGCTCTGCTTCTGCTTCTCCTCCTCCTCCTCCTCCTCCTCCTCTTCTTCTTCTTCTTCTTCTTCTTTTTCTTCTTCTTCTTCTTCTTCTTCTTCTTCTTCTTCTTCTTCTTCTTCTTCTTCTCCTCCTTCCTTCCTCCTCCTCCTCCTCCTCTTCTTCTTCTTCTTCGCCTCCTCCTCCTCTCTTCTTCTTCTTCTTCTCTTCTTCTTCTTCTTCTTCTTCTTCTTCTCCTCCTCCTCCTCCTCCTCCTCCTCCTCCTCTCCTCCTCCTCCTCTTCTTCTTCTTCTTCGCCTCCTCCTCCTCACTCTTCTTCTTCTTCTTCTTCTTCTTCTTCTCCTCCTCCTCCTCCTCCTCCTCCTCCTCCTCCTCCTCCTCCTCCTCCTCTTCTTCTTCTTCGCCTCCTCCTCCTCCCTCTTCTTCTTCTTCTTCTCCTTCTTCTTCTTCTCCTCCGCCTCCTCCTCCGCCTCCTTCTCCTCCTCCTCCTCTTCTTCTTCTTCTTCTTCTTCTTCTTCTTCTTCTTCTCCTCTTCCTCCTCCCTCTTCTCCTTCTTCTTCTTCTTCGCCTCCTCTTCCTCCTCCCTCTTCTTCTTCTTCTTCTTCTTCTTCTTCTTCTTCTCCTTCTTCTCTCGCCCTGAACTAACCGTAATGGTTGACTGGGAGTAAAACACCAAATTACTTTCTTCTTCGTCGTCGTCGTTGTTGTCTTCTTCTTCTTCTTCTTCTTCTTCTTCTTCGCCCTGATATAACCGCAATGGTTGACTGGGCGTAAAACACCAAGTTACTTACTTTCTTCTTCTTCTTCTTTGGCTGAAAAGGTTACCGTTTCTCGCTGCTGTGGTTTTATGGCTTCCTGACGTCAAACAAATGATTTTTATTCATCATCAAATGTCATTTTGCTGATTAAAGATATTAAACGGAAGGGATTACGATACAGCGTGCTCAGCTTCGTTAAGTAATTATTATTGTAGTCAGATTGATTCTGTCTCAATACAAAGCGAAACGGCATTGGATGAAACCCCAAGGACGG
This sequence comes from Alviniconcha marisindica, assembly GCA_018857735.1. Taxonomy (NCBI): domain Eukaryota; kingdom Metazoa; phylum Mollusca; class Gastropoda; family Provannidae; genus Alviniconcha; species Alviniconcha marisindica. Next base: position 822,967 of record JABMCL010000949.1, read on the forward strand.
GAAATATAACATTGAAATATAACATTGACACTCATCTTTGTTCGGGTTCATCGCAATAGCGTTCTTTTTTTCTTTTTCACTTCGTCTTCACATCGATCTAATGCTTTTTTTACTCAAAGCATGGACAGTCGAGGCAAGTATAAACAGACATCAAACGCAATCTTTTTTCTAAAAAGAAATGTCAAACCTATGCCATCAAAATATTGATGCTAACTTGTTGTAGTCGACACACTCGTAGCTATATCCTTTTTATTACACAGCAACAACAAAACAAACAATAACAACAACAAAACACGCCCCCCAAAAAAACACGCAAGCAATTCATTTACTTGGGCGGAGACATTCACTGACTTCATTCAATCTGTTATTCTAAGCTCAGCCCAACGCAACTTCCTGAACTGGACACAGGAGTTTTCCTTGGACATCATCAGAAGATGAAAGGCCTCCTTCGGGGGCAGCGTTGACCTCTTTATTAAACCATAAAAGCTTTCACACAAAAATGAAGAGTGGTTTAAAGGAGGAAGCGTTTAAGTGGAGGAGGGGAAAGGAAAAAAAAGTGGGAGGGGTCTCTAAAAAAAAAAAATGCAAGCAGGGAGCGAAGTAGCAGGGGAGGGTCTGGTTGAACTACAAAGGGGGGACAATTGAAGTCTTTTCTAGTCAGACGTCCGTGAAAAGCTTGAAGAACTTGTCTTCCCCTCTCTGGGGCCACCACGGTCCTCTTGTGGCAACTCCGCCAACAATGTACGCTTGATTTTTTACATTTTTCGCCTCGTCTGCTTTTAAGACCTCCGACACTCAGTTTCGAGGCTATGATAGTGCTTGTGACAGTGACGACAACAATAACGAACTCATCCGATCCATCGACTTTTGAAATCGGCGTGAGCCCTAAACGCAGTTTACAATTAACAATTAACAAACATTGAAAAGAACATGAACCCGAACAATATCATTAATCCGGACAATAAGCTGTAGTGCAAAAAGAGTTTTAACAAATTGTTAGTCGATCAATTTGTGGAATCGTAATCCATCGTTCTGTTTCAAATTTGTCACTAAAATGATAGCTTGTACTCTTTTTTTATGTTACCTACGCTTTGTGCTTATATAAAATGCCAGGTGAAATAACAACAGCAGCCAGAGAAGCGCCATCAGAGCGCAGATAGCCAGTTGCCTCATTTGGCCTGATTCGAGTTACCAGCGGTTCCATTGATTCAGCACTGAGTTATTTTCCACGTCCAACTTGTTCCATGCTTTGTGTCTTTGTGCGCTTGAACTTGAAAGCACAGTCGTCTGTGAGGACACTCTTCGTCTTCCTGGGTTTGTGCATGTTAATTATTGGAAAGCTGGCCCTGAAGCATTGCAGTGCGATGCTGTTGCCAAGTGTCAGGGTTGTTGCGCATATATCTTTGTGTCCCATTGTTGGAACTATGATCCTTCACAGTTTACGGGCCCGTGGACAAAACGTGGTCAGAAATCGGCTAAAACAAGACAGATATCCAGACCGTGAGCAACAGTCCTGTGGAAAGCTTCATTCTTTGAGGTCTTAAGTCCTGGACCGAGCTTCGGCCGCATTGCGATCTGTTGTTGCTCCAAACTTCTTCTCACCGTTGTTTCTTCGTCGTCGTCTTCTTTTTCTTCTTGCCCTGATATAACCGTACTGGTTGACTGGGCGTAAAGTACCAAGTTACTTACTTTATTCCACTTCTTCTTCTTCCTCCTCTTCTTCTTCTTCTTCTTCTTCTCTCCTCCTCCTCCTTCTCCTTCTTTTTCATCTCTGTCTTCTTCAGATCTCTTTCTCTTCCTCCTCCTCCTTTTTCTTCTTCTTGCGTCGTCTTTTTCTTCATCTGCGTCTCCTCTTGCTCTTACATTACGATGGGCAGCAATGTCAGTCGTTCTGCTGTTTCATTAAGCGTGCGAGGAGGGCAGAATCTGGCATTCATCAAGCACCATGATTAGTATGCACAGAGTATGTGAAACGAGGCCAGCGTTTGAACTCACGTTAACCATTCGTGTGGCTCCTTGGCTTTTCTAACGTCGCGGTTAAGCGTCGTAGGTTAAGTTGAACCGGTTCATGTTGCCTACCTAGCGCATGCTGGACAGGGACCGTCAACGAAGGCGAATGAGACCCATCAGTCACAACCACTGAACCACGGTTACAGAAGCTACTAACCACACACACCCCCCCCCCCCCCCCCCCCCCCCCCCCCCCCCCCCCCCCCCCCCCACCCCCCAACCACGCTTCTTTTTCTTTTTTTTTTTTTTTTTTTTTTTCTTTCTTTCTTTTTAACGGTTGAGTCTTTTATCAACCTGTTCTTTTCTCTTCCGATTCTTTTCTTGTATAAAGTTCTGTTTAGATTTTTATCGTTCCGCTCCGTTCGTCGGCCACACTCACCTGTTTGTGTTTGCCAGTTCCCTATAGCCATTACCCGCGCGCACAACAACGGAGACGCGCAGACCCACAAACGCACACACACACACACACACACACACTCTCTCTCTCTCTCGCTCTCTCTCACACCACACAACAGAGCACAACACACAACACAACACACTCATCCATACAGATCACACCTGGGCCATTATCATTGCTCCGGTATTAGATTGTGTGGAGTGAGTCGTCTAGCGGAGTTGACGGAGGCTACATACAGCATTGGGGTGGTGGTGGTGGTGGTGGTGGTGGTGGTGGTGAGTCGCTACTGATCTAAGGGGGCTGCCCCTGCTGACTCTGGAATTGTCCCTTGGTGCTTCCGGGGATGTATACACTGCGGCGTGGCTATTGTGTCGTGTCAGTTGTGCTGTGATTGCTGATTGGGCTCGGAGCTGCTTACCTACCGGTTGTTGGTGACGGCAGTAAGGGCGGCGTTTGTTAGTGACTGCAGTGGTGACTGCAGTAAGGGCGTTTGTTGGTGACTGCAGTGGTGACTGCAGTAAGGGCGTTTGTTGGTGACTGCAGTAGTGACTGCAGTAAGGGCGTTTGTTGGTGACTGCGGTGGTGACTGCAGTAAGGGCGGCGTTTGTTGGTGACTGCAGTGGTGACTGCAGTAAGGGCGGCGTTTGTTGGTGACTGCAGTGGTGACTGCAGTAAGGGCGTTTGTTGGTGACTGCAGTGGTGACTGCAGTAAGGGCGGCGTTTGTTGGTGACTGCAGTGGTGACTGCAGTAAGGGCGGCGTTTGTTGGTGACTGCAGTAAGCAGTGTTGGAACGTGGCGACCATTTTTTGCATGACTGGAGTATTAATTTAGTAATGAGACGATAACTGAGAGGAAGATTTCTTCTCAAGAGCATCTGTTCAGGAAGGGGCTGTACAGTAACAAGAAGGTAAGTCTGGGACAATTGTTTTGTTTTGTGGGGTTTTGTTTGTTTGTTTCTTTTGTTTTGTTTCTTTGTTTTTAGTTGTTGTTATTGTTGTTGTTGTTGTTGTTTTGTTTTATTTCGTGAAAGTATTGAAATTTGTAAAGTGGTTACATGCAATCTTTTCGTCCTTCCTCCCCCCATCCCCCCACCCCACCCCACCCCCCACCCCCGTTCCCATTCACTCCTCCATTCCCCCTCCCCACCGGCCTATTATTGCTTACAGTGTTTGATGTGTGCGTTGCTTTCTTGCAATTTTGAACTTTCGTTTTATTTCCAGTTTTCATGAAAATTTGAATGAAAGTTGTCTGCTAACGGGCAAAAGAAAATCAGAAAAGACTGCATGAAAAAAAAACTAAACTAAACGGAAAATGCTTTTTAATGTGACAAAATAAAACACAATGGAACTCTTTTTCTTTGTTTTTTCTTTTCTTCTTTCTTTCTTTTTCTTTTTTCTTCTTCTTTCTTTTCACCATAAACGCACCCAAACAACAAATGAACGGGAATCGTCCATAAGAGCATTATTGATAAGGTAAAGGAAACGTGAATGGTTTTGTAGAAGACTGTCCCTGAGCATGAGCATGACGTTTCGTAGATTGTTTTGTTTTGTCCCATGAAACTGCGTGTGTGTTTTTGTTGTTGTTGTTGTTGTTGTTGTTTTCTGTTGTTGTGGCTTCACCTTCTCTATTTTTTAAACTTGTTCAATTTAATTGGCTGCTTTGCACTGGCTTTATCTTCCTTGATACCGTCTATCTTCGGACTTTTTTGTTTGTTTGTTTGTTTGTTTTTGTTTTTTGCTTCTTTGTTTGTTTGGTTCGTTTTTGCTTCTTTGTTTGTTTGGTTTGTTTATTTATTTTTATTCTTGAGGAGGGAGAGGGGGGAAATATGTTTTCACTTTTGTTGCCAAAAGTGGTTTTGCTAGTTGCTGATAGATGTAAACGTGCCCGTTTTCATAGTTCGTGCATTGCTGACGCTAATTGCTAACTTTTGTGGTCGGGCCTTTTAATGGTAATGAGTGTTCGATTCCTTAGTTTCTTGGCGCTGAGCAATTCTCTTCTGTTGTCACTCCTCCCTCCCTCCCTTCTTCTCCCTCCCTCCTCCTCTTTCGTCCGTTTCTTCGTCGTATCCTCCTCCACCTTCTTCTCCCCTTTTCTCGTCATCCTTATCTTCTTCTTCTTCTTCTCCTTCCTCTCCTCCTCCTCCTCCTCCTCTCCTCCTCTTCCTCTCCTCCTCCTCCTCCTCCTCCTTTCTCTTCTTCTTCTTCTTCCTTCTTCTCTTCTTCTTCTCTCCTTCTTCTTCTTTCTTCTTTTCTTCTTCTTCTCCTTCTCTCCTCCTCCTCTTCTTCTTCTTTCTTCTTCTCTTCTTCTTCTCTTCCTTCTTCTTCCTCCTTCTCTCCTCCTCCTCCTCCTCCTCCTCCTCTTTTCTTCTTCTTCTTCTTCTTCTTCTTCTTCTTCTTCTTCTTCTTCTTCTTCTTCTTCGTTTCTTTCTTCCCCTTCCCTTCTCTCCTGCTTGCCTTTCGCCTAGATATGGAACATGTTTGAATGTTGGATTTATAAAACTGTTCATCTAAAGGTGACCCGTGCTGTTGACGAAAGGCGTTAATTAATACCCAAGAACTAACTCACCCGGCAACTTGCTATTTTTAAAATAGTGTGTGTGAGAGAGAGAGAGAGAGTGTGTGATGTGTGTGTGTGTGTGTATGTGTGTGTGTGTGTGTGTGATCGTGTGTGTGAGAGAGAGGGGGTGTATTGAAGGTGGAGAGAAGAGAGAGAAAGAGAGAGAGAGAGAGAGAAAGGGTTGGGGAGAGAGAAAGTTTCCTGCTTTGGGTTGCCCACAGTGTTGCTCAACTGAGAGCCTGTCTAATTTTCGGCAGTAACAGCTTCGATACAGCGCCATGATGAAACGTCATGAATCAGCGAATTAGCTTACTCGTGTGAATTGGACGATCCTTTCTCTATCACTAGTTTCAGCAAACAAACTTTCCATCCGGTTGCCCTGTGCCACACTACCTTCCACAAGAGACCCGCTGTATGTAGACTGGGGGGAAAATGGCAGGAACTGCTATTAAATTGTGTTCACTGTGTGTTTGCGGTGCGCGTGTGTGAGGATGTTAGTTGTTGCTTTTTACTCCCCAACTCTTTCGCTGCGAACATGCGTTTGTGTGTCCGCAATAGCGCAGTGTGCATTGACCGCCGGTGGGTGGTGAACTCGTGGTTGAAGAGCTGGATTATGGCGGGGGCAATTGCCCTGTCTCTGTACTGACTCTGTCACATGCACAGTTGTCATAAAACAGCAGTCGGCCGCCCGCCGCCCGCCCCCCCCCCCCCCCCCCCCCCCCCCCCCACCCCCCCGGCCCCCCCCCCACCCTCTCTCTCTCTCTCTCTCTGTTTGCCCAAAAATGTGATTGTTGTATAGAAATATATCCATGTGTGAAACTGCATTAATCAGTTGCTTCTTCGTGCTTATAATATCTGTTTGTGGTATAGTCGCGCTTATTTGTGTTTGTAGTATAACACGCACGCACGCACAAACACACACACACACACACACACACACACACACACACACACACACACACACACACACACACACACACACACACACACACACACACACACGCACACACACACACACTCACGTCCCCCGTAGATCAAAACAAGCAGTCTAATAGGTGTGGGTGGGGAGGGGAGACTTCGTGTACTGCGTAACATTGTACATATTGTATTTCGATCTGCATATTCTGTTAGGGGATCGAATTCCACACTGATTGGCACCCGGGTGCTAATTATCTGATTGTGCGGTATCCGTGTCCGCACAATGCACGCTTTGCCGCCATCGCCAGCTGACTCCAGAGGTCCAACTCGAGTCTGACGACGCGCTTCACTAAGAGACGACAGAAGGGAAAGAAGGGAATTAACCGTTCCTTAAATTACGCACAGGACGTTGCTCTTAATCGATTGAGCTCATCATCATTATGCACACACAGAATGTGCAACCACTCGGCTCAAACGGCTCTCGTCGCGAAGGCGGACTGGCAGTCTGCCTGTACAGCGGACAGTAATGTGATGTGATCGCGAACTGTGGTCAGCGACAGCCGACACTTATATCCCTCTTCGAGCCTTCTTCGTTAAGTGTATTTGTGTGAGGGATCCGAGAGCGGGCATCAAAATACACTGGAGGTTAACGAGAACGTTTTTAATGCGGCGGGATAAACACAGCGTGCAAAGTTTCGGCTATTCGCCTTTTTCGAGCAACACCTGCGGGCACAAAGCCAAGGACATCACGTCATCGATCGCCTGGGAGGAAAGAGGCGGCGAAAGAGGAAGCGCTGGACGATCTTCCTTCAAAGGACGGAGAAGCTAAGGGCCGTCGTCAATCAGACGAACATTGGGACTGTTTCAAAGGCAACGGCTGGGAAACTTGTGAGAGACGGGGTGGAGCGCATATGGGCTTTTCCGAGTGCATAGATACAGTCTTGAACTGAACAAGCAAGAAGCGGACAAACAGCTAAGATGCACAGTGACACTGGAGGAAATGAAAAGGTTAAAAAAATGGATCGAGTGGAATTAACTTGAGGTTGGGGACTCGGACATTAATTATTGTCATAATCAATTATTGCCGTCACCGCCACCTCTGTCTGTCTGTCTGTCTGTCTGTCTGTCTGTCTCTGTTCTGTCTGTCTGTCTCTCTCTCTCTCTCTCTCTCTCTCTCTCTCTCTCTCTCTCTCTCTCTCTCTCTCTCTCTCTCTCTCTCTCTCTCTCTCTCTCTCTCTCTCTCTCTCGTGCTTATTTGTGTTTGTAGTATCGCAGGACTGGCTGTTAGATAGGTCCAAGTAAACCTAACGCTAATATCCTTGAGTGTAAAGTTTTTGAGTTCGAGTTCTCTCTCTCTCTCTCTCTCTCTCTCTCTTCTCTCTCTCTCTCTCTCTCTCTCTCTCTCTCTCTCTCTCTCTCTCTCTACTATTACCCTCTTGACCCCGAGGTAATCCACCCCACCCCATCTCACCCCGACCCCACCTCACCCCCACCCAAAGACTGTTGCAGAGCTAAACGCGTCCGGGTGCATGCAGTCTTTCAGATGCCTCGCGGCGAACGCCACCCCACCAAACCCCAGCCCACCCCACCCCGCCCCGCCCCTACCCGACCTTCCCTAGGGTCCAGCCAACTGCGCCGTTCACCCCACATGACCCCCACAGCTTAGGTCGTCGACTTTCGCGGTTGGGTGACCACGGTGTCGCTGGACCGTTTCGGTCCTCAGACAGCGGGGACCACCGCAGGGGCACCCTCTTTGTCCAGTGCAAGGGACAATGGGCTGGACCTTTGTCTGCCAGGGGAGTCTGCCAACACTCCTGGAGGAATGTGTCCTCGCTTTGTTGCTGTTGTTGTTGTTCTTGATGGTGGTGGTGGTGTATGGTTGCTTTTTTTTTGCTTTTTTTTTTTTGGTGCTTTGTTCTCTCTCTCTCTCTCTCTCTCTCTCTCTCTCTCTCTCTCTCTCTCTCTCTCTCTCTCTCTCTCTCTCTCTCTCTCTCTCTCGCTCGCCCCCCCCTTCTCTTTTCTTTCTTCTCTTCTCTGTCTCTCTCTTGGTTTTTGGTGGTGGTGGTGGGGGGGGGGGGGGGGGGGGGGGGGGGGGACGGATGTGGGTATGGAGGTTTTGGTGTTGTATCTCTCTATCTGATATTGCTAGTGAGCTTTTTCTTTCTTCCTATTATTGTTTTCCCCCTTTCTTTCTCTTCTTCTCAAAGATGCGGTTGTTGAACTGTTTCATTGCTGTTGTTGTAGGGGCGATGTTGGTTTGCTCTTTTCCCTTCCTTAATTAAGTCTCCGAGTTATGTCTCTCTTTCTCTCTTTTTGCTGTCTGTTGTGGTTCTTCGTTTGTTTGTTTTTGTCCTTTCTTTTATCGCAACTGGTCCGCGTGGTGTCATTTGGCATTGGCGTGCATTCTTTCGGCGCTTATGCTGCAGCGATGAGCACGTGCATTGTGAAGGTGGTGAGCAGAGAGAGGCAATGAACACTACGGTGGAATCTCAGTCGTGTTTTTCGTGTCGGTCTTCTTCCTTAGACCAAGTCCAGTGTTTGCTTCTCATAATTGTGACTGTAAGTAAAAAACAGCTCTGCCTTCAAATGAAACCGCTTGGCCGAAGTAACACATAATTATTATGTATTTGGGGTTTTGGGTTGTTGCTGTTTTCATTTTACTCGTCATCGTCATTAGCATCAGTATCATTAGCATCAGCATCATCACAGTTATTGTGAATGAACTCGCACAGTACATTATATATGTACAGTAGATCGTAATATACAATTGAACGGATGACCAGAAAGCTTACTTTAATTAATCAGACAATACAAAACGTGCCGCGAAATGTCCGGGTAAACCTTTTTCAAGCAACGAACGAACCAACAAACATAAACTCTATCTACTTATCCTTCAGCTGGTGAAGACGTTTTGTGGGGAGAGACCGCGGGCAGCTTGCAGCTTGTCCCCGATTAAGAATGAGCTGAACATGGCTGATTACCTTTTTCATCGGGGTGTTGGGGGCGGGTGTTGCGAAGGGGGTGGGGGGGGGGGTGGTGAAGGGGGTGAAATGGGGGTGTGTTCAGCATGGACCTATATATATATATATATATATATATATATATATATATATATATATATATATATATATAGGTCCATGGTTGCAGCCCAGTGATCAATGACAGTCAGTATGTATTGGGAAACTCACGTCAAAATTGTTTCACAAAGCGCAGTCAACAAACCACCGCGCGTAACCACAACAACAACAAAGCCAGCCGCATCAAACTTCAGACAAACAGTTTTCCCCAAAGGGTAGGATGAGTAAAGGGAGGGAGGGGGTGAGTACGTGGGTCGTGACTGCTTTTTAACGCCCAGTCAGTCAAGTTCACCTCGCATGCGGTGTCACTGTGACAGGGCGAAGCGCCGCTTAAGCCCTGAGGAAACAAAAACAAAACAAAACAAACAACAGCAAAAAGAAAAACTCTCAAATCACCTGGTCGTCATGAGCCCTGACTGTAAATACCGTGGACCATGGTATATAGGTCCATGGTAAATATTAATACCCTGAATAATAATAATAATGTACATTTATCATGCGCTCATCAAGGCCCTGAGCGCTCACATGATACATATTAACCTAAATATGATATACTATACACATGTAGAGCATAGTCCTACCAAAACAATTTACTTAAAGCACACACACACACACACACACACACACACACTACACACACACACACACACACACACACACACACACACACACACACACACACACACACACACACAACACCCCACAACACACACACACACTGACTGTAGCACAAACTGGGTACTGATGTTAGTTAGGATGGAAATACTGTGAGAAGAGGAAGGTTTTCAGTCATTCAGCTCAGAACTGAGGAGTGTTTCAGCCTTAATAATGTCAGTTAAGCGGATACAAATACAGAGAGAACAGGGGGGGGGGGGGGGTCGGAGCTGGTTGCTGGGAGGGGGGAAGAAGGGAGAGAGAGAAAGGAAGGGAGGGAAGGACTGTAGTGAGAGTTGGCCGGGAGGGAGAGATGGTGATGGGGGGTTGGGGGGGGGAGTGTTATTTCAGTAGGGCAGAACTAATCAACCCTACTCCTACACTCTAATGCAGCAGCACCAGCACCAGCAGCAGCAGAGGCGGCGGCAGCATCCTGGGAAGGTTCCCACAGTGTAAGTGAGTGAGCGGCGAGCATGCATCGCTTCACATACTTCACTCACAAACTCTCACCGTGCCTGCGTAGGCTAGCTACTACGTACTACGCAACAGCTCCGTCAGCTGCCGCTTCCTCCGTTTTGGCGTCGGTTGACACGGTCGAGGGATTCAGCCGATGACGTTCTTCAGTAACAATAATGGGGGTGGGGAGGGGGCGGGGGGGGGGGTGGGGGGGGGGGGGGGGGGTAGATGAAGTCAGTGGACAAAGTGGATCAGTAAATTAGTGTCCATTTATTATACTTTGCCCTCAACCCTTTGCTGTACGTTAGTAGCGTCGGTTGACACGGTCAAGTCGAAGGATTCACCGACTGAGTCGATGACTTGTTCTCAACAATATCATTAAAGGAGGGTGGGGCGGGAGAGAGAAAGAGAGAGAGATGAAGTCAGTCCTGTTACACTTCGCTGTCGAACCTTTGCTGTACGTTTGGGCGTCGGTTGACACGGTCGAGGAATTTAGTCGATGACTGTGATGTACTCAACAATATCGGTGTGTGGGGGGGTGGGGGGGGGGGGGGGGGGGGGGGGGGACTGATGAAGTCAGGGGACAAAAAGTGGATCAGGTAATTAATCTCCAGTCTCAGTCTTCGCTGTCAAACCTTCGCTGTACGTTTTGATTACTATATTATATTGTATTACGTACGTATAGGCTATTGTATTATTTTATTTATTTTATGTTATGTACGTACCGGCTCCTATATGATATTATTTGTGTTACGTATGTATAGGCTGCTGTATTATGTAATTTATATTACGTACGTATAGGCTGCTATGTTGTAGCATTTATGTTAGGTACAGGCTGCAATATTATGTTACTTACGTATAGGCTGTTTTATTTGTTCCCAACAAACTATGGATATGAGTCAGCGGATCAGCAAATGTCAAATTTCCACTTCACGCATAGGTTCCCCTGCACTTACATTTCACAACGCAGTTCTCTCCGCCACTTCGACAGTTTTTTGTTTTTTGTTTTGTTGTTGTTTCTTTGGGATGGAGGGTAGAGGGGGATCTTCTTCTTTTCTTTTCTTTTTCGAACACACACACACACACACACACACACACACACACACACACACACACACACACACACACACACACACACACACACACACACACACACACACACACACACACACACACACACACACACACACACAACACACACACACCTACAACCACACTGACACGGACACTATAAAAACATAAAATTCATTTGATTTTGGTTTCTCTTCTCTTTGGCGTACGAATGGTATAAACAAGAGTGTATACTAGCTGTCTCACGATTATTTGGCTGTTTGGTACGTGCTTTTCAGGGCATTACTGAAGGAGCGAATTCCTTGAAAAATGTGGTTGATGTTTGTGAATGAATGTTGTTTTATGATGTGCATGGCCATAGAGTTTGTGAGATCTGACTTGAGGGAGGGTTTTGACTTGCGGGAGGAGTTTTTAAAATGTGCATTTGTTTGTGACAGTCTGAGGTGAGCTTTACTGGGTTAACTGACACGATGTAAAAAAAAAAATCCACTTACCAATTAGTAACTAATATGCATGTACATGTTCCGTGCTGCTGTCTTCATCCGTCTCAAGTCTTTGTTTGCTGCCCGCTTCAAGTTGTTTGTGAATTTAAGCTTTGTCAGTATGCTTGTGTCGGCGTGTGTATGCCTGTGTGTGTGTGTGTGTGTGCGTGCGTGCGTGCGTGCGTGCGTGCGTGCGTGCGTGCGTGCGTGCGTGTGTGCGTGTGTGTGAGTGTGAGTGTGTGTGTGTGTGTGTGTGTGTGTGTGTGCGCTGAAAATAGTCTCTATGGACAAGATTTTGCGCTTTATAAATACTTTATTATTATTACATAACTAACTAACGTGCATTTCGGGCACTGGAGGAAAAGGACAGCAATGTAGTCAACTTGTGGCGGGGCCGGGAGGGAAGACTGGGCCCAGTGGGTGGGGGGGGGGGGGAGGGCAGATTAGACTCAACTCCTGTCTTCTAGGTGTTCGGTAGTACTGTGGCATGTAGGCGCTGGTGGTAATTAAGTCCCTATGTCCACTACCACCCGTACAATCCAGCCGCACAGGTGGTCAGTCTTAAAGGTGAGGGGAGGTCCTTCCTTGGTCCGGGATTCTTTTACATGGAAGTTCAGTAAAAGCAGTGTCATATATATATATATATATATATATATATTATATATATTATATATATATATATATATATATATATATATATATATTATTTATATATATATATATACAAACATGGCCTAGATGGCCTTAGTCTCATACACTGATGGGTATCATTGTTGGTTGTTGGTTTGTTAGTTTGTTGTTGTTGCTTGTTTATTTGTTGTTTGTTTGTTTGTTTTGTGTCGTTGTTATCGTGTTTTTGTGTGTGTTGTTGTTGTTTTTGTTTTATTAGGTTGTTTTGTGTTGTTGTTGTTGTTGTTGTTGTTGTTGTTTTCATTATTACGTGATAGAGGATAGAGGAAGTACCTCAGGTGGAGTTTATGTACTTTATATTTACTCGCATGCCAGGTGAGAGTTACAGTAGCCGACTCGGTTCTTGGTTGTTGCGTTCAGCGACGTCTTTCGAGCGCTGATTAACTCCCTTTGTTTGTTGATTATTTTCGATCGACTTGAGTCAGTGCAATACATTACAACTTCACTGCCAGCCGTGACAGGATTATTGAACAAGCACTGTGTCACGAAAGGTGTTTCGGAGAAAAGGAGAAAAAGAAAGGAGTGGGGGGGGGGAGAGGGGGGGGGGGGGGGGGGGGGACAGACGACGTTGCATAACGAATGCATGCGATGATCAATCTGCTCGCCGTTTTGCTCTCTAACCGACTGCGCCACCGAAGGCTCTGACGGCCGAAGTAGCAATCGCTGGTCGCCCTTCCCTCCCTCTCTCTCTCTCTCGCTCGCTCGCTCTCTCGCTGCGAGGGATGCTGCCTTGCCACACTGTCGCTGCTGCTGCTGCTGCTGCTGCTGCGGCGGCGGCGGCGCTGCTCTGGCATCGGTGGCCACATGGAGCAGGGGACTCGCTTTGCCTTGCTGCCCACGCCGTGGCGTGCCATTCACAAGAGTGGAGCAGGCCGGCGAGCGCGCTGATTGGCCGAGAGGACAACTAACACATCATTTTACCTAGCCTGGCATTGGCAGACTGCCGCCCGATTGTTTCAACCCCGCGCCCGCCACTCTACCGTTTCTGATTCTTCTTCTTCAGTTCTCCCAACCTCCCCCCCTCCTCCCTCCCTCCCTTTTTCCTCTCTTCTTCTCCCCAGTTTTCCCCTCCCTCCTCCTCCTCCTCCTCCTCCTTCCTTGCCCTTCTTCCCTTCCCCATCTTCAATGAGTTGTAGTTCTTCAGTGTTTTTCTCTCCCTTATCCATCCCCCTCCCCCCCCCCCCCTTTCCCCCTCCCTCCTTCTCCCGCTCTCTTCGGTGGCCCATTTCTTACCATCCATCGCTACTTCTCGTCTTTCTTATCGCCCAGTGGCAAGGCGAGAGGGGAACAGTGTGATGAGCTCTTGGAGCTCTCTTCTTTGGACATCACTTCTCGGTGACTTCACTGAGCAGGCACTTCTCGCTCTGCCTGCGCTGGTGACTGGAGCAGCACTAATTCTTCTTCTTCTTCTTCTGCTTCTGCTGCTTCTGCTTCGTGTGGCCAGCGCTGCTGGGCGTGGGGTGGTGGTGTGCGGGTGGTGGGTGCGTGCCACAAGTGCTTGATACCGGCCCGGCCTCGCGTGGTTCGAGACTCTTCAATTGTCTCTGTTGCCATTCATTCCCTGACTCCGTCCCGCCTCGCTCGGCTCGGTCAGCGCTAGCTGGACAAGGCTCGGACCGTTTTGGAGCCTGGGGCTGGCACTGGACTTTAACTGCAAGACTGGACTGGCGCGGCCCATGCCCAGGAAGGAGGCTTTGGAGTCCGTCATCAAAGACTGATGCGTTCGCGTGACTTGTCATCACTGTCTACTACTTCGGGAACTTTTTTTTTGTTTTTTTGTTTTTGGTGTGTGTATATAAATGTCTGTTTTTCTTGGGACTGACTGTTAACTCGTAAACAAAAGTTCAGCAACTTCATCAACTGGTTGGATTTGGGATTCTTGTCGACTTTGGGTTTGTTTGTTGTTGTTTTTTAAATATTTTTTTTATACAACCATCATCTTCCTTTAGCGACGAGGATGACGACGAGCAAGTAGAGTGGCGCAGTGATAGTCTTATCAACACACGTTGTGCTGCCGATTTGGGCGCTGACTTCAGCAGCAGCGTTCAGCGTCACGAACAGCGGCATCAGCAGTGAACAGTGAACCTGAACGAACAGACACTCCTACCCGTACCCAGCCAGCTGTGTTCGGCTGGCTGTCCTGTGGTTTGAATAATTGTCCTACTGAGAGACACAGAGAGAGAGAAAACAGCTAGTGTCACAGTCAGACTCCACGGAGACGGACCAGACAGTGGTGACCGCGTACCGTGTGTGACGGGGAGTGCCTGGCGTAGAGTCGTTGGGGTGTTGGCTCTCTCGGCGTCCCTGTAGCTGTCCCTGTGCTGTCCCTCCTGGCTGTCCCACTCCTGTCCCACGCGGCTGTCCCAGGATGCACGAGACGTGTGCGCTGCCTCTGATCCCTGCTGTCAGGTGGGTGGATTTGATGATGATGACGATGATGATGATGCGTGTAATAATGACTGTGACCGCTGCCTTGTAACCCGGCAGCGGACAACCGTGGACGCAGAAATTAAGGTTCACCTCTGCTGAGAATCTACAGCTGTCAAATGTACTCTCTGTAAGGCCTGAAGTAGGTCATCATACAGCTTTGCATGCTTTCTCTGCTGCTGTGAATTCTGCCTTTTTTTAAATTTGTTGTCTTCCTGGTTCATTCAACTTCATTTGTTTTTTCATCTCTTCCAAATATTCATTGATAAAGTGTTGTGGATTTTGGGGGGCTGTAAATCAGACGGTCGGCCTATTATAAACTCCTCTCCAACTTTTCTTCGTTGATAAATTGACGTGCGCTTTGGCCTGTAGAGCAGACTGATATCAGCCTATTATAAACTAATTTAACCGCTTTGTAATCCTCACGGCTGGACCTGATCTGACATGCTACGGGCGGACTGATCAGTGTCATCATTGACGATACTGATTCTGGAAGGGAGCCGATAGGAATGTGGTTTTCACATTATGGCTTCAGGACGATCTGTGATGGTTGTGTTCAATCTGATACAAAATCATGATCTATATATTGGTTAAATTTGGTTAACTTATGAGCTGTCCACCCCTGCAACCCCCTCGTCCTCTCCCATATTTACGCCACCCATGACCAAACTCACGAGAAAGGTGACTGCCAGCAGTTCTGGAAACCCAGAACTGTAGGCTACCAAGGAAGGTAAGAGAGGCGAGGCCCTAATCGTAAATAAGTAAGTTGGTGTTTTACGCCCAGTCAACCAGTACGGTTATATCAGGATTATAAAGCCCTGTTCGTAAGTAAGTAAGTTGGTGTTTTACGCCCAGTCAACCAGTACCGTTATATCAGGATTATAAAGCCCTATTCGTAAGTAAGTAAGTTGGTGGTTTACGCCCTGTCAACCAGTACGGTTATATCAGGATTATAAAGCCCTGTTCGTAAGTAAGTAAGTTGGTGTTTTACGCCTAGTCAACCAGTACGGTTATATCAGGGTTATAAAGCCCTATTCGTATATATACATTTTTTGTAAAGGAATGATAATGATATTTTGGGTGGGTGTCTTCGTTGGCAACATTTTGAAGAACAAAAGCAAAACAGCCAAATGCACGGAAACACACGCTATCAGAGCGACGGCAGGAGTGATAATGAAAGTCCAGGAAAGGGCAGAGCATGGCACGATGTACTACTGCTGCTACTACTACTACTACTACTACTACTACTACTGCTGCTGCTGCTGCTGCTGTGTGTGTGTGTGTGTGTGTGTGTGTGTGTGTGTGTGTGTGTGTGTGTGTGTGTGTGTGTGTGTGTGTGTGTGTGTGTGTGTGTGTGTGTGTGTGTGTGTGTGTGTGTGTAACAGAATTAGAGATCGATAGTTAATGCAGTAGGCCTACACTTTTTATTATTTATGTTTGTTGATTTTGATCGTGACCGTAATTCAAATTTCCTGTGTTTACAGAGGACAAATACATATTCTTGATTCTACAACTAGTCGTGAAGAGAATAAAACAACATCCTGATTTAAGAGACTCGAAATAAACTGCTCCCTAGTGCCGCCAATATGATGATGGTGATGATGACGATGATAGTAATGATGCTAGTAATGAAAATTATAATAATAATGGAGAGTTCGACAGTATGTCAATGAGCAAGACTACGTGCTTCACAGTGGCTGTGTACAGAAGCAAAAATCATAAGTTCAGAGGGATGAGTGGGGATAAGGGGGGAGGAAGGGGTCGGGGGGAGGAAGGGGGGGGGGGGGGCAGGCATGTAAACACTTCAAAAAACGCAGTTTAAAGATTAAAGATTTGTTATTTTATTACGCAGTGACTGGCAAATTGAGGGGGAGGGGGGAGGGCGCAGCGGTGAAGCCAGTGACGGATGCGGAATGCTGATTCCAGCATGTCTAAGAGGTTAAGGTCTACAGATGGCTGGTGCCTGAGCTGGCTTAATTTCCATGTGTTTCTTGCATGTCAGTGGACGTGGATGCCTTCTGCCATATCGCGGTCACTGACGTGCGGAAATTCTGGGTCATCTGGTTAATTAGTTGGCGAGTTCTGTTCTGTATCAATAATCAGTCCATATCAGTTCCTGTGAGTTATCTCCTGTTTCCAACACGGCTCCTCTCAAAAAATCTTACTGATATCTCTCTTCCCGTCAGATGATGCAGCAGCCCTTCAAAATAAAAATGTCGGCTATGTTTGTTGTTTTCTTTTGTGTTTGTGGATTATGTTTAAATTGATATTTTTTTCTTGTTTCCTTTTTTTTCT
>JABMCL010000949.1:845000-852500 GCA_018857735.1 Alviniconcha marisindica
AAGAGGAAGGGGAAGTAGAAGTGTTAAATGTACAAGGAAGCCGATCAGCACGGTGCCTTGCCAAGTATTCACAGTTAACACCCGAAACAAACCACTTTTGATGAAAGGCGGTTTGTGAAACAGGAAAGAAGTAAGACAATGCATAATGCATTTCTTCTTTCTTTCTTTCTTCTGTTTTTTTTTTTTTTTTTTTTGCTTCACAATTTCAGTTGTGTTTTCATTATTGAAACCAGCGCTAAAATATCCCACCGCTGTATTTTACTCACAAAGTTCTTGTTGTTGCTTTTGGGTGAAGGTGTTAGAGGATTTAGTGCATCATTCGACATTTCAGTTCGCGTTGAAATAAAGCGAAAAACACTTTCTTAATCAAATGTTGGGATAGTAGCACAAAATCTTGTAGGTCTTTGGGACGGTAGGTGTGGTCGCTGCCAGTCATTTAGTCGCTGATTGTTGCTGCAGTCATGCACATCAAAAAGGTTATCATGTTTTAATCCAGTCTGTGTCTGCTGGTGTGTTACAGTGTTGACGCTTTTCAGATCTTAAGTAAAGCGGCCAACCCGAATACGCACGCACACTTTTCGTATTGTCTGGAACCTCAGACATGTTTCGTGCCATACCTTCCGTCATTTGAGTAAATGGACTACATCGCGCATGCCCCATCTAACGCCATTATCCATTACCCGGGATGCCACACGGTAGCAGCAGCGCCCCCTGGATGTCTGAGAGGGCAGGGGCGATAAGCAGAGAAAGGGTGGCCTGGCTATCTTTTGTTTATGGTATCCTCTGTTCTATGCCATTGCTGCCCCTACCACAATGAAGTCACGAACCGCGGGGGGATGCCGCGGCGCTGGTGTACACCGTGCTGGGCTAGCTCACTGAGCTAGAAGGATGGTCTGTCTAGCTCAGTGGGCTAGCTCCACCAGCTCACAATGGCAGCCGGGTTGGCCATCGTGGTAGTTGAGGTGCTCCGCCTTGGAGCTGACGGACGCAGGTTCGAAACCGCTACAGACCTCTAGTCACGTTTTCCTTATTTTATTTTTTATGCGGTTTCTCAGGCATTACAAACCAAGCTCTTTTTTTTTCTTCTCTTTTTTTCAATGGCATGGACACTGGTGGGACTTTGCCAGTGAAGCAGCTAAGTGGGGCTCATGTCAGTGCCCATCCTCATGCGTTCTGGCGATGACGTTGCAGCGTTGTGTAGCGCCCCCCCCCCCCCCCCCTCCTCACCAACCGCATGCCACCCTACCTAAGTAAAAGTTTAGTCTAGTGAAGTTTTACCTTCTGCAATTTTTACATGTTACAAGACGAAACTGCTCAGGTCTTTTCTCGTCTCAGTGACTCAAATCATGATAGTTATGGTTCAGTAGCATTAGGTAGAACCACTCTTTCATGTCCCTGTTTGTTATCTGTTTGAGCTGGCTGTAAATTGTGTGTGGTCAACATACCCTTGTGTGCTGGTGCCTGTGTATATATCTGTGCGTGTATACGCTCAGAATATTCTCTCTGGACAAGATTTTGTGCTGCATAAATACTTTATTGATGATTATATATATATATAGGTCTTTCTTGACACATATGTTGATACTCACGTAACTCTTCCTTCCTGACATTAGACTCATTAATAATTCCAATTAAAACGTATACTTCCTTCGTCTCACCCTAATATGACCGTACTGGTTGACTGGGCGTAAAACACCAAGTTACTTACTTATTTACTTACCTTCCTTGGTAAGGCTAGTAACCTTTCGTTAATTATAGTAATGTTCGACGTTAGATGCACGGATGTGGAGACTAGACGGAAAGCGAAAGAAGCACGGCCGGAGCTGCACGGTGGGGCTGCAGACAATGGAGGCTCACTGCATGCGATGTAGGTCTATAGCGGCTGTGATTCCTATCAGACCGTGCGTAGACACCCCCCACCCCCCACCCCCATCCCCACCTCCCCCCTGTTGCGTACCTCCCCCGGCCCGCACCACTCCCTCCCTCCCTCCCTCCCTCCTCCACCCCACCCCTCACTCCCCTCTCTGCCTCTTTTGTTTGGTCAGTCGACAGGCCTCGTCATTAGCGGTCCTGGGTTAGGGTGACTTGCGCATGTATGGCCCACGTACGTAGCGCTGCCCGCTGACTCCAAGTATAATAAAGTACCAGCTGCTTGCAGAACCCGTGCCAGGCGAGAGTTCCAGAGTTGAGAGGTTTATGGTTGCTGTGTGGGAATGGTCAGTCAGGGAAGGCCGAGGCAGATTAGGTGTGTCTCGTGGAAATGGCTTGTGCTGGTCGTGATGATGACGACGATGGGTATGTAGGCGCTGTGTCAGTATATAGCAGGGACGGCCTGTGGAGAGACTGAGATGCGTATAGCTCGTGAAACTGGTTGGTGATGGTCATGATGAGGAAGGGTGTAGATATTGCATTGGAAACGTGCCTCATAAAAATGACTGGTTGATGATGGTCGTAATGACGATAGATAGATATAATTTTATGTAGATGCTGTGTTGGATGGTCAGTGAAAATTGACGCGTTTCTTGAAAATTGGCTGATGATGGTGGTCATGACGATGGGTACAGATGCTGGATAGGAATGGTCAGTAAAGTTAGGTGTGTCTCGTAAAAGTGACCAATGATGTTGACGACAATGCTGCTGATGATGATGATGACGATGATGGTGATGATGATGGGCAACGATTCTCCCTTCCTTCTTATTTTCGCCCTGATATAACCGCAATGGTTGACTGGGCGTAAAACACCAAGTTACTTACTTACTTACCTACTTACTCCTTCTTATTTGGATACTATCTGAATCGCTTCTGAGGCAAGACACCTAGGAAAAGAGGGAATTGCAGTTTGTTTCAAACCATATCAAAAGTAAATACGACAAACAGAGTAATAGCCAAAAGGGGCCGAAACGGCGCGTAGGCCGACCATTCCGATTCTGATTTAGGCATTGTATATGTACTTGTAATCGGGTACGTGTGTTACCATCATTACACGTGGCATGCCCAGCACCACGGCTTTCAGAAAGAACGGGGGGAAATAGGTTAATTATCAGCCGGCACCCTTTACCCGAACCTAAAAGCGGGCTGAGTCGTAATTAACTCTTCCTAACTGGACCTAAACTTGGAAACAACAAAGAGCGTGCCAGTGCGAGGCGGAGGGCAGCCAGATTAAGACAGCGTAGTTCCAGTAAAAACAGGAAGTGCATGCTCTCATCCCAGCAGCCAATGAAATTATCGTGACGCAGAGTGGTTGGGTAAGAAACCCCCAGACCGGCCCATTGTTTCCTTTGGCCATTCCACTGTCCAAGCGCTCGGGCCTGGTCAAGTGAGCGAACGTTGTTAGCGGGGCCAGTCCGTGGCCAACTTGGCACTCTTCCCCTCTCCCTTTCACCAGCTCTCTCTCTCTCTCTCTCTCTCTCTCTCTCTCTCTCTCTCTCTCTCTCTCTCTCTCTCTCTCTCTCTCTCTCTCTCCTCCCCCCCTCTCTCTCCCCTCCCTCCCCCTCTCTCTCCTTCTCTCTCTCTCCTCGCCCTTTCTCTCTCCCTCCCTCTCCTCTCCCTCTCCTCTCTCTCTCTCTCTCTCTCTCTCTCATCCCCTCTCCCTCCCCCTCTCTGCCTGTCTGTCTGTCTGTCTGTCTGTCTGTCTGTCTGTCTGTCTGTCTGTCTGTCTCTCTCTCTCTCTCTCTCTCTCTCTCTCTCTCTCTCTCTCTCTCTCTCTCTCTCTCTCTCTCTCTCTCTCTCTCTCTCTCGTGCAGGCGGATGGCAGAAATTGTTCTCTGCATTGCTGGGTTAATTTGTTTGGATTGTTGGCTGAAGGGGTGGGGGAAGAGATGGAGTACTGTGGTAATTGTTAGAATGGAACAGAGGCAGCAGAAGCATCTGTGCCGGCCCCTGTCCACTCCTCTGTACCTACAAGGGCCAGACCTCAGCCCTGGCATTCTTTTCGTGTCCTCCGACGCGGAAGAATTCTGCGAATGTTGCTATCAGTCTGGTGTGGATGAAAAGAGAATGGCTTGTATTTAGAAATGAAATTTGTGAAGGAGCGTGCCCATTGCGCCACCGCTTGTCTCTGACAGTGCCGTGTGCCTAGATTTGTGTAAAAGAGAGCCTTGGTTCCTTCTTTGAACTGTCTTAGCCTTGATTGGTTTATTCTTTGGACGATATGAATGTTGATTGGTTCATACTGGTTTATTATTTGGACTATATGAATGTTGATTGGATAATGTTGGTTTATTGTTTGAACACTATGAATATTGATTGGTTAATGTTGATTTATTTTTTGAACACTATGAATGTTGACGGGTTCATGCTGGTTTATTCTTTGGACAATGTGAATGTTGATTGGTTCATTCTTTTGATTCTCAGTGTGTTGATTGATTCGTTATTCGGAGGGTACTGTCTGAGCGTAGATTGGTTCCACTTGTGCCTTTGGGTATCATAAAAGTGAATGAGAGATGCTTGTGATTTGATCAACTGTGCTCTAATTTTGTACTGAATACATCTCGAAGAATCTGTCTGCAAGTATCTTCTCACTTGTAGATAAATGAAACGGGATCAAAAACACACAAAAGATTCAAAAGAACGCTGATTTAATAAGACAAACAAGGGCACATTTTCAGGGTAAGCCCCATTTGAAGCATCAAACAGACACATGCACTAAAAGAATGCTAAATGAAAATAGCCTACTTATCCGGTTTTAATAAGTGTTTGAGTGTGTTGAAGAATGATGAGAATGTGCTAGTTATTGACTTTTTTGTTTGTTTAGATCGGGTTTTTTGGGGTTTTTTTTTCTTCTTCTTCTTCTTCTTTTTTCTTTTTTAATCATTGTTGTGTTTGCTAGTGAAAAGGTTTTGCTTATAAAACTGTTAGCCAGATTTTTACCCGTGTTTGGTCACTAGTTTCCACCCGGTATGGAGTATCTGTGAATTGGATTATGTATTTTTGAAGTGACCCTGTGTGGTTAATGGGACGTAAAAATCCAACAAATATCTCCTTTTTTCCCCCCTTTTTTTTTTTTTTTTTTGGGGGGGGGGGGTGCTGTCTGAGTGACCTGATGACCTAACCTAAATATTTGTCCGCAGCCCCGCGGTAGGCTAACAAGGACGCAGAAATTAAGGTCCCCTCTGCTGATAATCCAGAGCTGTCAAAGACTTCAGGTGTGGAGTAGGTCAGAACAGCGTAGCTTTACGTGCTTCGTCTGCTGCCGGGAATTCTGCCCCTATGGCTTTCCCCCTTCACGGCTTATTCGCCTTCATTTTTTCCAGATCCTCTTTTCGTGCAAACTGTCGTGTTTCTCGTGAACTGAGAGTGCTTCTCTCTGATATTTAGGCCTTTCGCGATTCACTTGCCGTTAAGTGTCAGATAACTATGGACGAAATCAGGCGTGAAGTGATGTGGGTCATGAAGAGTGAATCGGACAATTTACCTGTAACTGGATGAATTTTTTCTTTGGCCTTGATATGACCTTCGCGGTTGACTGGATGTTAATATAACAATCAAATAGCAATCTCTCTCTCTCTCTCTCTCTCTCTCTCTCTCTCTCTCTCTCTCTCTCTCTCTCTCTCTCTCTCTCTCTCTCTCTCTCTCTCTCTCTCACACACACACACACACACACACACACACACACACACACACACACACACACACACACACACACACACACACACACACACACACACACACACACACACACACACACGTGTGGATGCTTAATTCATTGTGCTTGCTACGATGTGCGTGTTTCAAAATGTATGCATCTTTTTTTCCCAGCCCTCGTACTGTGAACTTGCATAAAATTAATATATATATGTTTGCGTGAAAGGTTTTTCATGTGCATTATAAATTATCATTCGTTTATCTCTACAAACACGTGAAGCCGGCCTTGCTGTGCATCAGCTGCAACTGCAGACTGCGCTGCTGCTGCTGCTGCTGCTGCTGCTGCTGCTGTGTCCTTTGCTGGACAGAGTCTCGCAGCTTGCGTGACACGCACGTAGGCATTGACCAACCCAAGGTGTGAAAACACCCACCCCCAGTCGCTGCTGGTTAAATCACGAGAAGGCTGTGTTTGTGTCCGAAATAATATCTGCTATCTGGACTCGTAACCCGAATGAATGTTAATCATTAGCAGCTCCGGTGGGGAAGGGCTGCGTTTCTGCTCCGCTGCTTGCGTCTAATCAGAAGTAACCCCAGAACTGGTGCAGACGTGAGGTTGGGTACTTTGTTTGACCCCGTTCCCTGTAGGCAGGATAGGATGGAAGCCACCTTCAGCGATGTACCGTCGTGGGCAGGCTAGAGTCAAAGGAATTAAATGACCGAGCAGATAACCTGGCGGCCACAAAAAACAACAACAACAAAAAAGCCACATGTGGCTAGTACGTCGGAATGTCTGAAGTGTTGAGGAGCTTGAGACGCTACCTGGGGGAACAGCGCCAAGCACATCACGACATCGATCGCCTGGAGGAGAGAGGCGCAGAAAGAGAAAGCTGTCGACCATCTAACCTCGAATGGACGAGGAAGACCCATCGTCAGTGAGACCAACTTTGGAACTTTGTTTTCAACGGCAACATCCGGGGAACCCCCAAGAAACACTGTGGAGCGTATGATGGGATTTTTCGAGCGTGTAGATACCATCTCAAACTGGAGTGGGGATGGGAACCACTGGACCACAGCTGCCCTGCCCCGGGGTCGCAGTGTCAGCGGTCAGAGGCGGGGTGTTTACAGCTGGCACCAACACTGGCCGTGTCGGTCAGATCCCCAGACCAGCCAGTGCCAACCAAGCCCTGGACAGCGGGCTGGCTCCTTCCTTCAGGCTGTAACAGTGCTATGATGGAGCGTGGTGCAGAGCGGTGTAGGTACGTCTTCAGAGCGTGATGCACAACGGTGTAGGTACGTCTTCGGAGAGTGTCCGAGATATAGTTCCCCTCAACCAAACACTTTTCTGCATCTACGAGGAGAAATATTTCCTGCATGAGCAGATGACCGTGTATTCGTTCTGGTTGAGAGAGAGGAGAGAGAGAGAGGAGGAGAGAGAGAGAGAGAGAGAGAGAGAGAGGGAGAGAGAGAGAGAGGGGGGAGAGGAGAGAGGAGAGAGAGAGGAGAAAGAGAGAGAGGGAGAGAGGAGGGGAGAGAGAGGGAGAGAGAGAGAGAGAGAGGGAGGAGAGAGAGGAGAGAGAGAGAGAGAGAGAGAGAGAGAGAGAGAGAGAGAGAGAGAGAGAGGAAGAACTCGATTTAGCTGCACCAGAGAGCAACGCGCTCTTTTTGATGCACCGATTCTAGTACGTTGTGTGCTTTTGCGGCTAATGGGTAAGCAGTACCCCTTAAAAGGTGTCTGCACACTAAAAAAAAGAAAAGATGGAAAAAGAAAACTATATAATATTATTCGATATATTTACGTGAGCAAGTGAATGTCACTTCTGTCTAGCAAATATTATTCGTTGTTTTGTACCTGAGCGCGTCTTACGTGTTGGTTTGTATTATTCACTATTTCTCAATAGCTGAATTTTTCTTCTTCT
>JABMCL010000949.1:857500-860000 GCA_018857735.1 Alviniconcha marisindica
AGGGATGGAAGAGCAAGCCGCTTCTGTTTGTGACGATTCCAGCACCCCTCGCCTTATTTCCCTGTCATAAAAAAGTAATTAGAGGCTACTAGATCAGTCACATCAAACACGGTATCGTATCAGTTCTAGTCTTGCACTGGATGCCGATAAAGAGAAGAATAAGCATAGGCTTATAGAACTGAATAACACTGAAGAATTGAGGGCCGGGGAAGGGGGCAAGGGAAAGAGGGGGGTGGGGAGGGGTAGTTAGGGGAGAGGGAGGAGGGAGACGAGATTTTTACACCACGGAAGTCGTTTCGACTGTGCCTTGGTTTTATGTTTACCCTGACTTCTCAATCACGTGCTGCATTCTTCACAATTACGGAGAGAAGAAACAAACATTTGTGTCACCACCACAAACTGTTATTCTGTTCTTCCCTACACCTTTGGTTCCTTGATACTTCGTGAGCTTTATAGCAAAACATGCAAAAATGGTGAACTGAACGCTTTTAACTGTAACAAAACCATTTGGTATGTACTTCTATATATGTTTTATTATTATATATTTCTTTCTTCTTCTTCTTCTTCTTCTTCTTCTTCTTCTTCTTCTTCTTCTTCTTCTTCCTCCTCCTCTTCTTCTTCCTCTTCTTCTTCTTCTTTTTTTAACACAGACGGTTGTTGTTTTTTCAAAGCAACAAACGCAACGGAAAATTGTAAAAACAGAATGTGTCCGTTTTTTGTTTGGTAAAAGGCGTCCACAACGAAAATATCCATATTGTTTTGTCCTATTACTGTTCAAGGTGTTTAAATCAACCTTTTGGCGTGTTTTGATTTTCGGTCTTAATGTTGGCAGTCACCTTTTAGATTCTCCTTCAGCTGAAAAACAGACTCATGTTCTTCATCCACTTGTTAACGCGCATGCCATATATTGCATGACTGTGTACCTCTAGCTGCCAGGTTAATTTCGCTGGAGAAAACAAAAAACAAAAAAACGATATCTAGCATTTAGCTAACGGTGTTCTGAGTTATTGTTTGACCAGTGCATGTATATTTAGAGACAAGGTGTTTGGAGAACTGTGATATATGCTGTACTTTGTCTCTTTCCTGCGAGAGAGAACCTAGATGCCCGACTCCCGGCCTTGGGAGTTCACTTACTGTGCTTAGCAACCACAAATCCTCCGGATGACTCCACTCACTCTAGCGGCTAGTGTTCCCTGCTCTCGGGATAAAATTAGAACCTTTCCCGCTAGACGGTTACTGCCCTGTGGAAAGAAAAGCACCGAAAAAAAGCAACAACAACAACAACAACAACAACAAAACAGCCAAAAGAACTGGCCGTTGGTCTGAAAGACTTTGGTTTGAATCCAAGAATGACTATCTACTTACATGTATTGTTCTGAATTCAGTGCGAGTGGTCGTGTTTATTTATATTAGGAAGTCTTTTAAACCATCTTTTCAAATTATTGTTGCATCTGGGCCCCAAAAACAAGCTGAAGTTCGTTGCTTTTGTTTGGAGTGGTGTCATTGAACTGACCCAGTTTGCTCAATTGGGGCAAAGGGTGGGGGTGGGGGAGCAAATGAGCTGTAAGATTGTAATTTACTCTCTCTCTCTCTCTCTCTCTCTCTCTCTCTCTCTCTCTCTCTCTCTCTCTCTCTCTCTCTCTCTCTCTCTCTCTTATTTTCCCCTTCTCCTCAACTAATATCTCTTACATATTCATAGATGCAAATGCCCCTTTGGTGCTGTCAGCGCGAACATGACAGCAGGGAACAGATGACAATAGAATTGACCGCCGGACAGACGCGGAATCCTAATTTACCCGGATGTGTCGATGTTGTGACGAGTTATCGCACTGCATGACGGGAACTCGCGATGCATGATGGGAGATCTGTGTTGGAGACGCCGCGAGGTGGCAAATGTTAAGTAAGGGACACCGACCTCGCGTCTAGCACTTGAAACAGATTTTGGGATGCATGCTGATGACTGGGAGTATCTTGTCAATAACAATTGACGACTCCAGACCCGTCGTCCAACCCGCCATTACAGCGTCTTGGGGAAAATGCTGCTGCTGCTGCTGCTGCTGCTGCTGCTGCAGTGCTAGGGGAGAGAGGGTATTGGGGACTTTTGCAGACGAGTTGTTTGTTCTCGCTGCCAGCAGATGATGAGGACTTCTAATGTCTGGTCATAAGTTATCCTTTTGCTGCAACAACATGCTCACTTCTTCTTTTACTCTCTCTCTCTCTCTCTCTCTCTCTCTCTCTCTCTCTCTCTCTCTCTCTCTCTCTCTCTCTCTCTCTCTCTCTCCTCTCTCTCTCTCTCTCTCTCTCTCTCTCTCTCTCTCTCTCTCTCCTCCTCTCCTCCCCTCTCCTTCTCCCTTCCTGCTCCTCCTCTCCCCTCCTCTCTCTCTCTCTCTCTCTCTCTCTCTCTCTCTCTCTCTCTCTTTCGGAGGTGTGTGGATGGGGGGTGGGGATTTTTTTCAGTCTTTGTGGTTTGTTGTTATTGTTTGTTGCATGTTGTTTATGG
>JABMCL010000949.1:865000-895000 GCA_018857735.1 Alviniconcha marisindica
ACAAATAAACGAACCGAAAAGACAAATGATTTGACAGCAACTGAAGTGCTGTCATTTTTTTCTGCGCTCTTCCGCGCGAGCGAAAACAACAACTGTTTTTCAATCAAGATTACAGACTCGACGACAAGCAGGCAAATTGGCAAACAATCTGAGATGGCAGCCAGATTGCAGCCCTTCTCTCTCTCTCTCTCTCTCTCTCTCTCTCTCTCTCTCTCTCTCTCTCTCTCTCTCTCTCTCTCTCTCTCTCTCTCTCTCTCTCTCTCTCTCTCTCTCTCTCTCCTCCCCCCCTCTCCCTCCCCCTTCTCTCTCTCCTCCCCCTCTCCCTCCTCCTTCTCTCCCTCCCCCTCTCTCTCTCTCTTGACTCCTTCCCTCCCTCTCCCCTCTCCCCCCTCCCCCAGCTCTTTCACGTTCTGTATCTATACACGTCGATTCGTTTTCTCCTCACGTACCTCAACACTATGCTCACTGCCCACACGTAGCTGTACGCAAATATTTCCTTAAATGTAATTGTTTAAAGGCGAACGACAGCGCGCAGACCCCTGTGTGATCTGAGAGACAGGCAGACACAGCAGGGGGAGGAGGGAGAAGGGGGGGGGGAAGGGGAAGACATGATGGAGGACAGAAAGGGGCAGAGGGTGTGACGGGAGGACGTGCGGGAGAGGAGTGGATCAGGCAGCAAATTGTCACCTGCGCGGTGACTTGTGACAGACCACCGCGCGACGATCACAGCTCGTAAAAAGAGAGTGAGAGAGAGAGAGAGAAAAGAAGAAGGAAAAAAAATACGGCACGGACCCTGTTCCCTGTCCATTATGTCTGGCGTCCTCTGTGCATTGTGTTTGTTGCTCTCTCTCTGTTGTGTCTGGTGTTCCCTGTCCATTATGTCTGGCGTTTTCTGTGCATTATGTTTGTTTCTCTCTGTTGTGTCTGGTGTTCCCTGTCCATTATGTCTGGTGTTCGCTGTGCATTACGTTTGTTGCTCTCTGTTGTGTCAGGTGTTCCCTGTCCATTATGTCTGGCGTTCTCTGCGCATTATGTTTGTTTCTCTCTGTTGTGTCTGGTGTTCCCTGTCTATTGTGTCTGGCGTTCTGTGTGCATTATGTTTGTTGCTCTCTCTGTTATGTCTGGTGTTCCCTGTCCATTATGTCTGGCGTTCTCTGTGCATTGTGTTTGTTGCTGTCTCTGTTATGTCTGGTGTTCCCTGTCCATTATGTCTGGCGTTCTCTGTGCATTATGTTTGTTGCTCTCTGTTGTGTCTGGTGTTCTCTGTCCATTATGTTTATTGTTCTCTGTTATGTTTGGTGTTCCCTGTCCATTATGTCTGGCGTTCTCTGTGCATTATGTTTGTTGCTTTCTGTTATGTCTGGTGTTCCCTATCCATTATGTCTGGCGTTCTCTGGGCATTATGTGCAGGTATCTGACATCATTTTATTTCACACCCGTCAGAGCGTTGGCTTTCCTACCACCCCCCCCCCCCCCAAACCTCTTGCGCTCACCTACCCCCTCCTCCCCCCCCCCCCCCCCCCTCCCCCTCTCCTCCATCTCTAAGACGTGTCGTTGTATCAGCTTTGCGTGTGGTGGTGGTGGTGGTGTGTAAAATGTGGTGTGTACGTGTGGTGTGACGGTACAAATTTCGCCGCCGTGTCCATAAAATGTCGCCTCTTGGTGTCGGTCTCTCTCCGCAACCCGAGCCGTCACACGAGATGGCTACGACTTCAGCAACAGCGACCTAGATCTCAGGGGCAGGGGTCGGATCCGGTCCTTTTTCGGGCCAAGATGTTCGTCGTTTTGCTGTGTGTGCCCTGAGGGGTTGGCGTGTTTAGTTGTGTTCCTCTCTGCACGACCTAACTATTCAAGCGCTTTAAAAACAGGCCCGATAAAATGGCTCCTTGCTCAGGGCTGTTCAGGACCGTACCGCGCGCTGCTTAGGGAAGCCGCTGCGTACACCGTACGTACAGAGGCAAAGGAATGGGGCAGATGTGTGAATGTCGTTATGGGGTTCACACGTTTGTGGCTGTATCATCGTCGTCGTCGTCATCGTTGTAGTCGTCGTCGGTGGTGAATATGGGTTAGTTATCAGAGCGCCCCAGCCCATAAAGGAGGAACTGTTAGTGCCTGTTGGGTTGGAAGAAAACTACGAGACGGTCGTGGTGTTTTTTTTGAGAAAGAGTATAGAACAGTGTATGCCTTCTCGCGTCTTGTTGTTTCTTTGAGAAAGAGTGTAGAACATTCGTGCGTCTTCTTCTCCTGCTTTTTTTTCTTCTGCTCCCCCCCCCCCCCCCCCCACCCCCCTCCTTGTTCTCCTCCTCCTCCTCTTCCCCCTCCTCCTCCTCCTCCTCTTCTTCTTTTTTTCTTTTTTTCTTTTTTCTTTTTCTTTTTTTTCTTTTCTTCTTCTTGTTCTTCTGCTTCTGTCTTTCTTTTTATTTCCTTCTGTTTTCCCTTTTTCTTTCTTTCTGCATTTCTTTCTCTCTTTTTGTTTCCTTCTGTTTTTTCTCCTCTTTTCTTTTCTCTCTTTCCTACTGTGTTTCTTTCTTACAGTGTTTCTTTCTTTCCTTCGGTTGTCTTTCTTTCTGACGAGCTGTATTGCTGTCTTACTTTCTTTTGTTTATTTCTTTTTCTTTCTTCTTCATTTTGTGCGAGAGGAGTGCTGAAATATCCTCAGGATAATGTCACTGATATACTTTAATCTTTTTTTTGTTTTTTGTTCTTTTTTCTTTCTTTCTTTCTTTCTTTTCTTTCTTTCTTTCTTTCTTCCTTTCTTTCTTTTTTTACTTGCATAATGTTGAAAGTAAACAAAACGAAATCAGCATTCAAGTTGTGCAAATTTTTAATTTGAGGGATCCGCCTCTCTATTAAAGTATGCACCGTTCTTCCATATTGTACGATTGAAACAGAATGGTGGGAACAATGGGGTGTGCTCCTGTGTCGCTGGTAGGCGCTTCATTGTGAACTCTCTCTCCCTCTCTCTCTCTCTCTCTCTCTCTCTCTCTCTCTTCTCTCTCTCTCTCTCTCCCCCCCCCCTCCTCCCCCCCCCCCACCCCCACCCCCTTCGCGGAAGGGTGACAATAATTTGTCTGTCGTCGCCATAACTTGTCTTTGTGGTTTGTGAAGAGCACGGCACTTATCTCTCTTTATTGAAAGTTAACGACGCCTGTTTAGCTTCTCATGTGTCGTCGTGCAAGTCTTGTGTGTGTGTGTGGAGGGGGGGGGGGGGGGGGGGGGGTCCGAATTTTTTGGGGGGCGGGAGTTTCTCTTTCATTTGTTTAACAGTTGACAAATTTTTAACGCTTACTTCTGAGTCCTCATATTTCGCTTAAACTGTCCTCATTCTTTGGTTCTATCATTTAAATCAGAACAGCGGTAGTTAGGGAAACCAGCTTTTCAGTCGGTGAACAGCTTCTTTTTCTTCTTCTTCTTCTTCTTCGTCATCTTTTTCTTCTTCATTTCCTTCTACTTCTTCTATATCTCTTTTTCTTTCTTTCTTTCTTTCTTTCTTTCTTTCTTTCTTTCTTCTTCTCCTCTTCCTTCTGTTCCCGTCTTCTCCTTCTTCTTCTTCTCTTCGTTTTTTTCATTTTTTCCCCTCCGTCTTCTCCTTTTTATTTTTTTTATTTTTTCTCTCTTTGTCTGCTCCTTCTTTTCTTCTTCTTCTTCTTCTTTCTTCTTCTTCTTCTCTTTAATTCTCTCTAGTATACTGGGTTAAAAAACAATTATCTATCAGTCTTTCTTTCTTTCTTTCTTTCTTTCTTTCTTTCTTTCTTTCTTTCTTCTCGCACTCCAGTTCAAAGAATTGCGAATTGCTTTTAATGCAAGCGACCGAAGGAAATGATGTGTAGATGCTTAAATCTAATCAGCGGTGATCAGGATGAGGCTGAAGATGCTGATGGTGACGATGATGATCAAGTCGATCACAGTGTGGACGGTGACAGTGTCGTTGCCTTTCTCACGGACCTTCCTCATATCCAGACAGACGCGCGTCATCGTCAGCGAAAATAGGAAGTTGAAGCCGCTGCACTATCAGGGCGGCTGACAAGAGCCCTGTCAGCGCTGAGTTATGCATTCTATTGCCAGCCAATTAATCACGTTGCCCTAATGGTTTTGACAATTAGATATCAGTGTGATAGAAGCGCTTCGCAGTTTCTGCTTGCACTCTCATCCATTTTCTCTCCTCCCCCTCCTCCTCCCTACCCCCCAAATACACACACACACACAGACACACACACACACACACACGCACACATCTCGTGTCGTCTCCTTTACCTCACAGGCACCTGATGTGGTGTTTGTTTTGGGGTAATACCCCCCCCCCCTCCTTCCCCCCATTTTTTATTTATTTATTTTTTAATTGGTATAGGTTATATTGGAGTCACCGTGGCTATGTGTCCATGTGTCCGTCTGTCCTTGTTTTTTGTCCGTGTGGCTATGTGTCCATGTGTCCGTCTGTCCTTGTTTTTTGTCCGTGTTTCTATGTGTCCTTATGTCCCTGCGTCCATGTGGTCCGGTCCGTCTGTCTGTGTTTTTGTGTGTCCGTCTGTCCGTCTGTCTGTGTGTTCATGTGTCTGTTTTTTTACTGTGTGTCCGTGTGTTCATGTGATATCGTCTGCACCGTTCAACCTTTTGAAACAAGACGTGTTGTTCTTGGGGCGCTCAGACATTTTCAACTGCTGATTATTATTTAATTACATTATATTTCAAAGTTCACCCCCTACCCGCACCCCTCCGATTAACCCCCCGCCCGCCCCCCCCCCGCCTCCCTCCCCCCCCCCCCCCCCCAAAAAAAAAGAGACCAAAAAAAAAGCCCAACTAATACCAGGCGCCTGTGTCTTTTTTCTCGTCCCTTCAGACGAAGGAAACAGTCGGCGATGAAAAGCTTGCTCATTACGGGAGGACAAGAGAAGGCGCCGTCTCCCAGAGGATGTTCACTTAGCCATACGTTGTTGTCTTCCCACTAATTTCTCCGTCTTCCCAATGCAGTTATGTGAGGAAAGTTAAGTCCGAAATAAACGGGTCTTTTGTCGGCAAAGAGGACGCATTTGTCTAGGGGGGTTTTGATTGTTGTTTTCTTTGATGCGAGCGACTTCAAAAGAAATCGTCTGTGGTCTCCTTAATGAACTTTACTGTTAGGGATCGAGTGGCCGTAATTAAGTGGCATTTTTGTGTGTGGAGATACTTTATTGATTTTTCTCCCTTTTTTCTTTCTTTTTTTTTCTTTCTTTTTTGTCGTTGCTTTTCAGTTCGAGGGGCTGGTGGGGAACGGGGTGGGGGTGGGATGGGGGCGGGACTTGTAGATTCTTTGCGTTATTCGTGAATGTGTGGTGTGTGTGTGTGTGTGTGTGTGTGTGTGTGTGTGTGTGTGTGTGTGTGTGTGTGTGTGTGTTGTGTGCGTGCGTGCGTGCGTGCGTGCGTGCGTGTGATTTTGTTGTTGGTCTGTTTGTTTTTGTTTTTGTTTTCAGGTGCGCTTATGTAAACATGATTCTGTCAAGGAAACAAATCTGCTACGTGTTTGCTTATTTGTCTAAATCGAAAGACTGTCTCCACAAAAAGCAATTATTAAAGCAAAGAAACAACAACAACTACAACAAAACCGAAGATCGAAAGCAGTAATTCGTCTTTGTGGCAACTTCGTGATTTCACGATTACACGCTTCAACTCTTCCATGCGGAAGGAAGACAAATTCCTCCTCAGTTTCTGTCCCCATCCTTTAGCGTTTTGACAGTGCTTGTTTCATTCCATTATCATCCTTGAACAGAGGATTTTTCAGCTTGAGAGTTTTGTTACTTTTCCGCGCGGAATTTCCACTTCTGTCCAAGACCTCCTACCGAGCGTGAGAAAGTGGAGATGAACCCTGCAGAAGAGGTATTTCATCAGAACCTGCCTTCATCATTTGTAGCCATTGCTTTGTGGCAGATAACGCACTGGAACCAGTCTAGGACAAGACCTGTCAAGTCTTCGTGACAGATGGCATTGTGATTGCCTCTCCTTTCGTCGGCGCTGTTTTGATGGATCTCATACACTGTTCTATCCACGCACCCGCAAATAGCTCCAGTCTAATTAAAACGTGGCTTCCCAGTGGAATCCCGACTGTTTCAGGAGTTCTTTTTCTGGGTCTTTATCGTGAGGACGAATAGTTCTTCTTCCGTCTGTGCTGATTAAGATATGATGGATTATGTGGCACCCCAACAAGAAACAAGCGGTTAGTGAGTGTGTGGGAAGCTGCCGATCGTGAGAAGCTAGTTTTGATCTCATCCCCAAGGCACAGAAATGATTCTGTGGCGTCTGACTGGTTCCAAGGACCGTGCTGTGTCTTCAGCGCATACTGTCTAATAATTTATTAATTAATCCGTGATGCGCATTTACGTCCAGTCAACCGCCCCGTGCCGTGTCTTCATCGCATACTGTCTAACAAACAGTTGATTAATTTGATCTACCTGTTTCATATTCGTGTGTGTGTGTGTGTGTGTGTGTGTGTGTGTGTGTGTGTGTGTGTGTGTGTGGGGAGATGGGGGCGGGGGTGGGGACTGGGAGGGATGGAATTAAAGGTAGGTAGTAATATAATGATTCATTTTCTTTATATATTGCTGCTTCTC
Organism: Alviniconcha marisindica; assembly: GCA_018857735.1. Lineage (NCBI taxonomy): Eukaryota > Metazoa > Mollusca > Gastropoda > Provannidae > Alviniconcha > Alviniconcha marisindica. Next base: position 871,582 of record JABMCL010000949.1, read on the forward strand.
ATATGGCACATGTACTTGTATATTATACATTGTTAATTGTCATAATTATATGTATTATGTTTGTGAAACTTAGAAAATGTTGGAGAATGTTGTAAAGCGCAGTGAGTTTGGGTACACCAGAGAATAGCGCTATACAAAAGTTATCTGTTATTATTATTATTATTATTATTATTATTATTATCTGTTATGCACATTTACGCCCAAAAAGCAAAACATAATGGAATTCCGACTGTTTCAAGCGTTCTTTTTATGGGTCTTTGTCGTGAGGAAGAATATTTCTTCTTCCGTAATAGCATTTTTCTTTTCTTTTCCCCTAATAAGTAGCGTTCTTTTGAACCGTTTATGTGTTTGGATTTTGTTTTAGAACGCTAGCAGTCATTCTTGTTTCAGATTACTGAGCTAAACACAGTTACCTAGTCACCAGTAGAAATTCTAGCTCACAGTTGTGGAGTCCAAACAGTCAGCAGCAAACATAGTCGAGCCAAAATGGTCAATCAACACACAAGGGAGGTAATTAGCGCTTGAGGGAGTTAATTAGCGCTCAGTTGTATTGACACTTGGCAGTAAAGTTGTACCGTTGTTTTGTTTTGTTTTAAAAACGTCACACAAGTATGTGGTAACTCTCACCTGGCATGCGTGTAAACACAAGGTACATAAACTCCACCAGAGTACATCCTCTAGAGTTTATGGTCAGTGACAAACATATATATCAATATCCACACTTCGCTTAATATTTTCTACAGATCAGACCCACCCGTTCAGGAATATCTGTGCTGAAAAGGGGCAAGGTCAAAAGACAGTAATATTGATCAACTCACCAGTATTAGCAGTGCAAGAAAAAGAAAAAACAACAGCTGGTAAATGAGGAATGGGTGTGGGGAGTGACTGACAGGGGAAAGTTAATCAACAAGGAAAGGAATGCCTGAATAAATGGATAAATGAAGGAACGATCGAGTGACCGAGCCAAATAGCCAGTAAATGGACGAACGGACGGACAGACAGACGGACATAACGTGAAACATAACAACGAATGAAAGAACGAATGCATGAATGAATGAGTCGGTTGGTGAATGAATTGTTGAATGAATGAATGAATGAATGAATGAAATAAACTTTTGACAACTTCAGAAGAACTCGAACTAAGTACTCTGGAGAATAAAGAAACCGTTTTTCTCCGTTCTTTTTCTTCTGATTCTATCTTACTCTTTCTTTCCTTCTTCTTTCCTGATTTTAATAAATATATCTTTCTGTCATTCTTCTCGTTCTAGCTTTCTTCCCTTTTTCTCGTTTTAGTTTTCTCCCTCTTCTTTCTTTCCGTGTTCTCTTTTTCTCTCTTTCTTTCTTTCTTCTCTTTAATTCCGTCTTTCTTTCTTTGATTGCGTCCCTGTCATTCTTTCATCCTTTTTTTCTTCTTTCCTTCTTCATTTCTTCCCTTCGTTCTCTTTCTTCCTTTCTTACTCAGTCTGTTGTCTTTCTTTCTTTCTTTCTTTCTTTCTTTCTTTCTTTCTTTCTTCTTCTTCTTCTTCTTCTTCTTCTTCTTCTTCTTCTTCTTCTTCTTCTTCTTCTTCTTCTTCTTCGTCGTCGTCGTCGTCGTCCTTTACGTTATGGGCAGTACTGCGGCCTCAGATGTTAGATGTTCGAACCCCAAACTGCCTGACACCACATAAGCGCAGACACATTGATCCCTGGCTACAAGCAAGAGCGACTTCTGTAGGGCGGTCGGCTGAGGGGGGGAAGAGCGACCAGCTAACAAGCAATTTGTCTGTGTGCATTATCCATCATCTGGGGTCCAGGTAGTGACAATATGTCAGACGGTTGTCACGATGCGAGAGAGGAAGAATGCTCCCCTCACTAAACCCCCCTCCCCCGGCCCCCCCCCCCCCCCCCCCCCCCCCCCCCCCCCCCCCCCCCCCCCATCCAGCTCCCTCCAATCAGCAACTACTACTACTACTGCGTGAACTTCGATCATCTGCGGCGAATATATTAACCCCCCTTCATAAACGTCTCGGGTTGGAGTCGTGTCAAGGGGGGATAATTATAATTATTCTTTCGGTCGGAGTGCTTGGCCTTCTTGCCTGACGCAATTGTCTGTCTGATCTGGGTTGTTGTTGTTGTTGTTGTTGTTGTTAATGTTGCACTTGTATAACGTCGAGTTAGACTGGTGGCGGAGACCCGAGTCGCAAGAGAGAGAGAGAATTGATTTTTAACGCCCAGTTAAGAGAGAGAGAGAGAGAGAGAGAAGTTGATTTTTAACGCCCAGTTTAAGAGAGAGAGAGATTGTTGATTTTTAACGCCCAGTTAAGAGAGAGAATTTGTTTTTAATGCCCATGGCCCAGTCAATAGAGAGAGAATTGGGTTTAAACGCCCAGTCAAAAGAGAGAGAATTGACTTTTTAACACCCAGTAAAGAGAGAGAGAGAATAGGTTTTTAGCGTCCGTCAAGAGTGAGAGAGAGAAAGAGAGAACTGGTCAGGAATTATGCTTTCTGATTTCTGCCTTTCTGGCTCATTCGGTGTTATTTATTCTCCGTCCTCTTCAAACAAGGTCACGTTGCCGTGAATGGACTTTTGATTGGACGGCTCGTACTTTTGCCCTCATTTGTGACCTTCGTGGACGTCAGGTGTTAAAACATCCTGCAGCTATAAATAACCTTGTGCTCAAATTTAGCTTGAATATTTTGTTTATTTAGCCCGGCCGTTTTCGTATTTAAATAGTTCATACAAAGTACAAAGGGAGTTAACAGCGCTGGAGAGACATGACAAGAAGACAGTAAAAACCTGAATCGCCTACGGTAACTACTACCTGGCATGCGAGTAAGTTCAAGGTTCATAAACTCCACCAAAAATGTACATCCTCAAATGTTCACGCAAAGTTTTAAGTGCGCTATAATCTCCTTGACTTATATATTTTACGCATAAAATCGCTTTCCGTATGTTGTTATTTTTTGCTTGTTTGTTTGATTTTACCCGTTTTTCAGCGAAAGACCTGTATTTGGAACTGAACAGATGCTATGAACAATGTTTTCAGTAGTCTTAACATCTGGGGGGGGGGGGGGGGAGGAAAAAGGACAGGGAAGTGTGTGTGAGGTGTTGTGTGTGTGTGTGTGTGTGTGTGTGTGTGTGTGTGTGGTGGTGTGAGTGTGTGTGTGTGTGGTGTGAGTGTGTGTGTGTGTGTGTGTGTGGTGTGTGTGTGTGTGTGTGTGTGTGTGGAGGGGGGAGGGGGGCACTGAAGTCATCCGTTTTACTTTTAGTTTGATTGGTACGTTTCTGACGCACATTGTATTAATTACCGCTCCACCGCATTCATCCGTTGCTTGATGACTGTCAGAAAAAGACAGAGCAGTCGGCCGCCAAAGGGCTGAGAAGAAACGGGGAGAGGCAGAGCAGTGATCACAACTGTCATTATCCAAGCTCATCATTCATAATAGATGTCAAGGCGATCCAAAAGAATTATGGCGAGCAAGAATTATTATAGAGCCTCCGTAGGAGGCGGCGCATTCTTCCCGGGCATCGGGGAAGTGACAGTGGATGGGATGGCCTGAGGAAAAACAGCCAATAACGGGGCGAGAAAGGCTTGTGCGCGTGGAGGTGATGTGTGGACTCGGCCAGCCCTGATTTTAATTAGCTCGGTCACACTTTTGTGTTTATAGATAGATCCGTTCAAAACTTCGATCGGATTGTTTGCGAAGAGTCGTCGTATTTTTCAACCTTGCTGTTGCTTCTCATTGCATGGTATGTTCTGTTTGCACGGTGTGGGCGATTGTTCCTCTGTGATCAGGCCGGTGATGTTTGTGTTGATGATGATGATGATAAATGGAGGAGAAGGAGGATTTATGAATGTTCTAGGCGTGAGGGGTGTTGCTGTTGATTGGAAGGATTCTTCCTTATTCTTGTTCAAGTCCTTCTCACTTCAGCGGTTTGAACGGTTTGCAAAAGACCGAGGACATTATTATTATTATCGGTTTGATGACGATGTTTCCAATATCCTCGCAGTGAAATTATCATATTAATATTCCTTCAGCCATTCCCCCCTGTCCCGTCTATTTTTTCTTTTTCTTTTTTTTTCTTCCCCGGGATCCATTGTTTTGTTTAATAAGATTCTCTTTGCTTAAATTTCGCTTGATTTTGATATGTTTTATCTGACCCTTCTCTCTCTCTCTCTCTCTCTCTCTCTCTCTCTCTCTCTCTCTCTCTCTCTCTCTCTCTCTCTCTCTCTCTCTCTCGCTCGCTCGCTCGCTTTGTTTCTTTGTGTATTTACGTATTTTGGCGAGAATAATAGATAAAATCTTCTCTCTCTCTCTCTCTCTCTCTCTCTCTCTCTCTCTCTCTCTCTCTCTCTCTCTCTCTCTCTCTCTCTCTGTTTGTGTGTGTGCGCGCGCGCGTGCGTGCGTGTATGCGTCTGTGTGTTGTTTTGCCAAGAGATTGTGTATGTCACATCGTTGTAAACTGTCCATGCAAAGCAGAGAATTGTCATCTGATGACAGCCATATTTTTTTGGTTTTGTTTTTGCGAGAAAGGTCTAAGTCATTCGTTGATGCAGGGGGTAATAATCACACTAATCATAATTATGATAATAACTTGCATGCTCACACTCTGGGCAGTTGCGAACACAAGGTAAAAATAAAGAATAAAAAAGTAAAAATAAAAGAGTTCTGTGCTTTTAGGTGAAGTCGGATATACGGTTGCACTTTTGTTTTGTTGATTTTTTGTTGATTTTTTTATTTTTTTATTTTTTGGAGGGGGGGGGGGGGGGGGGGGCTTTATCGTAACGTGGGTCTTACTTTGAATTCTGTAACTTGTTACCCCTTTCACTTGGCCTTCACCTCCCCGTCTACTCCCCCTCCCCCCACCTCATCCCCACCCTGAATCCCGTTCGCCACTCCCTGTCTCTTTTTCTCACTCCACCTTGGAAACTAGCTCACGCTTTCCTGCATGCACTTCTTCTTCTTTTTCTTCTTCTTTTTTCTCTCTTTCTTTTCTTCTCTTTTCCATTGTGTCCATGCTCCTCTTTATTTCTTTATTTTTTATTTTTTATCTCGCCTTTATGTTTTCTGTATAACTTTCTTATTTCTGTCTCCAAGAACTTACGAGAATGTGTGTTTATGTATGCCACTGTTTTTTAAATCTCCAGCTTCACGCATTGTATTGTTCTAGTTCTGATGAGTTCGAGAAAACAAAATCCCGGCATTTGATGTCTTGTGTAGTTCGCTTTGTTCCTTTGTACAGTTTTACCGAGACGCCGTTTGTTTTTGACACGCACACAATTGCTATTTAACCGTAAAATTCTCTGTTCCCAAAACAAGAAAGAGGAGAAATCTCCAGAGCTTGTAGCTACGAGAGATCGGAGAAAAGATGAAGAATCCTCTCCATCAAAAAAAAAAAAAAAGGGTATCGAGTTCTTACGCCACAATAGTGCGACTATATTTTATCAAGTGATTGGAACAGATACAGTGCCCGGGCGTGTTTTCCTTGCTCGTTCGGTGGCGGTTCCAGCGCCCTCTATCAACCGACTTGAAACAACACGAGTGTGAAGGGTCCAAGTGGTGTGTTTATTGTTAGCTTTCTTTGGCGTTGTTTGTCCGGCTTTCTTTTTTTTTTTTTTTTCTACTCTCTTTTTCTTCTTTTTCTCTGTTGTTGTTTGCTGTTTTCTTTTGTTTTATTCTTTCTTTCTTTTCATTAAATTCTTCCCCACGCCTCCTCCCCGTTTCTGTTTCTCTCTCTGTGTCTCTCTCTGTCTTTCTCTGTCTCTGTCTCTTCTCTGTCTCTCTCTCTCTCTCTCTCTCTCTCTCTCTCTCTCTCTCTCTCTCTCTCTCTCTCTCTCTCGCTCGCTCGCTCGCTCGCTCGCTCGCTCACTAGTCTTTTAAGTTTCTTTTCCATTTTTCTTTGTATTTTTTCTTTGCTTCTTTCGTCTTTCTTTCATTTTGTAACTACTATTTTTGTCAATGCATTTTTTCTTTCTCTCTTTTCTTTCTTTCCTTTCTTTTCTCGTGTGTGTGTGTGTGTGTGTGTGTGTGTGTGTGTGTGTGTGTGTGTGTGTGTGTGTGCGCGCGTGCGTGCGTGCGTGCGCGCGCGTGCGTGTGTGTGTGTGTGTGTTCGTGTGTGTGTGTGTGTGTGTGTGTGTGTGTGTGTGTGTGTGTGTGCGTGCGTGCAGCGCGCGCTGGCGCGTGCGTGCTTATGTGTGTGTGTGTGTGAGTGAGTGTGTGTGTAGAGATATCGCTCTCTCCGTCAGTGAAAAAAACAGAAAGGAAGATAGGCCTGCGTCATACTTCCCTATCCTACATCTTTCGTCTTCATCTCCTCCGCACAACCTCTCCCTTTCTTCCCTCTCGGCTCCTCCCTCCCATAAACCCCTAGCAACAATAGCCCGCCATTGTAGACATTGTAGATGGCTATCTTGTAGGCAAGCCAGCCTGTTGACATGGGCAATTTGTGACACGCCAGCGAAACCGTGCCCCCACCCCCCAGCTCTGGAACAAGCCCCTCCCTCACTTGCAAAAGGAGGCGGTGGAGAAAGAGGGGGAGGGGGTCAGGGTGGGGGAGGCGGAAGAAAAATAGCGGGCTGAGTTTACACAACACTGACTATCTACTTCCCCAGCTGCTGGGGCTGAGGCAAGAGGCTATCTGAGGAACGATTACCCAACGGACAATGTGCAAATTGTCACCCGATGGGCCAGTTTTTGTCACTTGCAAGCTTGTGCCGGTTTGCACGTAGCTCCCCGCATTTTTATATGTAAAAAAAAAAAAAAAAAACTTTATTTTATATTTTTTATATAAATTAATTTTTTGGGATCCTTATTGGTTCATCAGAAGATTTCCAGAGACGAGAGGAAATTAGCTTGTTGAACTGGCCCCTCAGGGATTGTGGGCAGTTTGCGACTTCTGTGCGTGCTCGGCGGGGAGGGTGGTAAGCGCGAGTGCCCGTGTGTGTGTGTGTGTGTGTGTGTGTGGTGTGTGTGTGTGTGTGTGTGTGTGTGTGTGTGTGTGTGTGTGTGTGTGTGTGTGTGTGTGTGGTTCGAGATAGTATTGCACTAAATGAGTCAACTGATAAGAGTCACTTACACTCTCGTGTGTGTGTGTGTGTGTGTGTGTGTGTGTGTGTGTGTGTGGGGTGTGCGTGTGTGTGTGTGTGTGTGTGTGTGTGTGTGTGTGTGTGTGTGTGTGTGTGTATGTGTATGTGGTTCGAGATAGTATTGCACTAAATGAGTCAACTGATAAGAGTCACTTACACCTGTGTGTGTGTGTGTGTGTGTGTGTGTGTGTGTGTGTGTGTGTGTGTGTGTGTGTCTATGTCTGTGTGTTTATATGTGTCTATGGCTCTGAAAAGACCTGCACTTAATGAATCAGTTCATATATAATTCATTGATGTGTGTCTATCTGAGTTTCTGTGTCTGTGTCCTGCGTCTGTCCGTCTGTAGCGGAAATCGGGGAATGAAAACTGCTCAGTACGTCGTATCCAGTGGTAGGTAGGTTGGTAGGTAGGTAGGTAGTGTTGCTTAATGTCCTCAGATGTCAGTTGACATATTAGGGACAAGCTGAGACCAATGCCGAAGCATGATTCAATATAGCTTTACGTCCACGGAAACCAGAAGGCTCGTTAGGACGGACAGCCCAGGACGGCCACCTCGACTCTCACACAGCTCCTGAACTATGAAGCCAGTCGTAGCCAATCACGTTCAAGCAATCCCAGAAGGGGGTTGGCCCGAATAGGCCACATACATGGAAGAGGCCAGGTCGACAGGCTAGGAGGATAAAGTGCAGATGAGGAGCGAAAAAGGTGGATGTGACTGCGAGGATTGTTTGTGTTACGTCACTCGGTCGTCTTGGGCTGAACAAACCCATCTTATCTTTTGTGGCAGTAAATTATGAATAAAGGAGCTCTCTGAAAGACACCACTCTTTTTCGTTCCCCACCCACATCCCCCTCATTTTTTTCCTCCTTATCTTTTCAGCGGATCGTCCTCTCTCTCTCTCTCTCTCTCTCTCTCTCTCTCTCTCTCTCTCTCTCTCTCTCTCTCTCTCTCTCTCTCTCTCTCTCTCTCTCTCTCACACGCACGCACGCACGCACGCACCACGCGCGCGCGCGCACACACACACACACACGCAGGCACGCACGCACGCACGCACACGCGCGCGCACACACACACACACACACACACACACACACACACACACACACACACACACACACACACACACAATTTGGTTTAATCTCTAATACTTTGTGGAAAAATGCTGTTGCTATTTTCTGGCATTCTTTTCTTTTTCTTCTTCTTTCTTCTTCTTCTTCTTCTTCTTCTTCTTCTTCTTCTTCTTTCTTCTTCTTCTTCTTTACAGTTGTGTTGCCTCTCTATGGGCCATTTATATAATACACAGTTGTCACAATTACCACTGTAATGAATTATGATGTTATTACACAGTGTCAGACGAAGAAAAATAAATAAGGAAGTTATGTCATTCTTTTTCTCAAGCGGTACGTAGTGCTTCAACTGGGACACGAAGCGTTAAAACTCATCAGTTAGATTGATTCTGACCGGTGTTAGTCTCCTCGGCGCCGGTTTAGTGATAGAAATGGCTGGCTCTTGTTTAGCGTGCTCTTTTCGTAGAATAAAAAGAAAACTAAAAAAGAAAAAATTAGTGCGCTACCACGCTCCATTCACGCATAATTCTGAGCTAGTGCCTAAAGGTGCTTCTTCGTCCATTTGCGGTTTTTCAGTAAGCACAACCGTTCTAGCAAATGTTTTCTCATTTTCGAATTAGAGTGCATATATTTATATATATTAAAGTGTATTGCTTCAAGAAACAATTTACTAAAAATCACGAGTAACCCGTAGCTGGACTTTATTTTATATTAAATGATGTGTCTGGAATAGGTGGTTTTTGTTGTTGTTGTTATTTTGTTGTTGTTGTAGTTTCTGTTTTGTTGTTGTTTTGGGGGGCGGTATGTACCGAAAATGCGACATTTGGGGGAGAATGTTTTTTGTTTCTTTGTGTGTGTGTGTGTGTGTGTGCGTGTGTGTGTGTGGTGTGTGTGTGTGTGTGTGTGTGTGTGTGTGTGTGTGTGTGTGTGTGTTCATCATATATAATTATGTCTGAGAAATAAAATAATGCCCGCGACAGGTTTTGAAGTGTCGGATAGTGATACTATCTACAACACCTTGAAGGGAGATAAATCAGGAACTAGGTTCCACCAAGGGAAACCACTCTTAAGAATATTCGTGAGGAAGATGACCAAGGTAACGGAGAACGAGACCGAGGCTGGGTTATGTACTGACATGGAGTCATCCTTTATTTTTATTGGGCTGGGTCACGGTGGGTCACAAGATCCAAAACGAGTCTGGATTGCATAGAATTGACAGTCCAACCTCGGTTGTTGTTGTTTTGTTGTTGTTGTTGTTTTGTTTTGTTTTTGTTTGTTGTTGTTGTTGTGTTGTTGTTTTTAATCTCGTGACTCGCCGTGACATGACCTTAATAAGGACCCCAAGCAATACAAAACCCAGCCTCGTTTTCGATCTCGTGACCCGCCTTGGTCTATCTCCTTACGTATGGTCCTCAGTTGCCGACTTGGAAGAGGCACAGAGTCGTAGAAAAAGGTGGGTGGCTGACACTGCATGACACAGCGAGCTTGCATGACACAGCGAGCTTGCATGACACAGCGAGCTTGCATGTCACAGCGAGCTTGCATGTCACAGCGAGCTTGCATGACATAGCGAGCTTGCATGACACAGCGAGCTTGCATGACACAGCGAGCTAACTCTGGCGTAGCCTGTTTCCGGCAAGGGGCTGCCATCGAATTGAAGGGAGATAACCCTGGGTGTGTTTTTTTCCACCAAGGGGGACGCAAATTGAAGTGAGAGGGAGACATTAGGACTCGGCATTGTTTGTTTTTGTAGTTTTGTTTTGTTTTGTTCGGTGTTTTTTGGGTTTTTTTTTTTCGTTTCGTTTTACCAAGGGACGCGGTCGTAGTGTGTGACGGATGTTTAGCGAGAATCGAAGGGGAAAGGTGGGGGTGGAGGGAGGGAGGAGGGAGGGGTGAGGGGGGTGGGGGGTTGGTGATTCCTCAACACAACAGTCGCGATCAGATCTGTGAGGGTGTCATCACAGCCACGATGCCCAGCAGGCGACGTCCCAGGAGAGAACCAGGATCATTGTCAGCAGAGACGCTCGGTTCCAGAAGACGCTGCCAGAAAGATTACCTCTCGCAACGGACGACGGCTGCAGGAAACCGCTGCAGAGGGGGAGGGAACTCTATCAGCGCAGGTTGCGCCCCTTTCTCAGTCCTATCGGGCAGCTATCACCAGAGGGAGCTGTTGCATGTGGGGTGATGCTGCCGCCTGTAAGCGGCCATTGTCTCCCCGTTATCTGCCCTCATCCATCTCAGACTGGAGTCTTCCTGGGACTTCACATCTGGTCCTGCTGAACTAGCTGTCTTGAGGCCGTATCTGCAGTTTGGGTTTAGGGAGACTTCCGCGCCATCTTTTTTTAGATTTTCAAAACGTGCATGAATGAAAGTAGGCGTGATTACGGAACCACGCGAGCAAGGTGGCGATAGACTCGTGCAACTGGGGCTCGAGAGGGACTGCTGAGGATGGGGAGAATCTGTACGCTGTGTGAGGTTTTTTCGAAAAGATAGCATCCGCAGCGAAGAACGTTCTCGAAATGTTCAACTGGAACGATCAGAACGGCGTAACGTTTCCTCCTGAGCGCTCTCAATTTTTTTCTTCTTCTATCCCTGCCGTAACCTATTCGGGGACTGACTGGTGTTAATTAAACAAGTCTGACAAGGCACATTTTCTGCGTGTGGTTGTCCTGTTTTATGATGGTTCTCTCTTTTGTTTTTTCTGTGTCCATCGGCCTTCTTCACAGTGGGGGTTGTCGCGTGAAAGGCCACAGAATCAAATCGGTTATCCTCTTACCGAGAAATATCATAATTATAGACACCATTCAGCTGATTTCACACTCCATCTGCCCTTTTAATCTCTCTCTCTCTCTCTCTCTCTCTCTCTCTCTCTCTCTCTCTCTCTCTCTCTCTCTCTCTCTCTCTCTCTCCTATCAATTCCCTACACAATCTCGACCATTGTTTTCTGCCTTGTGCGATCCATCGCCTGCCTTGTGGGTGGCACTGGGTCAGAGCAAGCCAGGAAACCCACCAGCAGTTGTGTCCCTTGGTAGGCAGGAGTGATGGCCCTTGTGGGGCAGGCTCCAATCTCAAGCCGGAAGCGAGGAGGTCGGCGTTGTGCACGTTGTGCAAAAGATGGCGCGACCTGCTGCAGAGTTCACCCCTGGAGAGGCTGGGGTGCAGTGAAGGTCATTAGAGTCAGCTGGCTCGAAGATATCATTGGTAGGATGCTGTGAAGGACGTTAGTGTCAGCTTGCTCAAAGACGCCGTGGTCTGATGAAGTGAAGGTCGATAGTATCAATGTTCCCAAAGACATCATAGTCGCCTGCAGTGAAGGACGTTAGAGTCAGCGTACCCAAAGACATCATGGCCGAATGAAGCGAAGGTCATTAGAGCCAGCTGGCTGAGAGACATCATGGTCGGATTCAGTGAAGGACGTTAGTGTTAGTGAATGACGTTAGTGTTAGCTTGCTCAAAGAAATCATGATCGGATGCTGTGAAGGTCATTAGAATCGGCTTGCTCAGAGACAATAATTATGGTCAGATGCAGTGAAGGTGGTTAGTGTTTCTACTCAAAGACATCATGGTCGGGTGCAGTGAAGATCATTAGTATCAGCTTGCTCAAAGACACTATATTCAGATGCAGTGAAGTTGGATACTACTTCTGCTCAAAGACATCATGGTCGGATGCTGTGAAGGTCATTAGAATCGGCTTCCTCAGAGACAATAATTATGGTCAGATGCAGTGAAGGTGGTTAGTGTTTCTGCTCAAGGACATCATGGTCTGTCGCCGTGAATGTTGTTAGTGTTAGCTTGCTCAAAGACATCATGGTCAGATGCAGGGAAGGTGGTTAGTGTTTCTGCTCAAAGACATCATGGTCGGATGCAGGGAAGGTGGTTAGTGTTTCTGCTCAAAGACATCATGATCGGATGCAGTGAAGGTGGTTAGAGTTTCTGCTCAAAGACATCATGGTCGGGTAAAGCAAAACTCGCTAGTGTTGGCTTCTTCAAAGACGCTGTCGTCGGACGAAGCGAACAAACATCTGAGCATCGGGAAACAATATTTGATTTTCTGCGACTCCAAACGCTCACTCTCTTCTCGTCCTCCTAAACGTGCCTATTACCGTACCGCGACAGACAGACAGACTTTGCAGCCCCAACTTTCAAACTGTGGCGAGGACCACCGCCTACAACTGAACACAGTCCCAGACCAACTCGATCCTCTCTCGCCACGTCCCGTCCTGATAAGATTGTCTCCTCTGGCCCACAACGTGGGAGCAATGCAAGTTGATTGGAAACAATTGGTACGAGGCCTGGCGGGCCAGGGATAAGGGAGCGAGGGATGGGAGGAGGTAGGGAGGGAAGGTGGGGGGGGGGGGGGGGGGGGGGGGAGGGCGTGAAAATGGTAAAGAAAGCGGGATGATAAGATGGACAAAGGAACACAGAGATTCAGTAGCTAGGGTACAGGGTGTCTTTCGTCGCCGTGTCGCACTCGATAAGATTGCAATAAGGAGGCTTCTGTTGGGGGACCCTCTTGGGGTGCTGGTGTAACTTCTCGGCCCCCTGGCCCTCTCCCCCCCCCCCCCCCCCCCCCCCACACACACACGTGTGCATGTTGCATGCACAATGGCCGAGAAATAGGGCTGTTTGACAAGGCCAAGGAATTTGGCGTGGAGAATAGACACGAGTCATTGACGTGACCGGGAGCTGGGAGTCGTTGACGTTCACGGCCAGGAAATGGAAGTCGTTGACCTTGTTGAGAAATGGAGGTCTTGGACAAATAGGAGTCTTAGACGTGGCCAAGAAATGGGAGTCTTTGACGTGACCAAAACACAGGAGTCAGTGACGTAGCCAAGAAATGGGAGTTTTTCACGTGGCCAAGAAATGGAAGTCTGACGTGGCCAAGAAATGAGGGTCTTTGACGTGGCCAAGAAATGGGAATTTTTCACGTGGTCAAGAAATGGGAATCTTTGGCGTGGCCAAGCAATGGGAGTCTTTGGCGTGGCCAAGAAATGGGAGTTTTTCACGTGACCAGGAAATGGGAGTCCGCTTTGGCGAAACGTAATTCTTTAACATGGCACATTAAAACGGCCGGAATTTTTGGTATCTTCTTCCATTCCCACACGTTTTCGCGCATTAGAATCATTTCACATTTAAGGGGATAATTTATGCGTGTCTCATTATATTCTCATTATAATTTCATGAAGTAATACTATGCACAGAACTTTCTAACCAAACTCCACCCCACAAAGACTTTCTAACATAAGAAAGGGTACTGGGCCTGTGGTCAGTTAGTTCCCAGGGAGGTCAAAGACTGGATGACTGGACACAGGTTACCCATTACTGTCTGTGGTCATGCAGCTGCTTTCGCCTCGGCAGCTCTTTCTGTCGATCGGAGAGCGGCCAATGGCGGCCTGGCGCTGTTGGCCTGGCTGGTCTGGGAGAAACCGGGAGAGATGCTTGATTGTTCGTAATGGGCAGTAGTTTTTTGTTTTAGTACGACAATAGAAATAGAAAAGACGTATGTATACACCCGCACTCACGCACACACCCACACGGACACAACACACACACACACACACACACACACACACACGCACACACACACACACACCAGCACACCACACACGCACGCACACACGCACGCACGCACGCACACACACAACACGCACACACACACACACACACACACACACACACACACACACACACACACACACGCCTCCGCCCATACGGACACACACTTACACACGCGCGCGCGCGCGCATGCACAGACACACAAGGAGTGTGTGTGTGTGGTGTGGGGGGGGGGGGGGGGGGGCAGAGAGAGTTTGCACAAACACGCAACAAAGTTCATTCTTTTCTGCTTCGTTGCTGCTTTCATTCATTGATTTCGTTCTTCATCTTCTCTGTTCCATTTGCTTATTTATTTCCTTCTAGTTTACACACACACACACACACACACACACACACACACACACACACACACACGCACATGAACGCACGCACGCACACACACACGCACGCACGTACGCACGCACACACGCACGCACGCACGCGCGCACACACACACACACACACACACACACACACACACACACACACACACACACACACACACGCACACATACACACGCTATTCTTTAAAATTGTTGCTGCACAAGTTGAATTTAGCACACACACACACACACACAGGTACAAAACGCACAACAATCAGTGACTTCCAAACTGGCCACTCACCTTGTGACTGACTGACTGTGTGCAGGAGTATGTCTTCTAAGCGGAAGAACACGCCGACCAAACTAGCTAAGGAGGACGGGTCAGCCCTGGAACGACACATCTTCAACTCGGCAGCGTCCTGCAACCTCTCCGTGGCCGCCGCCGCTGCTGCTGCCGCCACAGGAGCCTCCTCCGTCCTGTGGGGGGACTCGCTCAAGGACCCCAGCCTCTACGACGGCGCCCTCCACCAGCACAGCGACCACGACGACGTGGACAACGACAACAACAACGTGGACGGCCGCGACTGCGAGGACTCGGGCTCTGAGGAACCCCCGGCCAAGCAGAGACGCGTGTCCCAGGGGGACGGCGAGAACGTCGTGGTGGTGTTAGCCGAGGACGCTGAAGGCAATGATCTGGACTCCGTGGACATCCAGCTCAGCGACTCTCAGTCCAGCCTGGTGACCAGCGAAACGAACAACAACAATAACAACAACAACAACAACAATAACAACAACAACAACAACACCGCTTCGGCCAACGGGGTCGTCTTTCCGCCTTCTGCCAAGAGCACAGCTGCGGCTGGCTCGCAGAGGAAGTCCATGGAGAGCGTGTTGAGGAGGCTCAACTCCCGCACGGCGGACAACCCCGAGGTGGACTCGGGCAAGATGTACAACTCCGTGCACGCCGTGCTGGCGGCGGACAGCTCGCTCCACGAGAAGGAGCAGCAGATCAGTGACATGATCGCCCAGCTGCAGAACATCAAGGAGAACCTCAACAGGCAGAAGTCAGAGGTGGGTGCCATCGCCATTTTAACACACACACACACACACACACACACACACACACACACACACACACACACACACACACACACACACACACACATATATATATATATATATACACACACACACACACACACACACACACACACACACACACACACACACACACAGAACTTTTTCATCTTTCGTGGTGCTTTGCGGCGGTGTGTGTGGTTGGTTGCTGGGTCGGATGGTTGGTCAAGCTGGTGAATAGCTGTGTGTGTCGTTCGGCAGAGGAATGGGTGTTGTTGGTCGCTGTGTGGTAAGTGATCAAGCCAAAGACTACACACAAACAGGAAACTAGGCTACGAAACTGTCGTGTAATCGTGTTGCTGTTTGGAAACAACAAAAAGTAATACAAACTGATATAATGATAACAATTGTTTTATAGAAGATTTTTTTTTTTTTTTAACGACGAAACATTACCTGACAATGTGCAGTAGATCGTGATTCAGTGTAAGTAAGTAAACATGGTGCTTAACGTCCACAGAAACCATAAGACGTATTAGGGACGGGGAGAAGGGGGTATGGAGGTGGGGGAAGAGGGAGATTATATACCTATTGTTGCACTGTCACCACCAGAATGACTCCTGCATTAAAATAGGCAGCGATGAGAGCCATTTTAATGTTTCCTTAATTGTGAGGGACAAAGTCACAAGACAGCGTCCACAAACCACAACCTATTCTGTGCGCAAGGCGGTTCCACAATATCGTAAGACGCTGTACCAATGATAAGCAAGTTCAGGACAAAGTGAATACGTTCGTTCAGTCGTTAGACTCCCTATTTTTCCTCTTTTTTAATTTTTTTATTTCAATTGTTTTAATTTTGTTATTGCTAAGTTTGAGCCCGAAGAGAAATCGATGGACACTAGCCAAAGAGCACGTTGGAAGGCAAGAGAGCCTATACTAGGATCCAACTCTGTGCTGGAAAGTTCTGCATAAACACTGATGCCACCCTCTGTTACTGTTTCAGTATTATGAGGGGAGTGGTGGAGAGAGAGGAAGGAGGGGGGTGGGGCAGCATGGGTCGGTGCCCCCGGGGTGGAGGGGGGCTGGTGGGAAGGGGGGAGCGAAGGCCCTAAATAATGTCCATAAACCGCGGCTGTGATACATACTTTCGGGCCGGAGTAGGGATCCCAAAATAGAACGTTTTTATGTGAAATACATTGTAAAACCTGTCGGCGATCAAGCCCTTTCAGGGGATGACGTCACTGCTTAGTTTACACGTCAGCAGCCGGTATTTGTTTTAAGAACACGTCTGAAGATCTCCCGCGTACCTACTACTGGTAAATCGGCAGAACTTTATTGGCGCTTGTTGCATTCAAGAGAGGGAGACGTGGGGGGGGGGGGGGGGGGGGTGGGGGGTTCCATTCTCACGCAGAAAACGTTTTGCCCGAAGCGGACACATCAAAACAGATCGGTTTTCATCCATCCCGTCGCAGTCTGCCAAAAGTTATCATTTAAATGCTTTCCGACCGACAATCTCGACGTCTGAAGCGCGACGATATAAACTACAGAAGGTCCACTTTGATATATCTATATTTCCTTGCTGTTCTTAGCCGAAACCAGCTGCCTTCACCAAAATAATCTTCTCCGCAGGCCGACTCGGGCCTGCTGTTTATTTATTAGCACTCCTGAATCTTTTAGCTCTTGTAACCCTCACAGACAGGTGAAACCCTTTTGTTCTCTGTAGGTGCTAGCGCGACAGGTGTGCCTTAGAACACAATCCCACGAAATCAGAGAGAAAAACACCCCCTCTAGCTGGGGATTTTTTTTTTTTTGGGGGGGGTGGGGGGGGGGGGGGGGGCTCTCTCTCTCTCTCTCTCTCTCTCTCTCTCTCTCTCTCTCTCTCTCTCTCTCTCTCTCTCTCTCTCTCTCGCCCGGGCTTTCCTCCTCCGCCCAATCAAGGATGCGTAAATGCCTCTCTGTGATTTCAGGGAATAAGCTTTGTTAGAGATAGCCCCCTTGTTTCTTACCCCCGGCCTTGTTTGTTTTCAATCGGGGTTTTAGACGTTTCCCTCGTCACAGGAGGAGTGGGGTTACTGCGCTTTGGCACGGACTGAAAATGGCGGAATTCCTGGCGGCCCTCTATTGTGTGAGAGAGAAGCGGGGGGAGTTAATGAAAATGCCAATGCGGCTGATGAAGCCCGGTGAGAGGGGGGAGCCCCGAATCTCTACCGCTTAGCTTATTGGGGGATTGGAGAAGAATGTGTAGCAGTTGCATGTCGGGACGGTATCAGATGGTGTAAGACGAGATGCATTGTGGGAAAGCAAATGGCTGACACGGGCAGCTGCTGCCTGTGTGTAGCCTGCTGAACTGGCCCGTTAGAGATCGAGGCGCGCAATGCGTGTCCCACAGGAGATTGGCAATACAAAAAAATTAAATTTAAAAATTCACAATTCACAAGACGATGTCCATAAAGCACACCTTTTGGAGAGAGAGAGAGAGAGCCCACGCGGATTTGAACCTGGGTCTGTCTGCTTACCTGCAGGCTACGGTAATTCCACCATCCGGTGTCTGTAAACCACAGCTCTTGAACGGATTTGAACCTGGAGCCGTCTGCATGCGGACGAGCTATAGTAGTTCAACAAGACATTGTCCGTAAACTACGGCTTTAGAAGGGAAAGGCGAACCAAAGCGGATTCAAACCTTGCTCCCTCTGCTTACGAGATACAGCGCGGCTGGGCTCCGGAGGCATAGTTACGAATACGGTGCTGAGAGTGCAAGGGTTAACCTTATTACAGCGGTCTTCGTTTGAGTCGTTTCGTTCCGTGGCCCCCCGCACTTTTCGTAAACCTTGCCCGGGGCGGAAGTCATGATTATGACATGGACGTGTAGCGACCCCACAATTATGCCGTTGCGTAGTGGGATACTGTTTCCACCGCGGCTCATGTTGGTTAGTGGCAGTTGTGACACTTCCTGTGTTAAGTCTTATCAAACGGCGCTGCTAATATTAACTCCAGTCAGTCTTCACGGAGTCAGACAGGGACAGAGCATGACGAAGGACTTGGTTCTCGAGTTTGTCTTCTTTTTTTTCTCCTCTTTTTTCTTCTTTTCTTTTTCTCTTTTTTTCTCTCTCTTTCTTTTCTTCTTTTCTTTTGTGTGTGTGTGTGTGTGTGTGTGTGTGTGTGTGTGTGTGTGTGTGTGTTGTTGTTGTTGTTGTTGTTGTTGTTTTGTTGTTTTGGTTTGTTTTTGTTTGTTTTTGTTGTTTTTCCGTCGCTTTAGTTTAAAGTGGCACTGGCGCGTCTCATGTTTCCTTTTGCGATTAGGTATGTCCAAGACTCTCTCTCTCTCTCTCTCTCTCTCTCTCTCTCTCTCTCTCTCTCTCTCTCTCTCTCTCTCTCTCTCTGTTTAACTGGTAACTATTCTGAGAACTAGTTGTTTCCGGCGTAGGCCATATTGCCGTTTCAGTAACGGTAAGGGGAGAGGGGGTCAAAGTCAAAATGACGAGGAAGACAACGTGCTTAAGTCACAATCAGTCTTTGAGGGGAGGGGGCAAGGGGGTAGCGGTAAGCCGAAGCCGACACTGGAACCAGGGCGGGGAAGTCGCCTGCTTCTCAGCACTGCGCGCGACCACTCACGCTTCCAGCTCCACTGACTTAGATTTTGGACTGACATGGTGGCACAAGGTTACATTTTTCAGGAGGGCCTGCTGAATGAACGTCCATTTTATAAACTATTTCGTGAAAAGTAAGGAAAACTAAAGAGACTGTGGACAAAAAGAAGCTGGGGGCGAAAGGTGTGTGTTTGTGTGTGTGTGTGTGTGTGTGTGTGTGTGTGTGTGTGTGTGTGTGTGTGTGTGTGTGTGTGTGTGTGTGTGTGTGTGTGTGTGTGTGTGTGTGGTGTGTTTTGTGTGTGTGTGTGTGTGTGTGTGTGTGTGTGTGTGACTTGTGTGTGTGTGTGTGTGTGTGTGTGTGTGTGTGTGTGTGTCTGTGGGGTGTGTGTGTGTGTGTGTGTGTGTGTGTGTGTGTGTGTGTGTGTGTGCGATCGTGTGTGTGTGTGTGTGTGTGTGTGACGATCGGTTGTGTGTGTGTGTGTGTGTGTGTGTGTGTGTGTGTGTGTGTGTGTGTGTTGGGGTTGTTGTTTTGTGCCTGTGTGTGTCTGTCTGTCCGTCTGTGTCTGTGTGAGCGTGCCTGTGTGTGCGTGTGTGTGTCTGTGTGAGCATTGAGAGAGAGAGAGAGAACGCTGCGACTGCCCGCCCCCTCGTCCCTCCCACCCAATCTCATTAAAACGCTGACACAGACCGCCTCTGCAGGGGACGAGATAAAAAGAAAGGCACCTGAGTTCGGAGCCCCTCCCACTCTCTCCCCTCCCACACCTTGCCCCGGGATGATGTAAGGCGTGGGAGAGATGGCAACAACAGCGACGCACTTTGGCGGCATGTGGAAACAATAAGGGGTTGGCGGGAGCGCTGTCGGAAAGAAAGGGACGACTATCGGTGCCCGATCCTGTCACAACTCCATCTTTTCCCAGCCGGACGAGGCGTCATTTTTGTTGTTGCTCCAAAAGTGCAGTGCGGTCTCGGGAGAAAAGTGCAGTTTGCTGCTGCTGCTGCTGCTGCTGCTGCTGGCACGAACGCAGACCGACGACTTGATGTTCGTTCGTTCAGTGTTGCTCGACGTCCACAGAGACCGTAAGGACTATTAGGGAGCCCAGGACGGCCACCTACACTTTTACACAGCTCCTGACTGAGCTCTGTGTCGACTTGATGTATCAGTGGTGGGGTGGTACATCAACTAACATGATTAAAGGTATGCTAGGTTAAAGAAACGTCTTTTGACCTGCAAAGATGCCATTCAAACTCCACGAAAGAATAAATGCCGCTCACAACCTGTGCTTTCGCGCGTCAGGATAACTCACCTTTTCGCCGCACCTTTACTTGCAGCAGTGGGCGGGTTGTTTTTGTCTCAACAGCAACAAAACAAAAAATGTTACGTGCGTCAATTGTGGATTTGTGACCGTAGCGGCCAGCGATAGGCATCGCGCCATCCCGTCAGCATCCCACACTCCGCCGTGTTGTTGCCCAATGGATGCACACAGCTGTTGCGCCGGGTGCCAGCCAGGTGCCTGTGTTTTCTTTCCTTCCGTCACAATGACTTCTCCAGCGGGCGCAAATGAAAATAATGTATAGAAATGCGCAATCTGGAATTTCCTTTATTTACCCCCCCCCCCCCCCTCCCCATCAAAAAAGAAAAAAATTGAGTGTGTGTGTCTGTGTGAGAGAGTGAGTGCTTGCGTCTGTGTGTGTGTGTGTGAGTGCTCGTGTCAGTGTGTGTTTGTGTGTGTGTGTGTGTAAGAGAGAGAGAGAGAGAAAGTGCTCGCGTCCGTGTGTGTGTGTGAGTGAGTGTGTGAGAGTGAGTGCTCGCGTGTGTGTGTGTGGGTGTGTGTGTGGGTGTGTGTGGGTGTGAGAGAGAGAGAGAGAGAGAGAGAGAGAGAGAGTGAGTGCTCGCGTCCTGTGTGTGTGTGTGTTTGTGTGTGTGTGTGTGTGTGTGTGTGTGTGTGTGTGTGTGTGTGAGTGAGTGTGTGTGTGTGAGAGAGAGGATGGTGTAGTGTGTGTGTGTGGTGGTGTGGAGTGTCG
Organism: Alviniconcha marisindica; assembly: GCA_018857735.1. NCBI lineage: Eukaryota > Metazoa > Mollusca > Gastropoda > Provannidae > Alviniconcha > Alviniconcha marisindica. The sequence continues at coordinate 892,317 of JABMCL010000949.1, forward strand.
CTGTGTGTGTGTGTGTGTGTGTGTGTGTGTGTGTGCGCGCGCGTGTGTGTGTGTGTGTGTACGGCGTGCGTGTTTGGGTGCGCCAGTACTGTGTGTGCTAGCGTGTGTGATTTCGTCGCGTTGTAGTGAGCTGTCACGTCATAGTTTGGATTCCAGGACCCTGGTTTGTATCATCACTGACACCGATCAGCGCGGGCGTGGGCTTCGTTCCTCTCAGCGTTTCTTTGGCCCACCTTTGAGCCTTCACCAGGTCGCTCATCACACAGTATGAGTATTTACTTCAAAGATCACCGTGTTAACCGGTTTTCAAACCAATTTCTCAGTCTTGGCGTCTGTAATCACTTTCGATCAAACTGACTTAGTAGAGCGCACACGAAGACCCGCACTCGAACGTGCTGTTTGCGCTGAGCCCTGTAGTTAATTGCCACTCCCACCTCAGACCCTGATGTCTAAAGTGGAAAAAAGGGAGAGAATGTCAAACAGATCCTGGATGCTTAATTTCTTACAATGGCTTTTCTCTTGCAGGAAGTCGTTTCTCCAACTCGGTTTGTTGAAACGGATTGCACTCAGCCGCGGAAAATGAGAACGGGCATAAAAACTTCGTGAAGGTTTTGTCATTTAAAGCGGGGGAGGGTTTGTTTTGAGCAGGATGTGTTGTTGGGGTGTCCACTTTTTCTTGCTTTAAGTTTGTTTTTTGTTTTAAGGAAGCCGTGTGTGTGTGTGTGTGTGTGAGAGAGAGAGAGAGAGAGAGAGAGAGAGAGAGAGAAGGAAGCGTTTTGTGTGTGTGTGTGTGTGTGTGTGTGTGTGTGTGTGTGTGTGTGTGTGTGAGAGAGAGAGAGAGAGAGAGAGAGAGAGAGAGAATGTTTGTGTGTTGGTGTGTGTGTGTGTATCTGTCTGTCTGTCTGTCTGTCAAGTGCGATTGCCATGTGTAGTACAGCGTAATGAGATTGTCAATGTCCAACATACATCTGCTGGTGCTGGAAAGTTCAGTCACTGACGTATTTATACGGTGATAGTAATTCCCCATTACATCTCTTTCACCTTTTTTTTCTGGAAATGTCAGTCGTAAAAAAACAAAATTGTTTTTGAAACTGAAAATGCTTGGGTCAAGGTGTCTGAAATATTCTTTTACCCACCTTTTTCCTTTTTTCCAACCGTCTAAACAGTCACCGTACTGCAGACCTAAAGTAAGGCTTGTGTCGATAACCTCTAATTCGACGGGCCAAATGAAGTCAAGAACCAGAATCTTTGCCATAAAGCAGCCTACAACCCCCCCTTCCCCTCCCACCACCCCACCGCCACCACCGCACTTACCCCCAACTCCCAGAGAGAGAGAAAGAGGGAGAAAAAAATGCCAACTCCCCAGTCAAAAATAGCAGCAGCACCATCGTCACAATCATCACGACAGTTTTTTTGGCTCGCTGGCTGCTTGCAGTTCAGAAGCCGGAGCAGTGTCGGTTGTCTAACTACTGCTGTGGGCAACAATCAGGGGGCTATCGGAGTGAAGAGGACCCCCTTGACACCAGCGCCACCTACCGTGAGCCGGCTGCCCCTGCCAGCAGTCTTGAAGCGGCCATGTGCTGCCGGTGGGAGTCGATCTTCACCCCAGGCACCAGATGGGGGGTTGGGGGGGGGAGGGAGGAGAAGGGGGGTGGGGGTGGTAGGGGTGGAGGTGGGGGCAAGACGCACCAAGCTTGCTTGCTTGCAGACTTTGGGAGTCGGGTTTCTGTGACTTCTGGCCGCGCCGCCGACCGCACGGTTTTCCTTCGTTAGACTCGTTTAACGCCCAGTTGTCTCCGATGAGGAACTGGCTGGGACCGAGGTCCCAGATCCCAGGAGGTCGTCGGGGGCCGCGGGGAGGGAGAGGGGGCCCCAATGGGGGGGGGGGGGGGACTATTGTTTAACGCCGAGTTACCAGCGATGAGGTACTGGCTGGGACCGAGGTCCCAGGTCCCAGGAAGTCGTTGGGGGACAGTGGGAGGTTGGGAGGGTATTGTTTAACGCCGAGTTGTCTTCGATGAGGTACTGGCTGGGACCGAAAACAGTCGTTGCTGGGACCGAGGTCCCCGGAGGTTGCGGGGGGGGGGGTGGGGGGGGGGTGGGAGGTTTATGAGGTATGGCTGGACGAAACAGTCGTTGCTGGGACGAGGTCCAGGAGGTTGCGGGGGTGGGGTGGGGGGTATGTTAGGCCGAGTGTTTCGAGAGGTACGGCTGGGACCGAAAACAGTCGTTGCTGGGACCGAGGTCCCAGGAGGTTGTGGAGAGGGGGGGGGTATTGTTTAACGTCGAGTTGTCTCCGATGAGGTACTGGCCGGGACCGAAAACAGTCGATGAGGTACTGGCCGGGACCGAGGTCCCAGGTCCCAGGAGCTTGTTGGAGGAAGGTGGTGGTGGGGCGATGGTGGGTGTGTGTGGGGGGGGGGGGAGGGTATTGTTTAACGCCGAGGTGTCTACTATGAGGTACTGGCTGGGACCGAAAACAGTCTTTGCTGGGACCGAGATCCCTGGAGGTAGGTATTGTTTAAAGCCGAGTTATCTCCGAAGAGGTACTGGTGGGGACCGATACCCCAGGAAAGTGGGGCCCTAACTATTGTTTAAAGCCGAGTTACCTCTGAAAAGGTACTGGTAGGCACAGAGGTGGTTAGGGGGTATGGTGGTGGGGGAAGAGGGAGATTATATATATA